>CAUYUJ010002006.1:0-94665 GCA_963575745.1 Prorocentrum cordatum
GCTTGCTTTTAGATCGGGCATGTCCCCCCACAGGCGGAGTTTGGGCGACAAATAAAACATATAGTCAAACAACTATTCACAAACAGTCCAGGTGAATCAAACACATCGTTTCCAGCCTATTTGTTATTTTTACTAGTTTAAAACTTTCCTCCTGTAGAAGTTCATGGCCGACTCAAGTTTCGTTCCGCTTCGTTGGATAGGGTTGGGTGTTCTCGCCAGGCTGCTCCGATGACGTGGACCCCCATAGATCTGAAACCCCTCCTGGGCATCGGCTTCTCATCCGAGTAAAGGCTGCTGACAGTCCCCCAGGCCTGGCGAGGACCCCTAGAGATCGAGGATATACAAAAAACGGCCGCCGTGATGCTTTCACAACGCGGGGGGGGTCTGCGGTTGGGGGTCGATGCATCGTGAGCCGATCCCCCTCCCACCAAACCCGCGACGTCGCGATTGTCAGATCACGTCGACCCCCAGAAGTATCTACCCATTCCCCGGGGACCAGCTTCTCAACCTCAGTCGGTTTTGCTGACGGTCCCGAGGCCCGGCAAGGGCCCCAGAAGGCCGAAAACTAGGAGAAACGTGCTGTCATGTTTTGTCCACGACGCCAGGGGGTCTGGGCAAAACGTTCATCGAGAACAAAAGAATCCCTAACCCCAAAAGCACGATGAAGACGCGGCCTCACGTGGGTGGTTTGGTCTGATGAATCTGCAGAAAAGACCCCCTATCCCTAATGTTCTTGGCCCTCCTAACGTAAGTCTTATGCCAAATGGTTAGGGGTACCCCAGGCCCCAGGCGTCGTGCATTTTTCACACCATCGAACCCCACAGGTCTGCACCCTTCTCCGGGACCGGTTTTTCACCTGAATTTCATTGTTTGACGGTCCCGAGGTCCGGGGAAGGGCCCCAGGAAGCCGAAATTGGGGGGAAAACGCCCGTCGTGATTTTTTCACAACGCGAGGGGGTCTGGGTTAGGCCCCCTCCCGAAGGGTTATAGGGGTACTCTCATTGCTTATCAAGCGTTGCCCCTGGCTCCTCGGAGGTGCAGAGGGGTGCGGGCACGCGGCACGGCAGCGTGCCGCGACTGGCCCCCGAGGGCCAGGACAGCGGGCTGTCGTTGGTGGAGAAGGGCGGCCGCAGCGCGTTCGGGGGGAGGCTCATGGCGTTCAGCGCCCTGTCGCGCCGCGAACACATCGAGGAGCCCCAGACATGATCTCGTCGTAAAACAAATCAGGACGGGAGGTTTTTTGCCGATTTGGGCATCGGGGGGCCCTCGCCGGGCCTCGAGACCGTAACAGAGACGCCTCAGGATGAAAAACTGGCCCCGGGGAAAGGGTCTGCACTTCCGGGGACGCCGTCCTGAAAAATCAGGACGTCGCATGCCTGGGGCGAGAGGTTAGAGATCGATGCTCGAGCTTGGACTGTCTCGCTCGCTCGCAGGGCGTGCCCGCATGTGGCGTCCCCGCGCCTGGGAACTAGGATCGAGAGGTTCGAGATCGAGAGGTTCGGGATGGAGAGGTTCGAGACGAGAGGTTCGAGATCGAGGTTCGAGCATGGACTTTCTTCCCCTTTTGGGGGGCCTCCAGGGGGGCGCCTCGCCGCCACGGCTGCGCATCCACCTCGACAAACTCCCAGGCAGAGCGCACACCGAGACAGGCTCGGGGATCGGCGTTTGACGCCCATGCAAGCACGGACCTGCGACGGAAGGCTTTTGGCCCTGGTTGGGCCCCGGACCCCCCAACAATATGTTCTTCATTGTCCTGGGGCCCTGGGGAAGGGGAAGAGAGACTGGCCCTGGGGAAAGGGTCAGGGACCCCTGTGCAGTAGGAGCTCGAACACAAGAAACCCTCCACAAGAGACCGAACCCTGAGACCCCAGGAAATTCATTGACTTTTGCGTGGGAACCTCACGCTCTCCATGGCAAAGCCGTCGAAACCCGAGAAACCCAGGGTAGCCCGGAGACAAGCAGGGCGTCTCTTGGCATGGGCTTCCACTGTAATTGAACAAGTCCAGACGTCGGAGGTCTGGGTCTGAACAGGGGCGGCCGCAGCGCGTCCGGGGACAGGCTCATGGCTTTCCACGCGGGAGCGCCCGCCACCGAGCGTGTGCCATGAGATTCCTGAGCGCGCGCGCGCGCCGCCCCTTCGGGGGTGACGCACACATAATTCAAGGGGCACAAGGACACACAAATAAATACACACATATAAAATGATGCCCCATATTTTCTCATATTTTCGGAGGGCTTTGTCCTCCCGCCCAATTCCCATATTTTCCATATTTTCTTGGGGGTCGACGATTAATTGTGTCTGTGTGTTTTTTCCCTACCTGAATAATATGAGCACGCTTGGGCGATACCGATGTAGCCGAACCCCATCCCCACCCGCGTGGCCCCGGGCCCCGCTGGCCGATCCGCCCTCCTGAATGGCGATGTGGGCTGGGCTGCTGCCAATCCCGGCGGCTGTTCGTCGGTGCCCAGCACCTGAGGGGCCGCTGCCCCGCCTTTAGAATCAAGACGACCTTTGTTTGTTTGTCGGCTTGGGTCTCCAACTTCCCCTCGTGCCACAGGGCCGGCAAACACGGCTCAGGACGAGAAGCTGGTCCCCAGGAGGGGTCCAGAGTTGTGGAGGAGGCGGCCGCAGCGCGTCTGGGAGGGGGGCTCATGGCGATCAGCCCCCCTGCTTTTCCCAACCATCCTGTGGCGTTGGGTCCTCGTGTAGAGTGCGCCTGTTTGTGTCTGACTGGATCGTCGCGGTCCAGGAGAGCAACCTTCCTGGTTAGCCTGAGGTCCGTCGGACCCACGCTTCGATCTGGCGGAGAATTACAGTATGCTGCAGGTGGGGCCTGAGGGCCAGCCTGATCTCGAGTGGGTGCCTGCCCATCTGCGTTTCCAGGAATTCGTGATGCAGTATTCTGACAAGCCACCTGAGTGGTGGATAGGCAACCCGTGGGCCGACTTCTTTGCCGAGGTCGGGGCTCGCATGCATTATGTGGCCGAGGCTGTCGCCGAAGATCCGTCGGTCCAGCTTGCTCGTCACAAACAGGATGCCATTGCTCGCGTGGGCGACGGCTCAGCTGGCCTCGTCTGCTGATGTGGTGACTTCGTTAGTCAGGGACTCTGTGCGACACCGTGGAGGACGCGTCTCGGGCCCGGATGCCGAGCGACCCCTGGCGAGTGTGCTGCTGGGTTTCAGGAGCACGAGTTTGGGGCCCTGGAGTCAGGGGGCCAGTCCTCTTCCTCTTCCTCCTCCTCCTCCTCCTCCTCCTTCTCCTCCTCCTCCTCCTCCTCCCCCTCCCCCTTTTCAGTCGAACCCCCGCGGTGCCACGTGCTATCCGGCCGAAAAATCCACCTGCCCCATTGCAGGACCAGGTGTGTCGGCGATGTCTGCGTCAGGCGAGAACCGACGCAACTCTGAGCTGGGCAACGTCTGGGGGTGGCCGCAAGTGTGGCCCCACAGGCTTCCAGGCCAGCAGAGCCAAGGTAGATGTCGCCCCAGAGGGCTAGATTTGCAAAGGTCCGCCCGATTGCGAGACCAGAGGCCGTCCGTTTGGCGATGGCGGCTGTGGCTGTCTCGGGTGGTGCTAGTTCGGGGCCCGTGGACCCTGGGGCCGAGGTTGTTGAAGGAACAGCCTCTGCGTCGAGTTCGGGGGATGGGTTCGCCTTCTTGGGGTATCGTATGGGGTCCGCGGGGCCGTTCGTGTTCTGCTTTCATTGCGGGGCTTTCAGCTCGCAGCGTGTGGGGCCTCTCTTGCTGGGTCGCTGTCGGGCCCGGCTCGACGAAGGGCCGGGGGCGTCCCTGGACCGTCTGCTCGCGGGCAAACATCCCAGGACAAGAGAGCTTCTGCAATTCCCAACCATTCTGTGGTGTTGGGCCCTCGGTTGGAAGAGACAGCGCCCCGCGTTCCTTCCTCCTCCCTCCTCCCTGCGTTTCCCCACCCAGGACAGCGCTTCGTGGCCCCATAGGGAGCTCCACCGAAGGTCCCAGTGGCGGAACTCGCATGCGGTTCCTGCGCCCAGAACAGCGCTTCGTGGCTCAGTAGAGAGCTCCACCGAAGGTCCTAGTGGCGGAACTCGCGTGCGCTTCCTGCGCCCAGTGCGGTGTATCGTGGCATCATGGGGAGCTCCACAGAAGGTCCCAGTAGCGGAACTCGCGTGCGCTTCCAGCGCCCAGTGCGACGCTTTGGGGCCCCGTAGGGAACTCTACCTGAGGTCCCAGTGGCGTAGCTCGCACGCGATTCCTGCGCCCAGAACAGCGCTTCGTGGCCCCATAGGGAGCTCCGCCGAAGGTCCCAGTGGCGGAACTCGCATGCGGTTCCAGCGCACGCTATGGCGCCGAATGGCCCCACATAGGGAGCTCCACCGAAGGTCCCAGTGGCGGAACTCGCGTGCGGTTGCTGCGCCCAGTGCAACGCTTCGTGGCCCCATGGGGGGCTCCACCGAAGGACCTAGCGGCGGTGGTCAATTTCACGATGCTTCAATTTTCTCGCGACGTCGGATCTCAGGGGTCGGTGTTGGCCTCTGGAATTTAGCGCCCTGGGCTTTTTTCAATCCCGGCACTTGCTCCCTGACCCCCTCGCGTCGTGAAATTAGCCTGGCGAAGGACCCAACCATATGCAGCTGCGAGTACCGCGAGGGAGATGAGACGAAGGAGGGGGCGCGCAAACTCCGAGTAACGCACGCGGTGTAGCGTAAGCGGCTGCGAGTACCGCGAGGGAGATGAAACAAAGGAGGGGGGGGGGCCAGGCGTGTATCAGAGCAGTTGCGCCGAAATGAGGGTGGAAATGCATGTGAACCCTGACACTGGGGCCTTCGGTGGAGCTCCCTTTGGGGCCACGAACCGTGTGAGGGGTGCGCCGGCATGAGGGTGGAACCGCATGCGAGCCCTGCCAATGGGGCCCTTGGTGGAGCTCCCCATGGGGCCTTGAACTGTGTGAGGGGTGCGCCGACATGAAGGTGTGACTTCATGCGAAACCTGCCTCTGGGGCCTTCGATGGAATCCAGCGGTGGCGATCAGCGCCTCCCAGGGGGCCGAAAAAGGGGAGAACGGGCGAAGGATAGCGGCATGGGCACCTTTTCCTCCTCTGACCATTGGCACTGCCCGTCCCCTTTCTCCACCGTGGCCTCGAGAAGATGAGCTCGCCGCCTGGCCCGAGGGGCGCCAGGGACAGCCGCGATCGCGGCACCTGCTCCGTGCGAACCCTCGCGCGGCGGCTCGGCGGGGTGCCCTCCCAGTTGGCGTCGAAGAACTTGACCCAGACGAGCCTCGCGTTCGCGGGGAAGTCAGGGCTCCCCCCTCCTGCGCGTCCTCTCCTGCCCCCCCTGCTCTCCTCCAGCCTCCTTCGGTGCGTCCTGCCCTCCTGCCCTCCCTCCTTGGTTTCTGGTCTGGCAGCAGCGCCACGCCTCCGTGCAGGGCAGGGCACTGCCCTACGAGAAGGCCGTGGCAGTGCCGCGGAAGCAGCTGTGCAACTGCCCCTCCCCCCCCGAGCCTCGAAGCCCTGAGCGGGACCTCCTCCTCCTCCCCCTCCTCCTCCTCCTCCTCCTTTCCTCTCCTCCTCCTCCTCCTCCTCCTCCTCCTCTCCTCCCCTCCTCCTCCTCCTCCTCCGCCTTTCCCTCCTCCTCCTTTCCTCCTCCTCCTCCTTTCTCTCCTCCCGTTCCTCCTCCTCCTCCTCCTTCTCTTCTCCATCCTCCTCCCTCCCTCCTCCCTCCTCCTCCCGTCTCCCCCTCCGCTCATCCTCCTCCTCCTCCTCCTTCCTCCTCCCCTCCTCCTCCTCCTCCTCCTCCTCCTCCCTCCATCCTCCTCCCCCTCCTCCTCCTCCTCCTCACCCCTCCGCTCCTCCGCCTCCTCCCCCCCTCCTCTCCTCTCCTCCTCCTCCTCCTCTCCTCCTCCTCCTCCTCCTCTTCATCCTTCTCGCCCGCCTCCTCCTCCTCCACTTCCTCCTCCTCCTCCTCCTCCTCGTCTCCACTCCTCTCCTCCTCCTCCTTTCCCCTCCTCCGCCCTCCTCCTCCTCCTCCTCCTCACCTCCTCCCCTCCTCCTCCTCCTCCTCCCCCGCCTCCTCCTCCTCCTCCTCCTCACCTCCTCCTCCTCCCCTCGTCCCCTCCTCCTCCCCCTCCGCATCCTCCTCCTCCTCCTCCTACCTCCTCCTTCCCCCTGCCTCCTCTCCTCCTCCTCCTCCTCCTCCTCCTCCTCCTCCTCCTCCTCCTCCTCCTCCTCCGCCTCCTCCTCCTCCTCCTCCTCCTCCTCCTCCTCCTCCTCCTCCTCCTCCTCCTCCTCCTCCTCCGCCCCCCGGAGCAGAATCTGCTGGCGTCACTCCCGCGTTGCTTCGCGAGGAACCCAAGGTCCTGTCCTCGCCCGCGCCCGCTCTTGCATTGCTTTATCGGCGGCCCCCCTCCCCTGGGCGAGTGGGCGGGAAACGTCACCGCCTCGGGCGCCCAGTGTAAACGAAGCCAGGACGAGGACAAACTCGGACGAGGACACATCGGGTATTTCAGAGATCTGGCGGCCCTGGAGCGTGTTTCGGGCGCCGCGGCCTTCCCAGAGCGCTCTAGGACGCCCTGAGAGCTGTCTGCAACGCTCTGGAGCAGATGCATCCTTGTCCCAGCCCCGTCCGACACTGGCGGTGCTCCGCGGTGGCCCGAGCAGCGCGAGGCTGTGAACGCGCACGCCGCAACGTGGCTCCAGCCCGCGCTGCAACGCCACGGGCCGGACAGGTGTTGAGGGGGTCGCCGCGTCGTTATTCTCGGCAGCGGGAGAGGGGGGGAAACGAGCAGGAAAGAGCCCTCTCAAAGGGCGGCGGGGTTTCTCTCAGAAGCCCTTGCGCCTTCTGGGGTGTTCTCTGCGTCTTCGGGGAGCGCTGGGGACACTTCTCAGAAGGCCAGGGAGGCTCCCGAGCCTTCTGAAAAAGGCCTGGCCTTTCTCCGGCTCGCCGCCGAAAGACCGCGCGTTGGTTCATGCTGAATCACGTGGTCAACAAAGACATGGCCAGGGCCAAGTGGGCCAAGCGAGGCTGTCGCGCGTCGTCGTTGTCCGGGTGGCTTGGCGGCAAGTGGATCCTCAGGCTCGCGGATGTCGATGGCGACTACTACAGCCACTATAGCGAACCGATCCTGGAGAATCGGTCTGACTTCCAAGAGCAGCTGCAGCTGCTCGTGCATTTGCGAGGCGCCGCTGCAGCGGCATAGCGACCGAATCCACCCGCACCACGATGCCCGTTGCTTTCCGACTGCCCGTTGGGGATCCAAGTGGTGCAGGCGAACGGCGGCTTGCCCCAGCCGCCGCGAAGGCCCGCCGCAGGCGGAGACTGTAGTTCATCAGGCGCGGGCGCCGGCAACGGGCCGAACGACGGTGGCGGCGACGCGGGCGGCGCCGATGATGATGATGATGCTGATGATGATGATGAGGAGGAGGAGGAGGAGGAGGAGGAGGAGGAGGAGGAGGAGGATGAGATGAGGGATGATGATGATGATGATGAGGAGGAGGAGGAGGAGGAGGAGGAGGAAGAGAGGAGGCGGAGGCGGAGGCGGGGGCGGAGGAGGAGGAGGCGGAGGAGGAGGAGGAGCGAGGAGGAGGAGGAGAGGAGCTGGAGGAGCTGGAGGGGAGGTGGAGGAGGAGGAGGAGGAGGAGGACGCGGAGGAGGAGGAGGAGGAGGAGGAGGAGGAGGACAGGAGGAGGAGGAGGAGGAGGAGGAGGAGGAACAGGAGGGAGAAAACAGGAGGAGGGGAGGAGGAGGAGGAGGAGGAGGAGGAGGAGGAGGAGGAGGAGGAGCAGCGATGGCGATGCACGACGGCGGGGCCGCGGCCCCCGCTGCGCTCGAGCGCGGCTGCGGCCGCCGCTACGCGCGAGCGCGCGGCAGCGCTCGCCCGGCGGCCGATCCGAGTCGCAAGTAATTCAAAGCTCCATTACACGCAGGCGAGCGGGTGCCCGAGTCACTTAACTTAAAAAAAATGCAAATATGGCCGTGGCTCAGAGGGTGCGCGGGGGCCGCGCGCGCCGCCACGGCGGCGCGGTGGCAGCACGGCGACGGCGGCGGAGCGCACGCACGACGCGGCCACACCGAGCATCAGCAGCTAAGGGGGAGCTTCGACGAAAAATAAGAAGAATACCCCAAAGATGCCCCAGAAGGGTCAAACAATACTCAACAGGTAGCTCCCAGACTGTTTTGGGGTTATTTTTGAATATGTTTGGGGTATTTTTTTCTGCAGCTGCGCGTCAGCACGCTGCGGTACAACCTCCCGCTCGCATCGCAGACTGCGCTTTTGGCGGCATCCTGGGCCCGTCGGCCAGGGAAGCTCTCCCTGGAGCCGACAGGACATGGATCCGCCATTCGGTGGACGCTGCGGCATGTGCGGCGACGGAGCACGGGCCGCTCTTCACTGCCACGACGGCCTGCGACCACGACGGCATCCACGTAGACATCGAGGTCCAGAGCCCAAGCTTTGCCAGGCGCGCCAGGAGCGCCTCTCCGGGGCGACCACGGACCGGGCTGCAGCCCTGGACCATCACCGCGCACGGCGTCGAGACTCTTCCAGGGAGCGCACTGGCCCACGCAGCGAATCGCAGATGCCCAGGGCTCTGCCTGTCGTTGGACGCCCGAGTTATCCGGGGTAACTCGGGCCCGGGGCAACTCGGGTTTGGATTCCCGAAAATTGAACCCGAGTTAGCCCTGACCCGAGTTACCCCTGATGATTCGGGGCTCTGCCTGCCGCTGCTCGAGCTGGGGCCGCGCGCCCTCGCCGTAGAGGGGCAGCGGCCGCCGCTGCGCCGACGGAGCGGCAGCCCCCCCTGCCCAGCTGGCCGAAGCCGGCCGCCCCCGCCGTCGAAGTGACCGCCCCCCCCCCCCCCGGCGCGCCCGGCTCGAGGTCGCAGCGGTGAGGTCGACGCTCGCTGCGCGGCGCTGCCCGAGCACACGTTCGTATCTTCGCTTCGTGGACCTAGCTCGAGTGCCAGAGAGTTCAGACCTCTCTATGCGAGAAAAGAACGCGCCGGGTGATGGGGAGATAGCCGGCGAGGTCTCGCGCTTGGTCGAGCCCCTCGCGCGCCTCGTCGTTGGGCCCACCGCTGGCCAACATGGAAACGGCAGGCTCCGCGGTGGGGAGACAAGGCCGCTACGCGCACGTCGATCCGAAGGTCGGCGCCATCGTCGCCGACGAAGGCGCGCTGCACGCGGCATGCGCGCGCAAGGGGTCATCGGGGTTGAAGCCGTGTCGTCTTTGCGCAAACGCGCATGCGCGCGACGGTGGCCAGCTCGACGCGGTGTCTCGCGACGCCTGCGGCGCGTCGGTGTCCCGCGCGACAGCAGCCTGCTGAAGCTACGCGCGCGCGCAACGGCGGCCGCGGCGCTGCTGGCGCTGGCGCACCACGCGGCCGGCCTGGCCGAAACCAAAAACCATATTGGCGGAGCTGGAGACGCGCCTGGGCTGGAACCGCGACCCAAGCGCGCTCCTGGCGGGTGATTGCTGCCGCGTGTCCATCCAGCCCTCGCGCGCATCTTCGATTGGATGCGCGTGATTTCCGTTAACGGCTTCTTCGGCGCAACCGTCGCCCAGCTCATGGTGTTCGTCATGAGCAAGGACGCTGGATTCAAAGCGCGCGGCTTCAGCTCCGTGGCCATGCGCGTGAAAGTGGGGAGCTTGCAGCGGCCGAAGCTCATCGGCACGGGGCCCGAAAGACGTCCTCAGCAGCAAGTTTGCTGCCCCTTACTGGGAGGGCGCCACCTTCAAGACGTCTGCCAGCGGAAGCCAGAGCGCGGTGCCCTTCGCGCTCTACTTCGCGCAGGAGGCTGCTGCCGCGATCAATGACGCGTCGTTGACTCGGCAAGCGCCGCGTTGCGCGGTGCTGCGAAGCCTCGTGCAGTCGCGGCGCTGCGCCCGCCGAGACGACGCCGGCACAACGCCTCCTCAGCGGAGTTCACGCACTTGTGCGGTGAGGAGCCGACGCAGACGAAATCAGGTCACGAGAGGCCCTCACCCAACCTTCACTCCCTCCTGGCCCACCTTGCAGCCCCCGCCCCCCCCACTTCGCCCACTTCGTATGCGGGCGGGGGCAGGGAACGATAACCACTGTTTCACACTGGCGCGTGCCCTCGCGAGCTCGCCGCCGCAGTCACGGGAAGGGCGGCAGCGGCAGTCGAGAAGGCTGCGGCCAGAAGGGGCCATGGAGGACCAGAAGCGAGAATGATCGCGACCCGCAGCAACGGGCAAGTGAACGATGGTGACGATGACCACGATGATGGCGCTCGTCGCCCCTGTTCACCATCGTTCCTGCTCGCCTCTCGCTTTTGCAGACCTGGCCACGGCCCTCATTCCCCCTGGGCGGCCGCAGCCGCTGAGCTCAGCTGCAAAACGTCGTGGATACGGCCGCTCAGCGCCCCGCGCGGGTGCTCGCGGATCTCGTGCATCTGCCGCGGCTCATCGACGAGTCCGGGCCACTGCCCACGGCCTGGTCGCTAGGCGGAAAGCACAAGGTCATCAAGAAGTGCGGCAATCACCTGTTCAACACCGCCGCCCCCAGGAATGCGCGCAGTTGTGGCAAGCCCGTCGAACTGGACCTCACCTTCGAACGTCTGTCCGCGATACCCGACGACGAACTTGAAACAGACACGTCGCTCGCGGCGCCGACGAAGGCGCCCGGCAGGCGGATGTTGGGGGCCTTGCGCGACACGTTCGGCTCAGCACACGCTCTGTCGGGGAACTTGAACTTCCCGCTTAGCAGGCGCGCGCGACTGAACGAGCACACCTTTCCGTTGAAAGCGTGGCGATACATGTTTGCGGCGCCTCGTGGTCCGCAGGCATGGTCCACCAGCTTGTAGGGGTATCGACTTCGTCTTCTGAGGGGCCCGCCCTCTGAGCTCTAATCTCCAAGTGGGTCCAGCGCTGTGTGGGGAAGAGCTCCGTCGCCTGGGAGGCGCAGAGCCAGGGCTCGCAATATATGCGGTTGGAGGCGATCGTGCGGCCTGCCGCTTGCTGGCCGCATCGGTCTGCGACTCAAAAAATGGAAGTGCGCAGCAGCTGCAGCTGCTGAAAACGATGGATAGCAGCTCCAGCAACAGCTTCAACCAACCTCGCGAAGTGTACGCGTATTTCGACAAACTTCCTCTTTATCCTCGTACTCCTCTTCATCCTGCTACTCCTTCTCTCCTCTCATCCTTCACATCCTCATCCTGCTCCTCGTCCTCCTCATCCTCCTCCTCGTCCTGCCTCCTCTTTCCCCTTGTCCCTCCCTCCTCCTCCTCCTCCTCCTCCTCCTCCTCCCCCTCCTCCTCATCCTCCTCCTCCCCCTCCTCCCCACCACCACCACCATCACCATCATCATCATCATCATCAGCATCATCATCATCATCATCATCATCATCACCATCATCACCATCACCATCGCCATCACCATCACCATCACCAACATCATCAGCATCATCATCATCACCATCATCATCATCATCACCATCAACATCACAATCATCACCATTATCGTCACCACCATCACATTAAACTCCATAAACCATCAACAATCAACCCTCGTCATCGTCGTCATCGTCAGCATCATCAGCATCAAAAGCAACACCATTATTACCAGCAGCATCGTCATCATCTTCATAATCTTCATCATGCAAATCACCATCATCATCACCATCATCATCATCATCACCATCATCACCAGCATCATCATCGGCAGCATCACCATCATCACCATCAGCATCATCGTTGCCACCCTTATCATCAGTAGCATCATCAGCATCGTCATCATGATGACCATCGCCCTCATCATAACAATCATCACCATCACGTTCATCATCGGCAGCATGATCACCATCACAACTTCAACGTGACTTAGCATAATCACCCTGAAACCTGCATAAACTGAGTTAAGCCCAGCTAACAATTTGGCGACTTAGTCCTGATAAGGCCAAAGCGTAAACCAACGTAAAGACTTTAGCAACATTCGTTAGCTGATCGAATACGCTTGCAGCACACGGCAACCGTCCTGAGGACTTCTAGCTCCAAACGTCCACCTCAGCAGCGGTATCGGTACGTACCTCTTTCTCCTCCTGGGCCCTCCTCCGAGTTCCAGCGCGGGCGCATCCGGGCTGATGGGCCCATTTTCCACCACCACTTCCATGGGTCGGAAAGGGAGGAGGGGGAGGAGGAGGAGGAGGAGGAGGAGGAGGAGGAGGAGGAGGACCTCCTGATCCTCCCTTCTCCCCCGTCCTGCATAATTATGGTAGTCGTGGTGCAAAACTTGCCCATCGCGGGCGACTAAGCCGCGAGCGGATCGCCGTCGGCGGCGTCTGCCGAGCCCTGGCCCAGGCCGCAGGTGCCCCACAGCAGCGAGCCCGCGCCGCAGGCGGCCAGCGAAAGCCCGGCGGGCGCGGGGGCGGCCGGGGTGGCCGCCTCCCAGTGCGGCTTGGCGGGCGGGAGGCACACCTTGCCACAGGGCTCGAGCTAAACCGTGTGCTTCGTTCTCGTTTCGTTCTCCTTCGTCGTTTCGTCTTCGTTTTCGTTCTTCGTTTTCGTTCTTCGTTTCGTGATCGTTATGTCTTCGTTCTGCCTCTGCTGCGGGGTGGGATCAAAAAACGAGAAGGGCCCATGAGCTCGCCAAAATACACCGTGTAGCTCGAACCCTGCCTTGCCCTGCCAGAGGGCGGGCAGAAGGCGCAGACTGCCGCTGCGCAGTCGCCGCGGGATTGCTGGCGTGCTCGTCGTGGGGTGCACACAGACATGCCAGTGCTACATGTACTGCTTGGAGGCGCGTGTTCGACCCGCACCTATAGTTCAGCAGCGCTGTAACACATAGTCCCCCGAGCGGTTTGGCCAGAATGCGCCCGCCATGGAGCGTATACTAGAAGAGTTCTCGGTGCGCGCGTCGCCGTCGGGGGAGGGGCGACGCACACAAAGTAATTACAGTACTAGTATATTGGGGCCCGCCCCAAGAGGCCCCCCCAAACCCCCCAGGAGGCCCCGGGGGCCCCCAAGACGCCGCCGAGGAGCCCCAAGAGACTCCCGAGAGGTCCCCAAGAGGCCCCCAAGAGGACCTAAAGAGGGCTCCAGGGCCGGCGGAATTTTGGACGCCCGAAATGGGTACGGAAAGAATGGGTACATACAATGCCCAACAACAACTGTTGTCCCAAACCAACAGCGGCCGCTGTTGGGCAGGCGGCCTTCTGTCTCGAATGGACACAGACCGCGGCGGCGCGGACAGCGAGTCCTGTTCAAAATGAACCAGATCCGCTGTTGGTGTACCCATTCTTTCCGTGCCCATCTCGTTCGTGCAGACAATTTGGAGTCCCGAAACGGTGCGGTGATCGACCGTGCGGTGACATCGAAATCCCCCAAGACCTCACCGCACGGTCCGTCACCGCACGGTCTTGGGACCCTGGAGGCCCCTGTCGCCCGAGACGTCCTCGGAGAACGACCCGAGTCCCAGAACCGTGCGGTGACCCCGAATCCCCACCGACTCACCGCACGGTGTGATCACCACCCCGCTTGGGAACTCCCGAGACAAGAGGCCCGAAAGAGGGCTCCAGGGCCGACGGAATGAGCGACGCGACTCCATCACCACAGTAGCAGCATGCCGGGGCGGCGCCGCTCGCAAGGGGTCCCCGAACGTAGGCCCCTCGCCTCGGGGCGCCTCCTCGTGCAGCTGCGCCTCGTCGAGGCAGAGCGCGCTCCCCGGGGGGTGCTCGGGCGGCGTCTCCCCCGGGGCGGCCGCCCGAGGCCCGTGGGGGGTTTGAGGTCGGGCAGGTCCTCCTAGAGGGGACCGCGTGCGAGTTTCGCTCGGGCGTGAGTTTTCGATTTCGGCTCCTAGGGTCCGTGGTCGGCCCTGGCAGAGCAGCAGAGCGGCCCGTGGGGGAGGCGGGAAGTTCCGCCTGCCCCGGCAAGGCGGCGGGCCGACATTACCGGCGAATCGTGGAAAATATCGTAACGTGTGAAAATGTGACAAATACCACGGCGCGGCGTGACAGACATCGAGCGTCAGGCGCCCGGCTTGGGGAGCATCGAACACGGTCTTGGGGCGCAGAGGCACCCCCGCCGGGAAGGTTGCGAGACGTTTGGAGCCGGGCATTGAGCTTGTCCGGGCGGGACATCCAACAATGTGCAGCTGTGAATACCGCAAGGCACGTGAGTAGGGGGGGACATGCGAACCCTGCCCCTGCCCCCCACGATTTCTGAGGGGGAGGGTGGGGTTCACTTCGCTCGGGAGCTCCCGAGCGGACTGAACCCCACCCTCCCCCTCAGGAATCGTGGGGGGTAGGGATAGGGTTCGCATGTGGCCCCCTATCCTACTGGCGGGTCTTGGAAGCACAGGATCAAGAGTAGCCAAACACAGTCGAACACCTTCACAAACCATCCAAACATTCGAAACATTCAAGGATAGTGGATTTCGGTCACGAGACATGCACACATGATCAACAAAAACAAGAGGATCGTCTCCAGATTATTTGTTTTACTACTTTTGGCTATTCCTCCTGTGGAGGGACATGCCCGACTTTACCCGAGTCATGGCCCGAAGCCTGGCGCCCCCGCGTCGTAAACTGGCCGTTGACACTATGTTACGCTGGGCGTGTGCAACTCTTGCACACCAGGCCCCATAGATCGGCCCGGCCAGAACACAAAACGCGGCGAAGAGATGAGATGGTCTCTACCCAGACCTCCTCTCGCGCGGAACAAAAAAATCACGGCGGCAGGTTCTTCATGATCTTCGGCCTCCGGGGGACCTTCCCGGGCCTCGGGGCCGTCGAAGAACGACTCGGGACGAACAACCCGTCTCGGGGAAGGCGTCCAGACCTCTGGGGGTCGACGCCGTGAGCACGCCACGACTAGGGGGCTTCATGCGAACCCTACCCCTACCCCCCACGATTTCTGAGGGGGAGGGTGGGGGTAGGGGTAGGGGTAGGGTTCGCATGATGGTCTCCGTCGAAGAACGACTCGGGACGAACAACCCGTCTCGGGGAAGGCGTCCAGACCTCTGGGGGTCGACGCCGTGAGCACGCCACGACTAGGGGGCTTCATGCGAACCCTACCCCTACCCCCCACGATTTCTGAGGGGGAGGGTGGGGGTAGGGGTAGGGGTAGGGTTCGCATGATGGTCTCCGTCGAAGAACGACTCGGGACGAACAACCCGTCTCGGGGAAGGCGTCCAGACCTCTGGGGGTCGACGCCGTGGAGAGCGAGTCACGACGACGGGGCTCTCTGGGCACGTAGAGCTCCGACCTTGACCTCCTCCTCCTCCTCCTCCTCCTCCTCGTCGTCCTCCTCCTCCTCCTCCTCCTCCTCCTCCTCCTCCTCCTCCTCCTCCTCCTCGTCCTCCTCCTCCTCCTCCTCCTCCTCCTCCTCCTGAATGCTTGCTCGCGACGTGGGGCCTCGGCCCTCAGAGCTCCGTGGACCCGGGCACGCTGGGCCAGGGCACCCAACATCCCTCGAGGCCCTTCTCTCCAGACGGCGGCACGAAGCAAAGACTGCACTGCGAGAGTTCTGGAAGGAGCCGGGGCACACGAGGCCTCAGAGCGTGCAAAGGACCCCCTATAGACCCGGACAGAGACCCTGATCCTGCAGAGCAGCGACAAAAACCTGCACCGGACGACGGACTCTGACTTTGCAGAGAATGGTGCCGTTTCCCCGACTTGCCAGTGTCGTGGTCAGTCTGTGTCTGGGTCTCCGGGGGCCTGAAGCCCCAAGGAACGGCCGCTCCTGGGTCGAACTCAGAAGCCTCCTCGAGTCGAGCTGGGGCCTTTGTTCGCCCTCTTGGGGTCTCCAAGCGGGGGCTCCCCGTCGCTTCGGCGGGATCCGCCTCGAAGTTCTGGCCAGATTGAACAGGGCCAGGGACACACAAATATATACAGTGGAGGCCAGTCCACAAGAAACCTTCCACAAGAAACCCAACCCTGAGACCCCAGGACGTCCATCGATTTTTGGTCCCCCACTGTAGACACAACTCCCAGGGTTCCGTGCATCTTTCTAGTCCTCTCTGGACTGTCGTCTCCCCCTCCACTGCCCACCTTTGCCACATGTTCCTGGGCATCCACGTCCATCTGTGTATTTGTGTCCCTCTTCCTCGCGACAGAACGCACCCCAGAACCGCAGCTGTCCCGATTCGAAACACGCAACACGTAGCGTATTGATACGGAGCTCACCACGTAGACTGAAGACGTAGCTATCACGAGGTACGTTTTCAAAGCGTGGGCCAATATTGACACGAACGTTTTGAGCACGGTAAGTGTTGCGTACCAAAACGGGCGCATCGAGGCAACTGAGGTGTCGACACGTCAACCTCTCCGCCTCGAGGTAGCCCCCCCCCCGGCCGCCAGCAGAGGCCACAAAGGGCCCCCGAAAAGCCTCCCAGGAGGCCCCCGAGAGGCTCCCAGTACACAGCCAAAACGAGTCGAAGGCTTCCGATGGGGCCTCCCAATAGCTTCTCACAAAAATACCAAAGGCCTCTGGCCCAGCTGCCCCGATACGCAACTCGCAACACGTAGCGTGTTGACACGGAGCTCAGCACGTAGACTGAGCACGTACGTTTGGCGCGACACGTTCGCCCAAACGCGGGCCAACGCGGGCCGAGCCAGCACGCAGCGTGTTGACACGGACGTTGTGAGCACGGCGTGTCGCGTTTCCAAACGGGCGCATCGAGGCAACGAAGCTTCCGAGGGGCCTCCCACTAGCCCCTCACAAGGATACCAGAGGCCTCTGACCTACCAGAAAAGGCGCGGCGGCGGGATAGGCCGACAGACAGCAATTCCCAGTCCGAACGCACCCCCCAAGCAGGTTCGGGGGACCGGTTTTCGACCCCGAGTGTCAGCTCGGCGGGCGGCATGGGGCACCTTGCCGACATGGCGGCGGGGAAGCGCGCGGCCTGCCCCCCTGTCGTGTGCTCGCGGGGCTTCGCGGGCTGCGCGGGGCTGCGCCGAGCGCGCGCGCCGCCCCGCGGGCTTTCCCCCTCCCTCCCCCCCCCCCCTCCCCCTCCCCTCCCCTCCCCCTCCCTCCCCCCCCCTCCCCCGCGTGCCGCTGTCGTGTCGTCTCTCGTCGTCGTTGCTCCCTCTCTTGCCACAGGGCTCCCCTTGCGCTGGTAAACAAAGAAAAGTGCGCTCGGGGGGCTTCTCTAACGTTCTCGTCGGCTCTCGGGGGGGCCCGCCTCGGAGGTGCACCGTCGCAGGAGCCAGCATCCAAACGTGCAATGTCTTGCCTTGCTTGCTCCATAGTGGGTCCCGGAAGTCCCGACCCTTTTAGAGGAAAAAGAACTATGCACATACGCCGATTCTGGCCAGGCCCATCCTGAGCCCAGGATCGGTGCATACGCCCTCCTACCTTGGCCAGGAAGGCATATGCACCGATCCTGGGTCAAAGATCGGCCTTGCCAGGATCGGTGCATGTGCATAGTTCTCATCGCCCGACCTTTCCCTGGGGACGGTTTTTCGTGGCGAGTCGTCTTCTGACAGTCCCCTGGGGCCCCAGGGAGGCTGAAACCTGCCAAAGTCCTCGTGTCGTGATCGGTCACGACGCGAGCATGCATGGGAAATGGGCTGTCGCAGAAAAATCAGAGTCCAGACCACACCGCTAACACTGTTCACTGGCCACACCTCGGCGGCCAGCCCGGGGGGGGAAGTGAGAGGAGGCGGGCCTTCTCGGAAGGCTCCGAAGTCCCCTGGCCTTCTGAAAGGTTTTCTGAGCCTCCCCCGAAGACACAGACATCTCCCCAGAGGGTCGGGGGGCTTCTGAGAAGTCCCGCCGCCTTCCGAGGAGGGCCTTCTCCCTCTCACCTCCCCTCCTTTCCACCTGAGCGCTTTCGTTCTCCTCCGCTTGCCTCCGAGAGCCTCCAGAGACCTCCAGAAGGACCAGGGGGGGCTCGAGGAGGAGGAGGAGGAGGAGGAGGAAGGGAAGGAGGAGGAAGAAGAGGAGGAAGAAGAATAGGAGGAGGAGGAGGAGGAGGAGGAGGAGGAAGAAGAAGAAGAAGAAGAAGAGGAGGAGGAGGAGGAGGAGGAGGAGGAGGAGGGAGCAGGAGGAGGAGGAGGAGGAGGAGGAGGAGGAGGAGGAGGAGGAGGAGGAGGCTCGCTGCCGAACAGCGTTCGCCCAGCCTGGCACCTGCGCGAGCTCGGGGCAGGCCTCGCCCTCGGCGGGGTGCACGCGGACGAACTGGCCCGGGGAGAGGTGGTCCTGCCGGGCAATGCCAGGCGCCCGGGGGTTACCAAGGCTCCTCCTCCTCCTCCTATTCCTCCTCCTCCTCCTCCATTCCTGCCGTCGCCTTCCCACCTCAACCAGACCCCCCCCCCGCCTCTCTGAGGCTGCCTCGAAGATACCCCTGGCCCATGGTGCCCCCAGCTTTTCGCTCAATTTTGCAGCCCCTGGGGGCCCTCTGGGCCTCGTGAGGGGTGCTCTGGAGGCCGTGGGGGGCCTCCTTGGAAATTCAGTGGGCACAGTGGGCTAGGGGCACTTCTGGCAACACCCTACAAGGGGGTCACCACTAGGTGGGTCACCAGCCCCTCCCGGATATCGAGGCTGCATGATGAAAGCTCGAGGAGGTTGTAGGACGTGTGGGGTCATGTTGGAAGGCTCTGGAGTGTCCTTGGGTACATACGTCCTCGAGTAGATTGCGTTTCTTCGGTGGAGAGGCGACTCCCCTAGTGGTGATCCCTCTTGGCATTGCCCGAGTCCTCGGCACCTAGCCGCTTCTTGCCCGGGGGCAGCTCGGAGCTGTCACGCTCGACGATCCTATCCCGCAGGTACCAATTGAGAGCAGGTCTCAGCATGCTGACTGAATTCGACTGCAAGAGCCTGTCGGGCTGTCGCAGCACCTCCTCTGGCACGTGCTTGCGGACGAGGAACATGCAGACACGGTCCGAGAAGTGGTTGCAGTTGTTTCGTACAACGTCGTACGTCTCGCGCTGGAAGACAGGTTTCAGCTCGCGGCTCACGTGCTCATGCAGCTCGTCCTGTCTCCACAGCGTGCTGCCTAGATGGACGATGCGGTCGGGCACGCCGAAGCTTGTTTCTCCAGGGTTGGCATAAACTGTATCCTTGGAATAATAATACTCTTTCCCATACACGACGACACCAGTATGCCAAACGCCTTCCAGGACATCGCCGACAATCCATGGAGACAGCGGCTTGGCGACGCCGTTGGTCAGGTCGTACATGTACAAGAGCACCTCGCTCTTGCGGCGGCCCGCGCAGTACGCCATGAACTCTGCGTACGTCACCTTGTTGTCTCCGTCGAGAGACATGGCCTGCACTATCTCGTACGCGAGCTTCTCGGGCTCAACGGCGTCCAGCTAAGGGCGGGGGCAAGGATCAGAAAACGAGGAGGGGGATCATGGAAACCTCCCACGTGGGGCCACGGCATGGTGGAGACCCAGAGGTCGCATCGCATCGCCGATGCGTCGGCAGTACATCGAAGGTGTTGGGACGGAGAAGCCAGGTCCCAACTCGCATCGCATCGCCGACGTGTCAGCGATGCAGTGATCTTTTGGCCCCCCAATTACCATGGCCCCATGCAGGACGACGCCTGGAGGAATAGGAGCAGAGCAAGAGAGGAGTCGGGCGCCTCACTGTCCGTCAGGATGGACGTGGGACTGCCAGGCCTCAGGCGCCAGACCTTCTTTGCGTACATCGACGCGATCTCGCCGAAGCTCAGGCACCCGCTCTGTGATTCCAGAGAGCCAAGAGACAAGACAAACATAACCCATTGGAGGTCCCCGTGGACTTCCTGTCTCAAGGCTGGGCCCCCCTCGTCCACGGCGTCCGCGCTCAGGGGACGGGGGTGCAAACGCAACCCAAGAAATCATCGCGGACCTACCGGAGAACACGGATCGGCATCCGACGTCGTGTTTTTGTTCACAGCGTGGCTGCCCAGAGGTCTGGAACTCTTCCCACAGAGGCACTTTGCTCCATCCCACGACGGGGGCCCGGCCCAGGCCCGCGGAAACGAAAGATAGATAAACAACGGTCCGTTGCATGGTTTCGCGAAGCGAAGACCGAGACACCCGGCGATGGGGTACTTTCCAACCTTCCTGTGGTGCTGGGTCGTCGTGTTGAGGAGACAGCGCCCCGCGTCTCCTTCCCGTCCTCCTCCCCCTCCTCCCACCTCCCTTCCCTGCCTCTGTCCTCCGCGTGTTTCTGTTGTGGTACACCCCTCACACGACTCGCCGCCCCAATGCTGAGCGCCAGCGACGGCCCCAACGGAAGGGTCCACATGCGACTCCTTGCCCACCGCATGTTCATTTCGGTGCACACTGCATGGCCCCATGGGGAGCTCCACCTAAAGCCCCACTGGCAGGCTCCAAACGCGGCCTCCCGCCCACCGCACGTCCATTTTGGCACACCGCTGACACGAATCGCCGCCACATAGGGAGCGCCACCGAATGCCCCAGCGACAGGGTCCACATGCGGCTCCCCGCCCACCGACTGTCGCGGCCCCCCGCCCAGCGCATGTCCATTGCGGTACATCACTCACACGTTTCGTGGCCCAGGGAGCTCTCCATCCTTCGTCCCACGTGCCTTTCGGTATTCACAGTTGCACATTGTTGGATCCTTCGCCCGGATCACTTCAATGCCTGGCAACCTGCCCCGCGGGGGTGGCTTTGCGCCCCAAGACCGGTTTCGATGATCCCCAGGGCCGACCACGGGCCCTGGAAGCCGACATCGAGAACTCACGCCCGAGCGAAATTAATGGGACTCCGCCGACCCTGTCGGCGTGTGGAATGGATTGTTCGTCGTGGCGGTTGTCCTCGTGCGTGCTCGTCGTCTTCGTTTCTGGGTCCGTCGCCGCTCCCCCCTCTTTCCCTGGGCCCTGGTCCTCAAGCGCGCCAGCCAAAGCGAAATGAAGGAACCCAGCCAACGCGAAATTAAGAACCCTGTCGTTGAGTCGAAGGGAAGCCCCTTCCCTTTGATCCCTTCGCTGCCTGGGGGGGGGGTCCCGGGGGGGGTCCCGGGGGGGGGGTCCCGGAGGGTGTCCCGTGTCAGAATACCATTCCCCGTTTGCGATTTTTGCAAGGAGGGCCCTGTGCAGTTGCGCTTGAAGAAGGGGGGGGTCGCCACGACGGATCCGCAAGAACGCCCCTAGACGGCCCAAGCCCCACAAGACAGCCCAAGAACGCCTAAGGACAGCCGAAGGGGGCCCATGATGGGTCAAAAGAGCCCCGAAAGGAATCTCAAGAAGGCCCAGAGAGGCCATATTCATTGATTTCCGTAAAGGTTTTGCCCCCGCCATCTCCCCTCCCATTTCCGTCGAGGGCCAAGGCTTCCAAAATGGTTGCCGCCAAGATACGTTTCTCCCTCGAGCGCCCCCGAAACAATGAAAAGCAGTTTCCAAAAGACCTCAAAATGCCACAACGCCTCCTACTCCTTCTCCTCCTCCTCCTCCTCCTCCTCCTTCTCTTCCTCCTCCTCCTCCTCCTCCTCCTCCTCCTCCTCCACCCCTGCTCCCCCTCCTCCTGCTCCTCCTATGCCTCCTCATCTGCTCCTCCTCCTCCTCCTCCTCATCCTTCCCCCCCCCCCCCTCCTCCTCCCTCATCCGCCTCCTCCACCCTTCCCATTCCCCCCCCCCACTCCTCCTCCTTCTCCGCCGCCTACCCCCCCCATTCGTTTTCATCTTCGTCGTGTTCGGAGTCGGCGGCACCGGCTGTAAGGCCTTCGCAATCGTACTTCTACAGTGGTTCTGACGTAACCCTCGTCGTCGTCGTCGTCCTCACGATGGTTGAGGCCCACTTTATGCCTCCCCCCCGCCCGGTCCTTCTTGCCTTGGCGGAGGCCGTGCTGCCGCCCCCTCCTCCTCCTCCTCCTCCTCCTCCCTCCTCCTCCCTCCTTTTCCCTCATCTCCTCCCCTCCTCCTCCTCCTCCTCCTCCTCCTCCTCCTCCTCCTAATCCTCCTCCCCCTCTTCTCCTCCTCCTCCTCCTCTTCCTCCTCCTCCCCCTCCTCCTCCTCCTCCTCCTCCTCCCCTCATCCCCCTCCTCCTCCTCCTGCTCCTCATCATCATCAGCATTAACAACATCATCATCATCATCAGCAGCAGCATCATCATCACCATTATCATCATCATCATTATCATTAGCGTCATCATCATCAACATCATCATCATCATCAGTCTCATCCTCATCAACATAAACATCATCATCATCATCAACATCAGCCTCATCAGCAGCATCATCATCACCATCATCATCATCATCATGATCATCTCCTCCACCTCCTCCCCCTCTTCATCCTCCTCCCCCTCATCATCAGCATCATCATCATCATTCGCACCATCACCATCAGCATCATTATCATCACCATCATCTTCATCAGCATCATCATCATCATCATCATCATTAGCATCATCATCAGCATCAACATTAATATCATCATCATCATCACCAACAACATCATCAGCATCATCATCATCAGCATCATCATCAACATCAGCATCAACATCAACATCAGCATCAACATCATCATCAGCATCCGCTTCATGCCCCTTCCTCCTCCTCCTCCTCCTCCTCCTCCTCCTCTTCCTGCTCCTGCTTCCCCTCCTCCTCCTCCTCCTCCTCCTCCTCCTCCTCCTCCTCCTCCTCCTCCCCCACCGCCTCCTCCTGCCTCTTGTCCTCGTGCACCTCCTCCCCCGCCCCCCCTGCACGGGCGCACACGTAGATGTTCCTCGGCGCCGTCGCCGGCGCGGCCGCTTGGGGCGCGCGTCCTCCGACAGCTGGGTCGCGAAGCCGCTGGCGCAGCCCCGCTGGCCAGGTCACCGAGGCAATTCCCGCGGGCCTATGGGGCGCAGACGTTGGACACCCGAAACGGGTACCGAAAGAGTGGGTACAATGCCCAACAACAAACGGTGTCCCAAATCAACAGCGGCCGCTGTTGGGCAGGCGGCCGTCTGTCTCGAATGGACACAGGCCGCGGCGGCGTGAACAGCGAATCCTGTCCAGAATGAACAGGAACTGCTGTTGGGCATCGTACCCAATCTTTCTGTGCCCATCTCGGGCGTCCAGACAGACGAAGCCGTCGGGACAAGCCCCGAGCCCAACATCAAGGACGACTGATGCAGGATTCGGATGACCCGCTCGGTTTGCGAGCATGATCCTGCGGCCCCATCGGGAAGGGGACTCGCGCCGAAGACTTCTTCACGATCCACTCACAGGCGAGGCTCCCGCTCGAGACGTCCTGTAGATCCACGCTTCAAAGAACCCCAGAAAACTGACGGCTACAGGATCTGGATGACCCGCTCGGATTGCTAACATGATCTGGCGGCCCAGCAGGGAGGGGGCTCCCACTGCACTCACAGAGGAGGCTCCCGCTCGAGACTTCATCCAGATCCACGCCTCAAGAACCCAAAAGGAATGTCAATTACAAGATCTGGATGACCCGCTCGGATTGCTAACATGATCTGGCGACCAAGCAGGGAGGGGGCTCCCGCCTGAGACTTCCTAACAATGCACTCACAGAGGAGGCTCCCGCTCGAGACTTCCTCCAGATCCACGCCTCAGGAGCCCCAACTATTACGATAGATACAAGATCTGGATGGCCGCCTCGGATTCATAACATGGTCTGGCGGCCCCATAGGGAGGGGGCTCCCGCCAGAGACTTCCTCGCAATTAACTCACAGACGAAGCTCCCGCTCGACACGTCCTCCAGATCCACGCCGCAAAAGCCCAAATCGGACGAAAAGTATACGATCTGAATGATACGGTTGGATTGCTCACGTGATCTGGCGGCCCAGCAGGGAGGGGGTTCCCGCCTGAACTTTCCTCACGATGCACTCAACACACAATGCTCCCGCTCGACTTCCTCCAGATTCACGCCTCAGGAGCCTCAAAAAGACCACAGTTACAGGATCGAGATGACCCGCTCGACTTTGATCTGGCGGCCGCATAGGGAGGTAGCTGCCGCCTGCGACTTCCCCACGATGTACTCACAAACGAGGCTCCCGTTCGAGACTTCTTCCAAATCCACGCCACAGGAGCCCCAAACTGACGACAGCTACAAAGTCTGGATGACCCGCTCGGATGACTAACATGATCTTGCGGCCTCATTGGGAGTGGCCCCCGCCTAGGACTTCCTCACAACTCACTCATACATGAGGCTCCTGTCGGAGACTTCCCACAGATGAATATGTGAGTGCGGACATGTGAATCAGAATATTCTTGAGTGCGTGAGTGCGTACGTGATGAAGATGATGATGGTGATGCTGACGATGGAGTGAGTGTGCATGAGTGACAGCGTGAATGTGCGATGCTGATGGTGTGATAGTGAATGATCGATGGTGGTGAGGGTGAGTGCGATGATGACGACGACGCCGAGTCTGGTAATGGTGATGGTGATGATGATACTGATGATGATAATGATGATGATGATGATGATGATGATGATGATGAGGCGGATGGTGATGGTGATGATGATGATGATGATGTTGATGATGATGATGATGATGATGATGATGATGATGATGATGATGATGGCGATGGTATGAGGCTGATGATGGTGTGATTGTGATGAGGGGCAGATGGGTGTGGGGTGTTCCTGCGCGATGATGTCCAGAGTAAACCAAAAGCGACGTGCGATGAGTGAAACAAGAGCCCCACTCAGCCACTCAGGACGTTGGTGAAAATTGTTAGAGATTTGGGGGTGTCAGGGCATGGCTGTGCAGTGCTCTTGCTCTCTGCATACGTTGGCTTGCTGGAACATCTCCTGAAGCTCCACGAGGAGGCGCGCGTTCAGGAGCAGCGCCCGCCGCAGCGGCACGTTCACCTGAACAGCGGGGGGGCCGAGCGTGTTGCCTCAGGCTTCTGGCGAGTGGGGAAACGAAAAAGAAGGGGGGGTGCACTTTTCGGCGGTGGACAAACCTCCCTTCAGTAGACCTCCCCTTAGTGAAAACGGCCTGGGACCGAAACCGACGGACCTGGACCCGCAAAAATGACGGCCGCGACGCCCTCTCGCGAACCGAAAACGGCCGATTCCTTAATCGACATGTCAGGGTAGGAGGTCTATCAACCTCCGAACTTTCTGCATCACTACACGCCGGTCAGAAGAAGTGGGTAGAAACAGGAAGTAGGAAGGCGTTGGAAGTAGCTTGGGCCTCCGCCCGCCCCCTGGAGATGAGGGGAGAAGGAAACCCTTCGATCCTTGAAATAGGAAGGCGCCAAGAGTAGAATAGGACCTGGAGTCCAGAAATACATACCTTCAACGACCGGCGGGTGAGCCAAACCCTGAAACAAGTTCAAGCTCAAGTGCGCGACGAAAAGAAGCGGGTCTTACGCAAGCAGACGTGACGACCTCATGCGGCGGCTTGCGCGGCCGGCCAGCGTGGCACGCCACGTTGGAAGCGAGGGCGCTAACGCACGGCACTGCGCGGGCAACCCAATCACGCGCGAATGTCGGCAGAATTGGACTCGTTCTCCGCGCCGCTCAGGTGTCGAACCTTGTTGGGGCCCCCACAGATAAATCTCAAACACAAGCCACAAATAGAAGAATAGGAAGAAGAAAAATAAAAATAATAATAAGAAAAATAAGAAACGCCATACCCACCCTGGCGCGCGAAGCGCGCCAGGGGCAGCGCCGGAGGCGCCGCCGGGGTAGCCCAGCGCGGATCCGAGAAATCCGCGCGGAGCGCCACAAGTTTGTGTTTACGGCGCTCGTTCTTCTTCGGACAAAAATAAGAGGGTGAAAGGGGGCAGAGGAGCGAGGAGGAGGAAGCGGAGAGGAAGGGAGGGAGAGGCAAGAGACAGGAGGGGAGGAGCCCTCCGCCCCCTCGCACTGCCACCCCCTCCTGAGGCGGCACGGCGGGGGGGGAGGAGGGGAGGGGGAGGAGGGCACCACGCACCGGCCCCGAGCCTGTCTGTCTCTCTCCCCAAGAGCGACAGGCCCAATGCGACGACAACGTGGGGGATGTGCCCTCAAAATTGAGGGATGAAAAAACGACCCTACCTTGGGTTACAAGTGCGTGGTCTGTCAACGTCCTGGGAACCCCCAAAGCCTAGAGCCGCCAGGACGCGGCACATCACGCAGGGTTTACCCTGTCAGCCCACAGGAGTTTCAGCGCACAGCGCCTCGTAAACCAGGGCAGGGGCGCTTTTTCATGCCCTTGACAAAAAAAAACGTGGGCACCTGGGGACGCGGGCGCAGGTTGCGTGTCGCGTCGCCCCGCAGAAGAAGGCCCGGGACGCTGGCACGCTCGGGGGGCGCGGGCACCGCGCGCGCCGCTCCGCGGGCCGGGAAGCTTGGACAAAAGGCCCGGGAGGTTGGCACCCGGGGACGCGGACGTGGACAGCGCGTCAAACAGCTCCGCGGGGCGGGACGCTTGAGAAAAGGCGCGGGGCGTTGGCGCCTGCGGACCCGGACGTGGACAGCGCGTCTGAGGCACAAGACTATGTCTGGAATGGGATGGGCACTTCGCCCGCGCACGCAAGGATGGCGTAGACCCTTTCGCCACCCTCACTCTGGCCTCGTGGATTCCTCCAGGGAAGTGCTTCCATGTAGTTTTCGCGTTCTCGGCCCCCTGGGCTTCCGAAAACCGAGCGAAGGCGGCCAAAGAGGCCTCCAAGTCGGCGGCGGCTGGGTGGTCCGAACTGGATGGGCCCTGGAGAAGTCGGACAAGAGGGGGCACGAGGCGCAATCCTCTCGACATCAGTCCCCAGCAGCCCCCTCTCGGGGTCCCTCTGGTGCACTGTTGCACCCCGGATCCGTTTCTGATTGTCCCGGGGCCCGAAGGCGGCCCTCGGAGGCAGAAAAAAACAAAAAACCTTCTCGAGCCCCCTTCTCCTGCCCGCCGGAACCGATGCATAGGGGGCCCCCAAATGTACACCACCACCACCTCCCTCCCCCCCTCCCTCTCGCTGGAAAGAGGAGAGAGGAGGAATCGACGTGGTGGTGGTGGTGGTGTATATTCTTTGGGCCCCCAAAATGCAGGGTCAGCTCAAACCCCCAGCGGGCTCCAACGTCTAAGACAGCCCCACGACGGCCCCCAGCAGCCCCCGAGGACCAAGAGAGCCCAAAAAAGACGGACGGAGAGTGCCGCGAGGAGCACCTGCTGGGGATCGGCGCCAGCATGCTGCAGAAGCCTGTGGTGCACCCAGTGCTCCAGCCGGATGGAGCCCGTGTTCTGCAGGTCCACCTCGTCGATTGCCTCGCGGGGATCGACGAGGTCAGCCCAGACGATGGAGGCCAAAGGGTGTCCGAGTAGACGGGGTCGGAGGATCGCGCCGCGTCGCGGATGCATCGGCGACGCCGGCGAGGGGAAAATCGGGCTCCACATCGAGATGCATGTCAGATGCATCGGCGATGCGGCGCGATCCACCGATCCCATCTACTCGGATCCCATGTGGGAAGCATAGCTTTCGAACGGGCTTCAGGCATCGTCGTCGTCGTCGCCGTGATCGTCCACCTCGTCGACCTCTCGCGGGGTCTCCAGGCTCAAGGCTCGAGATTTCTGGATGCGTTGTTCCATCTTGGGGCCTCTGAAGGCCTCTTGAGTAGTGCAAGTCTATGCCGCACCTAGCTGCCCCGATAAGCAACACGCAAAACGTAGAGTTGACGCGGAGATCAACACGTAGACCGAAAGCATGGGTCTGGCGCGATACGTTCGCCAAAACGTGGACCAACATGAACCGAACCAACACGCAACGTGTTGACACTGACTCCGTCTTGAACACGGCACGTGGTGCGTTTTAACACGGGCGTTTCAAGATACAGTGGAGGCCAGTCCACAAGAAACCTTCCACAAAAGATCCGACCCTGAGACCCAAGGGCGTCCACTGATTTTTAGGGTGGGAACGTCGCGCTTTCCGTAGCAAACCCATCGAAACCCAAGAAACCCAGGGCACTCTGGAGGCAAGCAGGGTGTTTCTTGGCATGGGCCTTCACTGTACCGCATTGGACCACGTTGCCCATCGCTTTTTCCGGACATCCTCGTGCCGTGTACGGAGCCGACTGGGATTTGTGCTTGCAAACTTCGGCTTGCAATGGCCCGTAGTTACCAGGCCCCGGGGCCGTCAAAAAATGGCTCAGTCGAAGAGCCGGTCCCGGGACCTGGGGTTCGCCAGGTTGTCGAAAAACATGACGCTGGTTGAATTCCGAAATCCAGTTTCGAGTTTCCTGCATGCTCTTTTTCAATCTTGTCCATCTTGGGGCCTCTCTAGGAGGTCTCTGAGAGGCTTCTTGTCGTCGGGGCTGGATTCCACTTCGAAGGTCGAATCGAAACATATCCAAAGATAGGTCCTGGGCTCTACAAGATCGGATAAACAGTAACAAATGCGACAACTTGTAACATACAGGGGACGGGTTTCGCTTCAGACGCTGTCGCCTGGCATCAGCATCGAAATGGTCTTGCAGAGGCCTCCCAAATGGGGTCCGAGACGATGAGGCCGACTACTTGGCGCATCCGCCACGTCGCCAAGGAGAAAATCGGATTCCCAAAAGAGGAGAAGGAGGAGGAGGAGGAGGAGGAGGAGGAAAGGGAGGAGGAGGAGCAGTAGGAGGAGAAGGATGAGGAGGAGGAGGAGGAGGAGGAGGAAGAGAGGAAGAGGAGGAGGAAGAGAGGAAGAGGAGGAGGAGGAGGAGGAGGAGGAGGAGGAGGAGGAAGAGAGGAGGAGGAGGAGGAGGAGGAGGAGGAGGAGGAGGCGGGAGAGAAACTCGGGCTCCACATCGAGCCGCATCGCCGACGCATCGGCGATGCGGTGCGGTCCTCCGGCGCCCTCTGCTCGGACCCCCATTGGGGAAGCCTGGGTCTCGGGGGGCGGCACTTCTGAAGGGGCCCTGGGACACACAAATAAATACACACAAATAAACATATCCCCTATATTTTCGTATATTTTCTGGGTTTTTGTCTTCCCCACCGCTTCCCATATTTTCCCATATTTTCTAGGGGATCGACAATTAATTGTGTCTGTGTGTTTTTTCCCCTCCTGAACTTCGGTGGGACCACGAAATGTTGCAAGTTGTTCCTGGCCGCGCACGGCTGCGCCCACATTGCGACGCCACCTCGACGACACGCCCCCGCCCCCTGCATGTCGATGTTGGCATCGAGCGAGCACCCCAAGTCCGGGAGGACAACATCATGCAAGTCCACATTGAAAGACGGGGGACGGGGGAGCTCCTCGGAGATCGATGGAAGATGATCAAACTCGACACGCTGCTTCTCGGAACGATCATATAACTTGCGATATTTTGTCCGCCCACTGTTTCGACTCCGCGGCCGCCACCATTGCGAGGCGCCAGGGGTGGCCCTCCCGACGCCGTGCCCGCCCCTGCCGCTGCGGAGCGCCCCGCTCGAGACCTCCGCCCACCTCCGGCTCCGGGGAGGCAACGTGAAGCCTCCCGCTGGAGGTGCACGGCCCACTAGGAGGAGGAGGAGGAGGAGGAGGAGGAGGAGGAGGAGGAGAAGGAGGAGGAGGAGGAGGAGGAGGAGGAGGAGGTGGGGGTGCGCTCTCTTCGAATGGTAAAAACACCTCGGTGGAAGGTGCTTGTCGATCTTCGGCCTCCGGGGGGCCTCACAGGGCCCCCAGAACCGCCAACAAAAACATCTCCGCATGACGAGCCGATCCCGGGGAAGAGGTCCAGACCTCTGGGCAGCCACATTGCAAGTATCCGAGACGTACCCAACCCCATCTCCACGCGAAGCGACTATTTGTATCAGCGCTCCATACGAACGAACACATCGCGCCTCGCCTCCGCCGTGCCTCCCAGGAGCTCACGAAAGTGGTGACGGTTGTGCAGTTCGCAGCCCCCGAGGGAGCCGCGAGGTCTCAAAGCGATCTGCGCTGCCCTCTCCTCCGCCGTGCCTCCCAGGAGCCCACGACAGTGGCGACTGTTGCGCAGTTCGCAGCCCACGATGGGAGCCCTGAGGTCTCGAAGTGATCTGGGCGACAGTTCTACAGTTCTCAGTCCCGATGTAGCGGTGAGGTCTCGACTGGGTGCGCGTATAACTCCACTCCGCTGGACTTCCCAGGAGCCCACGGAAGTGGCGACTGTTACGCAATTCGCAACCACCCAGAGAGCCGCGAGGTCCCGTGTCGGTCCGCGTGCCAGTCTACTCCGCTGGATCTCCCAGGAGCCCTCGAAAGTGGCGACAGTTGCACATTTCGCAGCCCCCCATTGGGACAGGCGCGAGCTAGGGAGGCGAGGAGGCAGGAGGAGAGGGGAGGGGGAGGGGGGAGGGAAATAGAGACCACAGTCTTCGAATCAAAACGAGAAACAAACACCAGAGGGTTGCAAAAAACATCACAACGTTGGATGTCTGGGTGGTGGTGGTCTTGCTTTTGTCTTTCCTCCGGAGGAGGCTGGCTTTCCTGGTACTACCATTTTCTGAATTCTCTTGTGCTTCGCACCAGACCCATTCTTGATGCCGTGCCGACATGTATGCAAACACATCCAGGTGACAAAATCAGATCCGCGGAGATCTGGGATGTGTTGGGGGGCATGGGAACTCGCACCAACGCACACAGGGGCGTGCCTCCACCGGGGGAAGCTGGCCCTGGATTTCGGTGCTGGTGGTAATCCAGGCCTCGGAAGAAATTAGCGAACTCTCACGCCACATTCGTACGTCAATGCCCCCCCCCCTGGTCGACGTTGGCGGTGGGTGGGATGAGCTGCACTTCGGCCGCAGTCTTCCCCGCGCGTGCCAACTCTGAGTTTTGGGAGGAGGAGGAGGAGGAGGAGGAGGAGGAGGAGGAGGAGGAAGAGGAGGAGGGGGAGGGGGAGGAAGAGGAGGAGGAGGAGGGGGAGGAGGAGGAGGAGGAGGAGGGAGGAGGGGGAGGAGGAGGAGGAGGAGGAGGAGGAGGAGGAGGGGGCGGGGGGAGTGCCTGCTGACTGTTGCCCTCCACCGTCTCTCGGCCACCCGGGAAGCCCGAGTCTGACCACCGTCACCGAGATTCGGCCCATCTCCCCTCCTCCTCCTCCTTCCTCCTCCCTCCTCCTCCTCCTCCTCCTCCTCACCTCCTCCTCCTCCTCCTCCTCCTCCCTCCTCCTCCCCCTCCTCCCCCTCCTCCTCCTCCTCCTCCTCCTCCTCCTCCTCCTCCTGCTCCGTCCTCCTCCTTCGCCACCGTCACCGAGAGTCGACGAGCCGAAATCCTTCCCATCAGTAACTTTTGGGTCTCGGAGCCCACAGGGCGGTTTTTCATGTTCTCCATTCGACGCTCCATGAAGCCCGATGTCGTTCCGAGGCCGCGCGTCGAGCGTTTTCGATGGCGCGTCGCGTTGTGCGAAGCAACATGGGTCTCGTGTGGAGGCAACCGCCGATACTGGTGTTGGTGCTGACCTCTGGGCCTGCGACACGGCGGGGGCGATCGTCCAGGAAGGTGCCCAGGAGTCTTCGGACCACGAGGCATTCCCTGTCTGCTCCGGGCGGCGGTGCTATTCGTGCCCAAGCCCCAGGTGTTCCAAAAGCCTGAGACCCTGGGCGTCCTTAGCTGCCCCGATACGCAATGCGCGACACGTAGCGTATTAAAACGGAGCTCAACACGTGGCCGAAAACGTAGGTCCGACGCGATACGTTCGCCGAAATGTGGGCCAATACGTGGCGCCAACACGCAACGCATTGGCACGGACGTCTTGAACACGGCACGCGTTGCGTGTCAAAACGGGCGTATCGAGGCAGCTAAGTGGGCTTCTGATCCACGGGTTCCTTATCGAAGGCCCCAAGCGTGTGGGAGTTCCTCCCCCGGCGCCTTGACAACACGCAGCGCGACCGCCCGCTTCTCCGGGGCGCCGAGGCGGTGGAGGCCGCGCTTGCGCTGTGCGCGGGGGGGGAGGGCTGGCGCGGACCTCACCCACCGGACGACGCCGTTGCCTCTGCTTGGCGTGGCTCGTCGTTGCTCGTCGTCGTCGTCGTAGCTCGTCGTCGCTCGTCGCTCGTCGATCGTCGTCCTCGCCGTCGTCGTCGTCGTCGACGTCGACGTCGTCGTCTTAGTCGTCGTCTTCGTCGTCGTCGCTCGTCGTCGTCGTCGTTGTCGTCGTCGAAGTCGTCGTCGTCGTCTTCGTCGTCGTCGTGGTAGTCGTCGTCGTCGTCGTCGTGCTCCATCTCCTCCTCCTCGACTATCGATTCTGGCGTCCCTGGGTTCTGGGCCAGGCGCAACCGATCGATGCCCCCCCACCCGCAGCGCTCTGCCCTGCTCCATTCCTTTTCCTTAGAAAGAATTTCTCCCTGGCGCACCCCGAGGCAAGTTCTTAAAGCGGGCCTGGCGTTTCGCTTGAGACCTCCTCACCATGTATGACTCTGAAGCTGAACAAATGACAACAGTTTCACTGATGGAGGGTGGGTGCTTTTTAACATGTGGCTCTCGCTTTAGCGCCGCGCACATTCGTTTTAAAAGTTTGCAAGAGCTTCACGGGTTGAGGGCGGGTCGTTTGCAAAATGTGGCTCTCGCTGTAGCGCGGCGCATTTTCGTTCAAAAAGTATGTAAGAGCTTCACTGATTGAGGGCGGCTCCTTCTAAAAATGTGGCTCTCGCCTGAGCGCGGCGCACATTCGTTTTCAAAAAGGTGCAAGGGTTTCACGGAATGTGAGCGATCCCGTTACAAAATGTGGCTCTCGCCTTAGCGCCGCGCACATTCGTTTAAAACATGTGCAACAGCTTCACGGATTGAGGACGGCTCCTTTTCAAAATATGGCTCTCGCCTGAGCGCGGCGCACATTCGTTTAACAAAATGTGCAAGGGTTTCCCGGATTGAAAGCGGTTCCTTTTGAAAATGCGGCTCTCGCCTTAGCCGGCGCACACTCGTTTAAAACACTTGCAAGCGTTTCACGGATTGAGGGCGGTTCCTTTTCAAAATGTGGCTCTCGCCCGATCGCGGCGCACATTCGTTTCAAACATTGCAAGATTGTCACGGACGGATTCCCATCATCAACGTACCAGAAATGTGGTGTTTTGAAAAGATTCAGGGCTACGTGGGCGCAGTCGTTACGTTGATTCGCCGTGTTGAAGTCCCAGGAATGGCGCTCTGGTACGATACTGGATCGTCAACACGCAACAGTCAGGTTGATCCGTGGCGTTGGAATCCCGAGAACAATGTTTTAGCATCCTGCAGGGTCTTCAAACGGCTGTCTTCCAGCGAGGCAGTTCCCTCAATGCAAGTGAGCCGCTGTAAGGGGGCCTATGAAGAGGGAGCTTGGAGGGAGAGCTTATTCCAACATCGCTGATGTCTCTAAGGTTTACACTGCTCCTCCTCCTCCTCCTCCTCCTCCTCCTCCTCCTCCTCCTCCTCCTCCTGGTCCTCCTCTTCCCCGTTGCTCGTCACCGGCCGAGCTGGCCGGGCACTTCTGGCGCCGCCGCCGCTGCCGTCGCTCGTGGTCGTGCGCCGCCGTCGGTCGTCCGCGGCGCTTCCGGTCGCGTGGCCCTCTGGCAACCAGCGTGTCTTCGTCGGTTTCGGCCCTCGGAGGCCGTTTCCGGGGCCCGTGGACCATCTATCGGGGAGACGTAAGACCCGGGTACGGGGGACTCGGGAATCCCCGACGAGGTCGTCAAAAAAATGACGAGGCCGAGCCTGCATTTTGACGAGGCCTCCCGCTGCAGACATCCCACGAAACTCCTCCTCGTCAAAATCCGAGGCGCGGTCGTCAAAAAACGATGGCGAACCCGAGTCCTGGCAAACCCGGGTCTTACGCTCCCCCGAATCTACAGAGGATCCGGGACGATTCTTCCTGCCGCGGAACAGAAATCAAAATCATGGACGGCAAAAAGCAGATGACACCATGACCTGCGAGAACTGCTTCTTCTGAGATCAGAGCCTCAACCGTGAACGAATTGAGCAAGGACCGACCGCCCCGGCATTCCTGTAGACCTACCACGAAAAGTTATTAGAACAAAAAGGTGTTCTAAGAACTGCATCCATGTTCTTGGAACATGAGACCCAGGCATCAAAAAGAGACAGTCTCAGCCATCGATGATCTACTATGTTGTACGGAAAGACAAATCAAAGACACATTCCCAAACAACTCCACAGACAACCGGACAGCCCCTCCGAGATGGAGAACACAAGTGCCCTAGCATGTAGGTGTGGCCAACGCTTGAGTGAGAACGCCGTTCCCTACCAGGGACGTGGCTGGCGCCCTGGAGAGAGTACCTTTTTCAATCAGGGATGTGGCTGGCGCTCCGGCGAGAGCATCATGCAGTGCTCGGGCGACGGCTCACTTCCCCAATCGAGAGTGTAGTCACCGCTCAGGCGACAGCACCACTCCCGTTCAGGGATATGGCCAGCGCTCCAACGACAGCACCATTCGCCACCTTCCCCCCGATTCCGCGGGAGTACTGTGATTGCTCATCCTTGGGTCAGGGCATCTTTGTGCACAGAGTTGCGAGGCTGTCTCAGGCAAGACTGGCTGGACAACCTCGCGCGCAGCAGCTCAGAAGCTATAACTTCGAGGATGTCTCAGGCGAAACTGACAGGCCAACCTCAGGTCAGGGCATGCCAACCCCGAGCTCGGAGCTGCGAGGATGTCGCAGGGGAGAGTGGCCGGACGCTGAGGAATGAAGAGAAGGCTGAAGGCGGAAGGATGCGGATGCCCAAAAGTGGGCTTGGGTAGGATTGCGCCGAGACAACCCCCAGGCAAACCCCCAGACAACACGGTTGACAACCCACCGGGCAATCCCCTCGAGAATCTGACGTGCGGAGGGAAGGCCTTGTCCTTGTATTGAGGGTCGCCGGTGGCTCTCTTATCTCGGGCCACTTGAGGTCAGTGCATCTCTGAGACCAAGATTGCCAGAACGGACCACCTCGTGGGCGGCATCTCCGAGCCCAGACTTACAAAGATATCGCAGGCGAAACCGGCCGGAACACCGAACACCTCAGATCTGGGCATGCGTGATCTCAGCGTTACGAGGATGTCTCAAGCGAAAGTGGCAGGACAACCTCCGCATTTTGAGCATGACTCTGTGCGCTGGTCCCGCGGCTGGAACTAGCTTCTACAACGAACTACAAAACTCTGGCCAGCCACGCTCTGTGGGGAACAACGATCAATGAGGATGTGCGAACGGGAGCGGGAGGACGCGAGAAAGGAACGAACAAGAGGGGAAGGAGGAGAAGGGCGCCCATTGCAGCTGGGTTTGACTGGCTGCGCCATGCTTCTGATGAGATGGATGATTAAGGCATGTGCGTGCGCTGGCAAACCGGTACGGCCCTGACAACCCCTTGGACAACCCCGCGAGGAACCGGACAACTCCCCCCGGACCCCCCCCCAGATAACTCTCCCCGGAATTGCTTTCCATACGACATAATAAAGACATTTCGTTCAAACAACGGAATGTTCTCAGAAAATGGGTCTGTGAGCCCATCGGCAAACCAGGGCGCTTCGCCACTGCTTGAACGAAGAGACCAGATCTTCGATAGGAGGAGTCCTAGCCGTATCACCGGCACCGTCGTCGGCATTCCCTGACACCCTCGTTGGGCGCCCGAATTATCCGGGGTAACTCGGGTCCGGGGTAAGTCGGGTTTGGATTCCCGAAAAAGGAACCCGAGTTATCCCTGACCCGAGTTACCCCTGATGATTCGGGGCTCTGGACGCCCGAGTTATCCGGGGTAACTCGGGTCCCGGGTAACTCGGGCTTGGATTCCCGAAAAACGAACCCGAGTTATCCCTGACCCGAGTTACCCCTGATGATTCGGGGCTCTGACCTCGCGTCGTAACAGGCTGGACAAGCCCTGGCCGTCGCCTATGGTCCTCCCCGTCTTTCCCCGGCCCCTCAGGGTGCCTCTCGAGCCATCGCTCCCGGCCCCATCGGCCCTCGGGGGCCCCTCGAGCCCTCGCGGGAGCGCTGGAAGCCCGAACGATCGAGAATGCTGCAACTCCTCTCGGAAGTGCTGGCTGCCAACGACTTGTGCCTCTTATAGGTGGACCCCGCTGGAGCTCCCTCGAAGTCTTCTTGGAGCGCTTTGGGGACCTGTTGGGCCAGCTTGGGGCCTTCCATCTCTTGCCATCGCTCGGACGTCCCATTCCAGTGCAATGTTCGGTTTCGTGCGTGGCTGTTTCGCCAAATGATCAAGGATGCTCCTCGATGGTCCTCGCCGAAGGAAAAATGCACACGTCCGAGCGATGCCGAGTTCTTCACCGCGAACACTCCACCAGCGGCTCCCGCGAGCGACGATCAAGAACGGGTCGCACGCGAGGTGGCATGGCGACCTTATACGCCGCGGCGTAGACGCAGTCCGACGGCGCGGCACGCCGCATTTGCAGCGAGGGCGCTCGCGCGCGGCCCCATCGCCGGCACAGCGGCGATGCCTCGCCGAGGCATCGGCGATGCACTGGCGAGGCATCGGCGACGCACGCTGGCGATGCATCTCGGGAATGGACAGACCTCCCTTTAATAAACCGTGGCTTAGTGAAAACAGCGTCGGGCCCAAACCTGGCGGGCGCAAGCCTGGGAAGGAACGGCCGCGGCGCCCTCTCGAGAACCGAAAACGGGCAATTCACTAATCGACGCGTCAGGGTAGGAGTCTGTCCACCCCCGAGCATCGGCGACGCCAGCGTGGAGAAAATCGGGCTCCACATCGAGCCGCGTCGCCGATGCATCGACGACTCGGCGCGATCATTCGACCCCATCTGCTCGGACCCCATCTGGGAGGCCTAGACTTTCGCGGGCAGCTTGCGCGCGAACGTCGGTGAAGACGGCCCCGTTATTTTTGTTGCAACGCTCTCTGTGCGTGCGTCACTCTCTGAACTGCTGTGACCAACGTCCGCCGCCGCGCCACCTCGATCCTCCTCCCTAAGCTCATGGCATGAGGCTCGTGGACAAGTGGCGCGGCGGCGGCCGTCTTGGCGCCTCCTTTTGGGACGTTTTGGACCGTTGCGAGGCTGTCCCCCCCCGAGACCCCGACGGCAATTTTTCCTCAATTTTCGGCCTCTGGGGGCCCTCCCCAGGCCCCGGGACCGTCAAAAGATAACTCAGGATGAAAAGCCCGTCCCGAGGAAGGGGTCCAGGAGAGAGCGTGATCCACCGCCGCTTTACTGTGGAAAATTCCCCCCCCCCCTCTTCCTCCGGAACCCCGGGTTCCCCCCCCCCCCTCCGAAAATCCCTCCCCCTTGCTAGAACCCCCTCCCCCCCCCCTTTCCCCTGGCAAACCCCCCCCCCTCCCCTAACCCCCCCCTCCCCCCCTCCCCTCCAGAAAACCGGCGGGGGGTCACTAAAAACCGAGGGGCGTCACTACCGGTTCGAACCCCTCCCCCTCCCGCCCCCCAGAAAACCAAGGGAAGATCACTACCGGTTTGAACCCCCCCCCCCCTGGAGAAAACCGGGGGGCTACCGGTTCGAACCCCCCCCCCCTCCTTGAAAACCGGGGGGTGTCACTACCGGTTCAAGCCCCCCCCCCCCTCGAAAACCAGGGGGGGTTACCGGTTGGTCTCTACCACCGTCCGCACCACATCCCCCACTGCTGTTCCCAGCACTACTGTCCTCACCATCATTGTCCCTACTGGTTCCACCACCGTCCCTACTGTCCCCACCAGTGCCCCCACCCCACCACTGTCGCACTGTCCCCACAGTCCCCACCACTGTTCCCGCCACGGTTCCACTCTCCCCACTTTCCCCACGGCCCCAACCACTGCCCGACTGTCCCCACTGTCCCCGCTGTCCCACTGTCTCCTCCGCTGTCCCACTGAGCTGTCCCATTGTTCCCACCACTGTCCCCACTGTCCCCACCACTGTCCCCACTATACCTCTGTCCCATTGTCCCACCGCCGTCCTCGCCACCGCCCTCACCACTGTCCCCACCACCACTGTACCCTCCACTGTCCCACTGTTTCCACCACATTCCCACTGTCCCCACACCACTGTCCCCACCACCACCGTCCCCACCACAGTCCCACTGTCCCCACTGTTCCCACCATTGTCCCCGCTGTCCCCACCAGTGCCCCCACCAGTGTGTCAATGTCCCCACTCTCCCCACCATTGTCCCACCACGGTCCTACTCTCCCCACTTTCCCCGTGCACGGTCCCCACCACTGTCCCACTGTCCCACTGTACCCACTACTGTCCCACTGTACCCGCCACTGTCCCACTGTGCTGTCCCAGCGTCCCCACTGTCCCCATCACTGTCCCACTGTCCCCACTGTCCCCACCACTTTCCCCACTGTGCTACTGTCCCACCACTGTCCTCACCACCGCCTTCACCACTGTCCCCACCACTACCGTCCCTACCACTGTCCCACTGTTCCCACCACTGTCCCGCTGTCCCCTCACCACCGTCCCCACCACCACCGTCCCCACCACCGTCCCCACCACTGTCCGCAACCCCCCCCTGGTTTTCGGTTTTCGAGGGGGGGGGGTTCGAATCGGTAGTGCCCCCCCCCCGTTTTTCGAGGGGGGTGGGGGGTTCGAACTGGTAGTACCCCCCCCCCCCCTTTTCATGATGGACGGGAGGGGGGGTTCGAACCGGTAGTGACCCCCCCCCCGGTTTTCCAGAGGGGGGGGGCAGGGGGGGGCGGGTCGAACCGGTAGTGACCCCCCCCCGGTTTTCAGCCAGCAGCGGTAGAACAAGCTCTTTCAGACCTCTGGGGGTCGACGTTGTGAAAAAATCACGACGTCGGGGGTCTGGGGAGACCACACCACGTCCAATTGAGCCAGGTTCAGGCGTCACCAGCACCCAGGCCGCAGCGAAGATGGTCTGGAGTGGCTTGTGGGGCATAACTCGAGCCTCGGGTGGCCGTCCGGGGCAATCCTGGCAACCCCGGAACGCTCCCGACGAGGCGCAGATGCTGGAGAGCACTCTGAGGCTGGAAGCCCTCCAAGAACACACGAAAACACCAAAAAAACTTCCGAAACCTTGTCCTCCGACCATCCACGACAACGGCCTTGTCGTTTCCAGGGCCAGCTCAGGTCTGGCAGGCCTAGAATGAACTACCTTCTCCCCAGCATTAAGTCGGGCCTGTCCCCCTACAGGGGGATTTTCGACGAAACATAACAATACCCCAAACATAATCAAAAAATCATCCAAAAATAGTCTGGGGACTATTGTTTGAGTATCTGTTTGACCTTTTTGGTGCATTCTTGGTGTCTTTCTTTTATTTTGTCGTCGAAAACCCCCCTGTAGGGGGACGCGCCCGACATAACCCCAGCATCATCCATCTCCGCCGCTCCTCCTCCTCCGCCTCGCCGGCGGCGACCCCCTCCCCGCTGCTCGGAGCGCGGGCGCCGTCCTGCTCGTCCTCGGCGAGCCTCTCCCAGTGCCGCGCGAGGTCCTCCACGGAGACGCTGTCGCCGTCCGGGCCCGCCATGGCCTGGAACTCCTCGCGGATCCGCTGCAGCACGGGCCTATCTTGCCCGCAGCCGCCCTCGTGTGGGGCCTCAAACTACGTTAAAATCGGGCGTGTCCCCCTACAGGGGGATCTTCGACGACAAATAGAACATGCCCCACAAACAAAAATTCGAACAATAATGACAAAAATAGTCCAGGGACTATGTTTCGAGTATTTTCTGACCTTTTTGGGGCATGCTTTTTTTTTATTGGAGGACACGCCCGACATAAAACTGCCTGCGGCGCGAGGCGCCGCATAAATGCTTTTGCGCACCCGGCGCCGCCGCCCGGTGCCGGGCCCCTGGGCCATCCGAGGTCGACGCGGCTCGAGACATGCCACGGGGGTCCACACAGGGCAGTGTTTAATACATGGATGAAAAAACAATCGGATGTTGTAAAATATGATCAATTCATGAACAATTTTATGCATGAGCTCATCGTGGCTTTTTAAACTCAATGCCTGCATTTTAACACATGATCCGCACGCGGAGCATGTATCAAAAACGGCACTGAAGGGCTCCGCTCGTGATGCGTCGCGATGCTGCATGCTGTCGCAGCATCGTGTCCCAGGGAAGGTCCGGTCGCGAATACTCCGCAGCGCGAGAAAACATCTGGGCCTGGGAGTCGATACTCGAGCCCTTGACCGATCCTGGCACTCCGCAGCACTGTCGAGACGAGTCCCACCGTGGCGACGAGGGCGCTCCGGGAGGCCAAACGATGCAGAAAGCCGTCCAAGCTCGCTCCTCAATCCTCGGCCCCCCAGAGGGTGCCGAGGGAGGGGGAAGGGAGAAACGAAGAGGGGTCTTGGCCACATCTAGGGTCTGTTACCTGAAAAGGGGCAGCTTCCCAACTGATGGGAAGGGGACTCCACCGTGCAGCAACTGGCGATGGAGGAGGAGGAGGAGGAGGAGGAGGAGGAGGAGGAGGACGAGGAGGAGGGGGAGGAGAGAAGGCACGAACGAACCTCGGAGTTCGAAGCTTCGAACCTCGAAGCGCGAGAAGAGCGTGCAAGAACTTCGAACCTCGAAGCTCGAACGTCGGAGTTTCGCGACGCGGGGAGAGAGAAGCGGAGAGGGGAGCTGGAGCGAAGGATTTCTGGGGCGGCGCCCCAAGCCTCCCGCCTCTGTGAGGTCGGAGATCCTGGCCCCCCCCTCGGCCACCGCGCGGGGATCGCGGTGCGAGGCTCAGCGGGGATCCGAACCACCTGGCCCGTAGGCAGGTGGCCCGTACCCTAGAGCTGGGCGAGCAACGACATATGTACATGTACGCCCTCCGCGGTCTTGCCTGCACGAACGTCCGCGTTGACACCGCACTCCAGGGGAAGCTAACCGCGTACGTGTACATATGTTAATGGCCTCTGACAGGGCCTCCCCCGCCTGCGCAGCAGGTCGGAGCGACCCCGGCCCCACACCCTCTGAACCCGGCCGGGTGCAATCGGGCGGCGCCTGCAGTGGGACCGCACGGCGGAGAAGGACCGAACCCCGCGGACCAAGACCGCCCCACCCCGGGGACCAACCCCAGGAGCGCGCACAAGGACCGCGGGGCACGGCCTCTCCCAGCGCAGCGCAGCGCCACAAAGGCCACGACTCGGCGGACTTCAGTTCCCCTTGGGCCCCGACACGCCGCCCTCGCGCCGAGGCGTCCCTCCAGGGGCGGAGGAGGAGGAGGAGGAGGAGGAGGACGAGGAGGAGGAGGACGAGGAGGACGAGAAGGAGGATATGGAGAAGGAAGAGGAGGAGGAGGAGGAGGAGGACGAGGAGGGGAGGACGAGACGAGGAGGAGGACGAGGGCGGGCCTCGGGAGGCCTGGCGCCGCCCGCGGACCAGGCCGCGCTCTTGGCCGCCGAGAGCATCCGGGCGCCGGGGCATGCCCGGCCCCCCCCCCCGCCTGCGCGAGGGGGGGGGGGACGCGCTCGGAGGGAAAGGTACCGCTCCCGATGCCCTCGCCTCGCTGTCGGGCCCTGTTGTCGGGGATGGACAGACCCCCCTTTAGTAAAACGTGGTTTAGTGAAAACGATCTGAGGCCCAAACCTGGCGGGCGCAAGCCTGGCAAATCACGGCCGCGGCGCCCTCTCGAGAGCCGAAAACGGACAATTCACTAATCGACGTGTCACTGTTGGGGGTTCTGTCCGCCCCCGATGTTGGGCCTCCTCTTGGACGCCCGACATGGGTACGGAAAGGATGGGCACAATGCCCCACAGATGTTGTCCCAAATCAACAGCGGCCGCTGCTGTGCAGGCGGCCATCTGTCCCGAATGGACACAGGCCGCGGCGGCGTGGACAGCGAATCCGGTTCAAAATGAACAGGAACTGCTGTTGGGCATTGTACCCATTCTTTCCGTAATTACCGATTTCGGGCGTCCAGACTCCTGGCCCTGGGTGGGCGCCCGAACTGTCCGGGACAACTGCGGTCCGGGGTAGCTCCGGTCCAGGCCCCCAGGGCGCGAACCTGTTGCTAGCCCTGACCGCCCCCAGCCTTGATGACTCGGCAAGGCTGGACACCCGAGTTGCCCGGAGAGAACTGCGGTCTGGGGTAACTCCGGTTTGGCCCCGCGGCGCGTATCTGCAGTTACGGAAGGGGCCCAGGGACACACAAATACACACTAATCCAAGATTTCCGTGTACTTTTCCATATGTTCTGGAGTTTCGTCTTCCCCCCCACTTCGGATATTTCCCCGTGTTCTCCTGAGAGTCGCTGAATAATTATGTCTGTGCTATTTGTTTCCCCCTCCTGAGTTACCCCTGACTGCCCCCAGCCCCGATGCCTCGGAGCTCTGGACTGGGAGGCCTTCCCAGACGTCCGCCGACATGATGCTTTCGAGGCGCGGCCGCAGAGGTCCCGAGCACTTCCCCGTGTGTGTGTGTGTTGTGTGTTGTGTGTGTGTGTGTTGTGTGTTGTGTGTTGTGTGTGTGTGCTGTGTGTGTTGTGTGTGTGTGTTGTGTGTTGTGTGTGTGTGTTGTGTGTTGTGTGTTGTGTGTGTGTGTGCTGTGTGTGTTGTGTGTGTTGTGTGTGTTGTGTGTGTTGTGTGTGTTGTGTGTGTGTGTGTGGTGTGTGTTGTGTGTTGTGTGTGTGTTGTGTGTGTGCTCGTCCCGGAGAACCTTTCGGATGGCCCCTGTGGGCCCGAGACGCGGGGACCCCGGAGGCCGACATCCAGGCGAAGTCGCCGGCTCGAGGACATCGCATCCTCGGATCTCTGGCTCCGCCGCCCCCGCCGGATCCGCCTCGGAGTCTTGGCAAGAACGCCCCCCCATCGGGCGGGCGGTCCTGGGCGATGCAGAGCAGAGGCCCTAAAGGGGCCCGTCAGGGCCCCTTTCGGAGCCAGCTAGTGCCCTGAGGCCCCTCTAGGGCCCTTCTCGTCACCCCCCCCCATCTGGGCCTGCCCGCAGTACCATCAGGTCGGGCATGTACCCCCTACGGGTGGATTTTAGAGGAACAGTATACAATCCGCCGACCCTGTCGGCGTGTGGAAGAGGCTGTTCCGTTTGAATTGAGCGACGTTGTAGTTGAGTCTAAGGGAAGTCCCTTCCCTTTGATCCCTTCCCCGCCGGGGGGGGGGTCCCGGGAGTGGGGTCCCAGCCCCCTCAGGGGGTCCCGGGGCAGATGCGACACCCCCCCGGGCGGTTCGGGGGCCCAGAAAAGCCCCAAGACACGGCAAAAGTGCCCCAAGATGTCCCAAGACGGTCTTCGAGTGCCCCGAATCGCCGAAGTATCGGTCCAAGTCGTCAAAGTTACTACCAGACGGCTCCAAAGGTTTCCAAAACGCCCCAAGAGGACTTCCAAGACGGCCCCAAGGGGCAAAAAACGTAGATTTCCCATAGGTTTTTGAAACATTTCAGCATTCTCGCCTTGTCAGCTTCCCGACGCTCCAAGACAGGCCAAGAGGCCTCCAAGACCGCCCCAAGACGGCTCAAGAGGCCTCCAAGAGAGCTCCACAACGACCCAAGAGGGCCCCAAGACCGCCCAAGAGGCCTCCAAGACAGCCGAGGAGGCCCCCAAGACGGCTCCAAGAGGGAGCCCAGACGGAGGAACCGGATGGACATTTCGATCCCTCAGCCTGAGAAGCTCTCAGGAAGCCCCCAGAGGCAACTAAGAAGCCCCCAAAGAGGCCCCAAGAGGCCCCCAAGAGATTCCCAGGAAGCCCCAAGAGGCCCCCACGAGGCTCCCAAGCGGCTCCCAAGAGCTTCCCAAGAGGCCCCCAATCTACCCCCAAGAGGACCCCGAGAGCGCTCGTCGTCGTCGTCGTCGTCATTCAGGGTCGGCGGCACCGGCCGTAAGGCCTTCGCAATGATAAACAGATACTCAAACAAAAATCAAAAATCCGCCGGCCCCCTTGTGGGGCCACCAGGCTGTAGGACGAGGGTTTGCTGTTCCCTGCGCCAGTTCCAATCTCCAGTTTCCACTGTTACAGTTATGCTTCTTGTTGCTTACTGTTCCTTGTTGTAGACCGCCCGATGGGGGGGAGCCGAAAACCGCCCTGGTCAGCACCTCCCTGGATGGGTCTCAGAATTTCTGGGGTCGACATTGACTCAACATCCATCGCGCAGACTGGCGGGGTCAGGGCCCAAAAACACACAAGAGTTGCCACATTTCCGAAATTCGGCGGCACCCCTCACGCAGATCGGCGGGGTCAGGGTCGAAAAAAACACATGGTATTTGCCACATTTCTGAAATTCGGCGGCACCCCTCGCGCAGATCGGCGAGGGCAGAGTCGAACAACCAATGGGATTTGCCACGTTTCTGAAATTCGGTGGCACACCTCACGCAGATCGGCGGGGTCAAGGTCGAAAAACAAATGGGATTTGCCACATTTCTGAAATTCGGCGGCACCCCTCACGCAGATCGGTGGGGTCAGGGTCGAAAAACAAATGGGATTTGCTACATTTCTGAAATTCGGCGGCACCCCTCACGCAGATCGGCGAGGTCAGAGTCGAACAACCAATGAGGTTTGCCACATGTCTAATAATTCGGCGGCACCCCTCACGCAGATCGGCGGGGTCAGAATCAAAAAACTAATGGGAGTTGCCACATTCCGTATTTCGGCGGCACCCCTCACGCAGATCGGCGGAGTCTGGGTCGAAAAACAAATGAGATGTGACACATTTCAAAGATTCGGCGGCACCCCTCGCGCAGATCGGCGGAGTCAGGGTCCAAAAACACATGAGATGTGCCACATTTCTGAAATTCGGTGGCACCCCTCACGCAGATCGGTGGGGTCAGGGTCGAAAAACCAATGAGATTTGCCACATGCCCGAAATTCTGTGGGAAACCTCGGTGCACAGCATACGAGGGCAGGTTCAAAATGCAACACTGAATTAAAAAATATCATCAGAATCCAAATTTCTCTTGCCGATGCTGCTTCACGGCGGCGCCGAGGCCTCATGATTTAGCTCTTGCACAACCCATTATCCGAGAGGAGGGGGCTGGCGGCAGAGGGCGAAGCCCTTCCAGATGGTCAAAAAGACGTCCCCAGATTATTTTTTCACTATTTGCAAATTTTCCCCCTGTAGAGGGACAGGCCCGACTGAGCATTACCACCCGCCCGACAGAACGCCCCCCAGCAAGGGAGGTCCGGGCCGGGCGAAAGGGGGGGATCAGCACAAGGGGGGTTTGAGAACCAGCCCACGTATAGCTGATTTTCCCGGCGCCTCCCGGCTCCGGGAGGCGCCCTATGTATCGAGGGATGGGCCCCTCGGTGGGGCCGGAACCAGCTGCACGCAGCGAATTTCGCAACCCCCCTTTCCCAATCCCCCCCTTTCGTCGGGGATCTCCTGACCCGGGTCAATCCAGACCTGGGTCACTCAGGCCTTGCAAAATCCTGCAAAATCCTGCACCCAAACCCGGGTCAATGCGAAGGATCCAACAAAATCCTGCAAGATCCTGCGCTCAAACCCGGGTCAATGCGACCCTGGCCCTGCAGGATCCTGCAAGATCTGGCGCTCTGACTGACCCCCGTTTTCATTGACCCCCGTCTCCAGGCTCCCGATTTCGTCCGGCCCGAGAGGTCCCGGGAGCAGCGGCAGCGGCACCTTTCGGTGGCCCCGCGCGCGCGGCCCAGGGGCTGCCCGGGGGGGCGGAGGGGAGGGGGGGCGCCCGTTGCCGTCGAGGAGGGGCGCAGCGGGCAGCGCCGAGCACAGGGGGCGGGGGCCCCCGGGAGGTCCGACGTCACAGTGGCAGTACATCAGGAATGCAGTAATCAGGAGCGCGCGAGGAGCACACTAGGAGCCCAGCAGGAGTACACCACCTCCCTCCTCCCTCCTCCACCTCCGCCCTCCGCCCTCGGCCTTCCCTCGTCTCCGATCGTCGTCCCCCCCGCGCTCCCGTGCAGATTCCGGAACATGGCAGCATCGCCATGAATCACGACCAGAGGCCCAGACGCCCCCTCTTTCTGCATCATCGAGCCGGCTCGATCTCGGAGCGAACCTGGGGCCCGAAGCAGGGCGGAGATGCCCGTTGCGCAAAAACCCTGCAGCGCCAGGACCTCAGGGTCTGGTCGCGCGCGCCGGGGGGCGCACCTCGAAGGCGGGGGGCGTGCAGGGGTGCAGACAGCCACCCCGGGCCAGCAGGTACTCCGAGCGGAAGAGCAGAGGGAAGGTAAGGAAGGGAAAGAGGAGGACGAACACTTCCCCCCGATCGGTCGCTGCCTGCACGGAAGACGTCCTGGCGGGTGTCGAACTCGCCATCGCTCGGACGTCCACTCCCTGTGTTTTTTTTGCGGCTTCGTGCGTGGCTGTTTCGCCAAATGATCCAGGATGCTCCTCGATTGTCCTCGCCGAAGGAAAAGTGCTCACGTCCGAGCGATGCCAAGCGAAAGATCCTGCGACAGTGCCCGGCCGACTTCGCTGCGCGGCCGGAGCCTGGGGCCCCTTCGGTCCGAGTCGCGGCTTCGGCTGGCTGTTCGGTCGGCGGCCGGGATCCCGGTTGCCTGGCTCCTGGCCCAGGGGTTCCTGGCACGGTACGGTTCGTCGTCGTCCTCCTCCTCCTCCTCCTCCTCCTCCTCCTCCTCCCTTCTCCTCCCTTCTCCTCCCTCCTCCCTCCCCCCTCCTCCTCCTCCTCCTCCTCCTCCTCCTCCTCCTCCTCCTCCTCCTCCTCCTCCTCCTCCTCCTCCTCCTCCTCCTCCCCCTCCCCCTCCCCCTCCCAAGGCTCGGGCCAGGTACCTGAACCCTTGTGACCACGGCCATAATGAGTTGGCCTGCAGTAGAGAAGGCACAACATTTAGCAGAGAGCACAGTTGAACCGATAAGCTCGAGAGTACATATTAGAGGCACGCGGACAGAGCGAGTTGTAAGAGTGGACCGACTAACAAGGGAACTTGCACACATTGTGAGAGATAGATGAGATCATGTGATATTGGGTGGGTCTCCGTATGTACAGAGCGAAAGAACAACACTTGCGACGACGGTTTCGCATACATAGCTATAGGTATACACATTAGATACCGAGCGATTGAACCAGCGAGAGGAAACCAACCGTTTGTATATCATGATCTATGCCATAAAGAGAGGTTACGTATATCGTACACCAAACGGAAGTACTGAACATAGCTGATTGGAAAGCGAGAGGGAGAGGGAGAGAGAGAAAGAGAGAGAGAGAGAGAGAGAGAGCGAGGGAAAGAGAGAGAGAGGAGTGAGAGAGAGAGAGAGAGCGAGAGACGGAGAGCGAGAGACAAGCACATAATATGGACAGTAGAGAATGAGTAGAACGAGTCGACAGTGCATATACAGTAGACGCGGAAGTAACAAGACATCCTCGACCCCCGCTTGCCAGGGGTGACAAGGCGTGTGAGACATCTCCTCCCCCATCTCCCCCTCCCCTGAAGTCCCAAATGCCATTCTGGGCGAGGGGGTGAGGGCGAGAGAGGGGGGGAGGCAGAGAGGGGGGTGGGGGGGACGAGCTCGTCAACGCACCCCCGGGGCCCCCGAAGCTCCCACGAAGCCACGAGGCAGACCAACAGGGCCCAGACAGAGCGCCAAGACAGTCGAAGCGAGCGTGATGACGGCCCAGGGCAGCCCCACGTCGCTCCAAGAATTCTTCCAGATGGCCTGCGAGGCCCCCAATACACCCCGAACGCGCCTCCAGAGGATCGCCGAGAGGGCCCCAGAGGCCCAAATCATCGCAGTCCTTGCAAAACACGTCGGCTTGCAGCGCATTCACATTTTACGTTTTGACAGCGACCACGACGGGCCCAAGTGGCCCTCAAGATCGTCCCGAGACGGCCCGTGATGCCTCTTGGAAGGCCCCAAGACGGCCCAAGGGGACTCCAAGATAGCCCCACGGGCTCCCCGAGACGACCCCAGACAGCCCCCTGGAGGGCTCCAAGAAAGCCCATGAGGGGGAAACAAAACACACACTGTCGGAAAAAAACACTGGAAAAAACACACGTGGGACAAAAACACACACACACACAGTGGGAACAAAACACACACTGTGGGAAAACACACGCACGTGTGTGTGTGTGTGTGTGTGTGTGTTTGTTTGTGTGTGTGTGTGTGCATGTGTGTGTTTCCCACAGACGTGTGTGTTTTGTATGTTTTTTTGTGCTTTTTTGTGTGTGCTGTTTTGTATGTGTTTTGTATGTTTTTCCCACGAGCTGACATTTCGAGCCTTTCACACCAGGATGGCCCCCCGAGCCCCCCAGAGGCCTGACGGCCCTCCAACAGGCCCCGAGAGTCCTCCGAGGCGCCCCCAAGAAGCCCCCTTATAGAGGCTCCCACGAGGCCCCCCGGAGCCTCCCACGTGCCCCCCACGAGGCCCCCCAGAGAGGCATCCCAAAAGACCCTCAGATTCATCCAGGAGGCTCCTGACCCAAGATCAAGTTTCCACGATCGTCCCAAACACTTCCTCCTTGTGGGGGTCGGCGGAATGGCGCAAACCACTTGAATGGAGAGAGGGAGAAAGAGAGAGAGAGAGAGAGAAGAGAGACTCTGGGGCCCGGGCCCCTTGCCAGGCCCCTGGTGCTGTCAAACAGCGACCTCGGATGAGAAGCCGGCCCCAAGGAAGGGGTCCAGACGTCTGGGGAGCCATGCGCCGAACGAAAATGTCACAACGTCGGTTGCCCAGGGAATGGGAAACACGCATGATGAACGTAGTTGGGAAACCAAGAGGTACAGATACCGCGACTCCCCAGACCTCTCCTGGGGCGCGCTCTGACTAGGACTCCGAGGCGCATCCAGCGGCGGCGACGAGGCCCAGAAGGGCGAAGGCGAGCCGAGGGTAGAGGTATGGGTACCTTTTCCTCCTCTGCGAAATGGGCGTAGCAGGTGATGGGCGTAATCCACCACCGTGCCGCGAGGCCTTACGTGCTCTCAGGTCGCTTCGGGTTCTCCGAGCTGGGTTAGCGTAAGGACTCTGCGAGGGGCGCAGGCCGCGGAGGATTCCCGCATGTCAGGCGCCGCTCGGCGCACCTGGCGATCGCCGCGCGGCTTGTCTGGAGGCGTCGGGGGCGCGGGCGGGAGTGCACGCTCGCCCCGTGTCTTAGGATGGCTCCCAGAGGCTGTCCTGGGGTTCACTGTCGGGCTTCCTTGGCCGTCTTGGAGGTATCCAGGGCAAGCTCAAACCACACACAGAGACTCACACACCATGGGTAAAGCAACGAGGTATACGAAGTGTGCCTTCGAAGAACATTTGCACGATGAAGTGTGCAAGACTGCCCAATGGGCCCCTTAATGCCCGCCCAAGAGACACGCCAAGATTCTCAAGAGGGGTCTCAGAGGGGGGACCTCGAACTGCAAATTCGATCCCTCTGCCCCAAGATGGCCGCTGGACGAACTGGGTGTGTATGTATATATATATATAGATCTATACATACATATATATATATATATGCCCCTCGATTGAACTGCTGTGCTCCAGGGACGGACTTGCTTTGTCCACGACTCATGCGATCCAGGAACGCCGATATTATGACCCACCCGCAGGCCATTACTAGTATGTCCTGAGGAACAACAGGACGAGGGAGAAGCGAGAGAAAATATAGAACGTTTTGAGGGGAGGCAGGGCAAGAACCATGACAAGGGAGACAGCGCGACGATCACAGATGGTGAAACTTCGGAGGAGCGAGGAGAAAGACGACGGAGTCGAGGTCGCAACATGCGGTCGGCAGAAACGAGAGCCGCTGCTTGTGTTTGACATGGGTGGGCGGGTGAGCGGAGGTCTGGCTTGGACTTCGTACAGAACTTCAGCGGAACAAGAGTCTGGGCCAATTAGGGGACGGGAGGAAGGGGGGAAGCGGAGGAGGAGGAGGACGACGACGACGACGATCATGCAAATACCGAGGGGAAGCAAGAGAGGAAGAAGAACAAGAAATGTGGCGAGGGGTGAGAAGGGAGGAGGCCGAGGAGGGGAGGTGAGGAATGGGAAGGAGGAATGGGAGGGAAGGGAAGGGAAGGGAGACTCTGTTGCCACTGCATCCCGAAACGGCTTTGCGGACGAGTGCGAGGCTCCCGGGACCGCATCTCCCACGCCTCTTCTCGCTCCGTCCTCTTGTCCCCGTTCCCTATCTTCTCCCGATCCTCCGAGCCCTCGTGTTCCATGAGCCCTCCCTCCCCGATCTCTCCCTCCAGCCCTTCGCATCCACCTCCCCCTCACTCCCGTATCCTTGACCTGCCCCTGGCCATGCCGCGCGCTCCTGTTTTGACCCAGCCGGCTCGAGGCGCACGTCTGCTGCGCCGCGCAAACATTATCCAGAAGCAGCTGCAGAGAGGCGCTGAGGACGGAGACTGCGGGGAGACACGTCGTCATCTGACACGGACTGAGAAAAAAGGGGCACGATGCACTGTCGCCAATCAAAACCTGCAGACGAAATCGTCAGTGGGGGCTCTCACCGGCCAAAGGCAACACCGAGAGGCAGGTTATGCAAGCATGCAAAGGGCACGCGCGCACATGCGTAGAACACGGGCTCGCAAATCGTTTCGCAGCTTTCCCAAAACAACTTTGCACACGCTGCGACACAGCACGACGCGTAGTCTCCTCATGGCTTTCTGAGGCTGGCTGTACTATGCAGGTCACCTGTAGGACCGCGCAGTTGCATCGGCGTTGGCTCGCGCCTGGCCAACGCTCGATCGTCACACGGTTATCGACCACCAGACATTCGAGACACATACAGTCGAGGCGTTGACCTAAGGAAAACCTTAGGCAAGGTGTGGAAGAATTAAGGAACACCGAGCCCCTCCCAAACGAAAAGGGTTCCTTCTTCAGCGCTTCGACTGTACAGCGTAACGCTTGAGCCGCACTTGTCTACCCGTTGAGCTCGGTGCCGCGGATAATGGTTTTTATATATATACATATATATATATATATATATGTATATGCTTCGGTATCGGTCAGCGCCTGGCTCAGCATTCGAACCACACCTGGTTGACGCTGGCAGACCACTCTCCATTACCGCGGGTCCACAATCCATTTCGGCGCCCTGTTTTTCTTTCTCGCAACAGGGGATGGCACCGAACCCGCCCAGCGTGGGTCAAAGGTCTTCACTCGGTCTGGCCCAGGAAACACAATGCAGGCTTGACTAGAACGGAATCGCAGTGGATGCAACAGCCGAGCAGCGCATCGGGCATCCAGGGCAAGGAGAGTCACGCGAGTCCCAATCAACTTCGGCGCCCTGTGAAACAAGCTTCGCCGTAAAACTCCGCACGCTCTTTGGCCAATTCGTGCAGGTGGGCGTGGAGAAAGTTACGCCACCTGATTGAGGCCAAGATGCTTCCACATCCGCAACAAGGATGCGCCCTGGCTATCGCTGGAACGGGTCAGAAACATCGCGAGCATCGCACTCATCCTCATCAAATCACTTGCACATCTCCTCGAAGCCCTGGTGCGCTTCGTTTTTGAGTGGATGTCCCACACGCGATACGCTTAGTTGCACATGGTATGCACCAAACTTGCGCCCTGGTACTTCTCGTTGTTAACGCGAAACCCTGCGCGAAACGCTCGTTCCACTATTGTCCTCACACGGCCACCAGTGTCTGCATCCTCTGTTTTACTATGGGATTACCTTGTTTTTTGTACAAACAAATCCTGGACACTTATCCGCGTTGCACAGAAAGCCCATGAAGCTGAGTGAGAATTAGCTTGAGGATGCGGAGCCCAGGTTGCCCACCGCCCCACGGGCGGAGCATATCTCCAATCACAATGTACCGAGCTCCGCGCCCCTAACGGGGCGACCGTCCGTCCAACTGAGCGCCCGCATACCCGGACCCTCATTTAACCAACCTTTCAAGATAGGACGACCTTTGACCACGACGCAGTAGCACAGCTTCTTCGAAGCGCGCTTGCTTCGCAATTGATTTGTAAGCGATCCACGTTCGATCCATACGTAGCCCACCATGTGGACATAACCAGCCTCAAGTTCGACAGAGACATGCTTCACGCTTGCTTCAGACGTGGACCAGATGTTCTTCACAGCTACCATGCGTGCGACATCAACTCCGACGGTGGACTTGGCCCAAACTTGTTCTACAATTGGGCCACGCTTCATTGGTTAAAGTAGGGCCACCCTGTGTGGGCCCCGGAAACGGCAGGGCCGATTTTTCACCGCTTCCAAAAAAATATCCCTTGAAAATGGAAACGGCAAAAAAACGGCGACTGGAAACGGCAAAAAAACAGCTCCAGGATTGGAACCAGATCCGGAACCGGTCAAAAAGCGGCGACGGAACCGGCAAAAAAACGGCGTCGGAACCGGCAAAAAAACGGCAAAACGGAACCGGTAAAAAAACGGCCCTGTCGTTTCCAGGGCCCACTAAGGGGCCACCTACTCGATTCAACACCCAGCTAGCATCTCACTGCAGTACTACTCGGTTCACCTTGGACCCACGATTCGTGCACAACGAATTCGCGCTTGCTTCGAGACAACACTACTATTATGTTGGGCCCATCGTACTTAAGGACCACATCCCAGAAATAATTTCGAGCACGCGGAACAGTGTCGAAAGAGAATCGAAACAGTGTCGAAACAATGTCTCCCAGGACCCAACACGTGAAAACCCTCAAGTTTCGGTACTTTTTTCTGGTGCTCGAAATTCTTTCTGGTGATCAAGGCTAAAGTCGGACTACCCGATCGAAGCATCACCGCCCCGCCATCAAGACGCCATCGGGACACCATCGAAAAACAGGCGAACCATTGGGACGCAACCGGGAGGGCAACAACCCATAATCACACAATCGGGGCACCATCGGGAAAGCATCAGCTTGCAATCTACAAACAATCGGTATGGAATCGACTAGATGTCTGAACAGAGCCAGGGAACCATTGGCCCACAACGGACGCCACATCAACGAATCACTTGGACACCATGAACGAACCACCAAGACAACATATTCACACTACCAACGAGCCACCTGGTCACCACCGGCACACCATGGATAACCCATCGAGGCACCAAGGGAACACCAACCATCATCCAACCGCTGGGAAACCTTCGGTGCATCACCGTCAAACTGTCGGAACTTCGCTGAGGCTAATTCCATAAACTACCAGAGAACCACTAGGACAATATCAACGAACAGTAGCGACATAGCCCGGACACCAACAATCGGTGGCATGCCCAGGGGGGAAGCGAGAAGCGGCAGGCCTTCTCTGAAGGCACTTCTGGGAAGCCCTCTGGCCTTCTTAGTAGCGCTATGCGGCATGGGGAATTAAGGCTTAGCAAACTTCTCAGACAGCGGCGGGGTTTGGAAGAAGCCTCGGGAAGCTCCTCAGAAGGCCCGACCACGAGGAGCGCTTTCTCTCCCTCCTCCTCCGCCTCGTCCCTCTCCCGCTCCCACCACAAGGAGGGTGTACAAGGAGGCGGGGGGAAGGAGGAACAGGGGAGATATGCGGGGGCAGGCGGAAACACGCCTGAAAAACACGACTCTCGGCATGCTTCGCAAGAGTTGCTGTTGTGAGATGGGCTGGTGGGGATACGCGAAGCGTAAAGAACTAAGGCTTAGCAAACTTCTCAGACCGCGGCGGGGTTTGGAAGAAGCCTCGGGAAGCTCCCCAGAAGGCCCGAGGCCTTTAGGAGCATTCTGAAGAGGCCCGCCCCCTTCTGCCTTCCCCCTGGTTAACGTACCAGAAATGGTGTTTTAGTTGAGGGATGAAAAAACGGCCCTACCCTGGATTACAAGTGCGTGGTCTGTAAACCTCTTGGGAACCCCCAAAGCCTAGAACCGCCAGGACGCGGCACATCACGCAGGGTTTCCCCTGTCAGCCCACAGGAGTTTCAGAGCACAGCGCCTCGTAAACCAGGGTAGGGGCGTTTTTTTCTGCCCTTGATTTAGAGCGACTCAGGAGTGCCAGGGCGCATCAAGACGAAACAGTCAGGTTGACCCGTCGTGGCGCTGGAGTCCCGACCATGGTGTCTTGAAGCGCTTCAGGATGTTCGAACGGCTGTCCCCCTGACCGGGCGCCTTCCTCAGTGGAAACGACTCTCTGCAGGGACCCATGAAGAAGGAGCTAGGAGGGAGAGTTGATTCCAACGATGAGCCTTCGCTGGAGCTCTTCGTGGGGACACGACACGCGCGAGGGGTGCGCTGACAGGAACCACCACGGCCATGCGGACTCTGTCACTTGAGCCTTTGGTGGAGCCCCCCACCCCATGGGACCACGAAGCGTGTGATGAGGTGTGCCGAAATGCAGCGCCGACGCCATGCGGACCAGAACATTTGGTCCGTAGCTGGAGCTCCCCATGGAGCCACGAAGCGTGTGAGGGGTGTGCCGATGCGGACGTGCGGAGGGCAGAGACAAGGATGGGACGAGGGGGGAGGAGGGGGGAGGGGGGAGGAGGGAAGCTGAGCGCTTCTGAGTCAAAACGAGGACCCAGCTCAACAAAGGATGGTTGGGAACAAGACGTCGCATGTCTGGGGTAAGGGAGTTAATGCGGGATGACGATTCATGAAAAAATAGGAGAGAACGATTTAAAACATAGTTTTCTGGTATTTCTGCACAAGTTTTGGACTGGAGGAGAACGATTAAAAAGAATAGTTTTCCAGCCCGCGGCTGGTTTTTTCTAATCGTCATCCCGGGCGCCGCCGCGTGAACACGACCCCTGGTCATTTATTAATCGTCATCCTCCATTACGGGCTCAGGGGGGAAACATCGAGCCTGAATCGACGATGCGACGCCGACAATTCGGCGATACGCCCCCGATCACGAATCCGCACGCTTCTGGGCGGTGTGGGCTATCGGGCCCCTATCGGCGATCCAGGGGCGATTGAGGGTCGACACACATCCCCGTGAGCCCACCCACCCCCGAATGTTTTCCTGATCGAAGCATATCCCAAACCACGTCGATGTCGACAACGTCGTTCACCGCCCACACCAGCTGACCATCGCAACAGCACCCGGACACCACCAGCATACTGCTCGGACGCCGTCGGGGCGCCGCGGGCTGTCCCTGCTCGGGAGCGGCCAAGAGGGGGTGTCCAAGAGGGGGGGGTGCAAATCATGACCGGCGGCATGTGCGCGGCCCAGCGGGGGGGCCTGGGACGTAATCAAATAAGAAGAGGCGCCATGAAATCTGAGGAAAAATCATGGCCCGCGCCATGAAATCCACCCCCCCCTAGTCATCACCCCCCTCTTTTCCGCTCCCGACCTGCGTGCCCCGAGATGGCCCCGAGCATGCCCGGTGAGGGTCCGAGGGCATTCCGCGCGAGGCTCGCGCGACCTCCCTGGGTCCCCGCGCGCTGCCGCCGTGGATCCCGCGCTGCTGTCACGGAGGCAGTACGTAAGCGCACCACTGCAGGGTCGCATGCGCTGCGGCGTCGCCCTAGGAGGAGGAGGAGGAGGAGGAGGAGGAGGAGGAGGAGGAGGAGGAGGAGGAGGAGGAGGAAGAGGACGAGGACGAGGAGGAGGAGGAGGAGGAGGAAGAGGACGAGGAGGGAGGAGGATGGAGGACCCTGGTGTACCCCCGACTCCTGGTGCAGATTGCCTGCTCCTTGCGAGTCCGTGCTTCGACGTTGGATCTGTGCGCTGCGGGCTAGTACTGGGCGGCGCGATGCCGCGATCGCGCAGCCTAGAGCAATCGCTGATGCAACACCATGGCGAGCGCACCGTGATGCTCGGGCGAGTCTGGCGAGAGCCCGCCGCTGGAGACTTCGGAGGCTCCCGTTCCCGTAGCGGCCTCTGTGGTGTCCTCGCGCTCCGTAGGTCATGATGTGCTCGAGGTTCAGTCCATGCCTCACCGATTAGCACCTGCTTCGAAAGTGTGCCAAATCGGTTTCACGAGTGCGTCCCACGTTCTTCACGCTTGAGCCGGTCTTGTTGCGCAGCGATTGCAAAATATCGATGTGCAGTGCCTTGATACATATAGGCAAAATACGTATACACGTGTACACACATGTACATAAGTACAATATGTCACACACGCGGGATAACAATACAGGACAACATAAAGGAGGCACGCTGTTTGCATCGCATGCTCTCGGGACTGGTGTGCTGTGGTTACCACTGGAGCCATGCATGCCGATACTACGCATCCCCACAGATATAGCATACCAATGTGGCATGCATGTCGAATGTGTGTCATGCGCAATGTGCCCACATGGTACACATTGGCGCCTCGATGAAACACCTAAATGCACACATACGTGGGACAGAGGCAAGCCACTACAATGGGAAATCGTGATAAGGCTCCACATTCATTCCGCAATTGATTCAAGGTCACTTCGAAATTGAGCTCCTTGTGAACGCGCAAACTGCTGCCGCCCGTTCCCACAATGTAAGGCTCACGGACATGACTCATCCAACATCTTCCATGATTGCCAAGAGCTGTCGGAGAACGAATTAGAACGGAACCACATTCCAAACTGCAGCTCTGCCGCCTACGGCCGCTGGCGTCTTTAACGCACTGGGCAATGCAGAGACCAATCAATTACCACCGCTTGAATTCAAGGGCACAGGCAAGCAAGGGGACAACGATCGGATGACTTCCCATCCGTTCCTCTTCTCTCCTTTCCATCGTTTCCTCTCATTACCTCTCCTTTCCCACTCCCCGTTGCGCCCTATCTATGATACTACCCTCCCGTTCCTCTCTTGCTCATATCCTTTCCTGTCGTTCCCTCGTTCCATATCCGTCCCTCTGTCACTTTCTCTCTGCCTTTTCCTCTCCATTTCCAGACCCGTCTCCCCTACGTCCCGCCATCCCTCACCCCCTCCTCTTCCTGACCTGTCTCCTCCTTCTGATCAAACCAGTCCTCTTTGGCGTAAGTGGTTCGAGGCTCATCCTCTTTGAATCCCCCTACCCCTTCGGAAAAGGAAATATCATTTGTTTCTTGCTTTCTTTCTTTCTTTCTCTCCCTCTCTCTCTCTTTCTTTCTTTTTCTCTCTCTCTCTCTCTCTCTCCCACCCGACCCGAGACAAACAAGGGACAATGCGAACACCCTCCCCATCCCATCACTGCCCAAAAGCCATACAAATTATACAATGCTGCGAAATGCTCGATCTTGCGCGGGCACCGCGCGATGACTTTGGATACCTTTATGTGAAGGATAGCGGGGGAGGGCCTTCATACTGTCTGGTGCGCGCGGGCACACCACCCAAGCCAAAAGCCAATGCAAAATGCAAAGCGACTGCAGGCGCTCATACCACACACCATAGTGGCCACCCCCTCGCGAGTTCATATCGATTTCCGGCCTGGGGACCGGCATGTATCTCGATGTGTGCTGTCACGTGCATTGGCGCATCTGGCGCGGGTGGAGCACGTGACACACGTGGCGCATGTGGAGCACGTGACGCATCTGGCGCACGAGGCGCGCCTCGCACGCTTGGGCCCCTGGAGCGCCTGGCGCAGCTGGTGCGCGGAGCGCGCGTGGCGCACCGCGCCAGCGTCGCGCACCTGGCGTCTGTACTGTTTTAGTCCCCGGTGGCGGTCCATCCCATGGCGACAGCTGAGCGCACTGAGACTCGGGTGCTACTTATGTGTTGGGAGGGCGGGTGGGGGTGAGCGAAACGGTTTGCTGCTTGCGGCAGCTTGGCCCTGCCCCTACCCCCGACCCCTGGGTCGGGACGGGGGAGGCGGCGGCGAAGTTCCAGAGGTTCAATTGACCCTGAATGGCTCTAAGACGGCCTAGGAGAGATCAAGATGAACAAGTACGTATGACTTCAGACATCTAAGATGGCCTCCAAGATGTCTCCAAGGTGCCTGGTGACTTCTTCAAGATGGCCTCAAGAGGTCACGGATCTCCCCAATAATGCCCTTTCGAACATTAGTAAGAAGGTGTCTCGCAACCGACCGCGACTCGGGGCCCATGAGCACCGCGTCAACGCACCCAGACCTTCATATTTCCCACCACAAGTGCGTCGCAACCGAGGAGGTGGGACCCCCAAAGGTGGAATGATTCACGGCGTCGACACCAAGGACAAACAGCCTGGAAGGAAACTGGTCCAGGAGAGCCCCCGTGTAATGTCGTTGGCCCCTAGGTATCCGATGCTCCGAGTGCCAAGATACACGATGGGTCTCACAGGGGACCCGGTGAGAGCCCATCGCATGGCCTCGCAGAAGGGAAGAGGAGGGGCCACTGGAGGGAAAACTCCAGCTTCCTTCGCCGCATCCTCACGAACAAAACATTTATAGCAATAGGTGGTCCGTGGCAATGTCAAGACGGTGTCCCTGCATGCTGGCTGGGGCACCCTTTGGCACGGTTGGCCGCCGTCCTCCGCGCGGTCTCCAAGCGGGCCGCCTCGAGCTCGTCCTGGGAGGGTCTGAGGGGCAATTCCCGCCCACGTTCGGCGGCAAACTAAGTAATTGCCCCGCGTGATCCACGAGCCTGCGCGTCTTCCCGAAATCCCAGAAAGGCAAATCAAACAAAAACATTCGCGCGCCCGACCTACGCGCCGCGCGCGCTTGCGATCGCTGGGCGCACTTCGCAACGTGCCCGCGCTGATTGCAAAGAATTCGAAGGCCCCCGGCCAAAGCCGCAGCTTCCAAGAGCGACCCGTCGCAATCTCGATCAGTTCGCGTCGCCAGGTTGCAAGATTCGCCCAGTCAAGGAAAGACAGGGGGAACGCGTGAGAATGCAGAGGCCAGGCGCGAGAGCAACGCACGGGGCTCCACTCTCACGCCCTAACCGTTCACGCGAGTCCTCACGAACAGAGAAACAGCGAACTGCTTCGCAGACCAGCCTCGCCAAGCCAATCGGAAAGCCCCAAACGAAACAGGACGTGGCGTGGGCAAAAGGGGCAGCAACGAATGCAACTCGGGGCGCAAACCGAAGTTTCGTATTACACGCGGCAACATGAATGGGAGCGCGCTCCACTTGCAAAGGCACATCCGCTGCCGGCGAATGCGCTCTGGGGGTTGCTCGGAAAGTAGGAGATCCAAGTCTGTCCGGCATGCAGCAGCATTTGCTGTCTGTAAATGCCCCCCATGCGTCGTCGCTAGCTCGGTCCAGGCGGGGCTGCCGCGCAAGAGGACGGGCGCGCTGAGGGCCTCCGATGCATCCGCCATCGCTCGAAGCTAATCTCGGAGTGACTGTGGTATGAAGTGGTTTCAAGGGCCCTTGGCCTTGGGGCCTTAGAACATCGCGCCATAATTTCGGGCTCCAGGGGGCCTCCAACATCAACTAGCGAACGCGAGATGCGTAAATCTTACCAACTGGAAAGGTAAACCCCCGCTTGGGCGGGCGCACTTGGAAGTAGCTCGTCCCCGCGGCATCGCGAGAATCTTTTTTGGCGCAAGCCCCGCAAAAGCACAGCGTGAAATCTGGCAGATAGCGCGCTGGGTTTCAGCCTCGAGCGACAGGCAGCAAATCAAATGATCTCGAAGAGTGACAATGCATTCCTGGGGGCCTCAACGGCGCGGACAACTGGGGCTAGAACTGTTAAGACGTCTAGCAATGACGCGTCGCTCTTGTCATGACCCCAGTAAATCGGAAGAGGCGAGAGCCTCTCGCGCAGCTAGCCCACCGGCCAGCACGGCCTCCTGAATCTCAAGACGCGCCAGGCCTGGAACCCACCGTGGGCGCGACAACACCGATCGCAGATCGCACCTTCCAGGAGGGCCCCCTTGGTGTCTGTTGGACAAACTGGATGAGATGTTCACGGGGTCGTTAGGGTTCTAGCCCTGGGGGGCACTCCGACTTGCAACTGGGCCTTCGCGCCTTCCATATGAACCAGGGGGGTCCGCGGCGTCGAGCGCGCGAGCCGGCTGGCTCTCCTCCCCAGCGAGTGGCAACGTTAGCTGACGGATATTGCTGTAAACAGATCGCGCTGGGCCCAGGCGCGGAGCGAAGGCCGGGAAATTCTTGGAGCTCAACGCGCAGATAAAGAGGCGAGCCCCTAGACAGATCGCGCTGGGGCCACGCGCTCCAGCTCCGCCACGTCGGACGCGCAGGAAGGCCCCGCCGAGAAAGCAGAGGGCCACGAGAGCGAACATGCCTTTGATGCGCATTGCACGCCGCGCTGGTCAATAGTACGTCGCTTTGGTTGCGAGCCGAAGGGGCGGGAAGAGATGGCTTCCTGTTCTTCGCAAAGGAAAGACACCTCGCCGCGCTTGAAGCGCAGCGGTTCGCGACTAGAAGCACAGACTTTGGCCGGCAGGGCAGGTGGGAAGGAAGCTAACTGTTGGGGCGTAACTCGAAGTCATCCGGGAGTTACACCTTTCCGGGAGCCTCGCCTAACTCGGGGCCGCGCATCATATTTTCAACGTCGAAAGCGGAGGGGGCGATGAACCCGAACACATTCGGCATGTCATTGCGTTCCCTGACTACTTGTGGCTTGGCCCAGTTCGACTTGAATCAACATATTTTGCGCGCGTTTGACAGCCGGAGCCTGTGCTCGAAAAACTCGGCCTGGGCCGCCCCGCGGGGCGCTGGCTCGGCTCGGCGGCGGTCGCGTAGGGGGGCGCGCCCAGCGCCTTGAAGACAACGCTTTGCCGCCCTCCCTGCGCAAGCGCCACCTCGAGGCGCTCCTCCACTGGAAGTCGCGCAGCCACCGAAATATGGACCCGCTCGGCTGGGTGCTCCGTGAAGGCAGAATGGACTTCGCCAATCGGCATGGCCATCGCTGGTTATCTGGCGATGAGAACTTGCACGAGCCGCGCGGCAAACTCGTCGAGGCCCAGAAAGCGGCCCAGGAATTCGAGCGGCAAAACATGTAAGATCTAGGAACCGCGCCAGCGGAGGGACATCGGTCTTGGCCCTCAGCCTCGAATGGTCGCCATTCACAATGCCCCCAGGAAAACGGACTCGGTCTCCAGGGCTTCGGACTTTGGTCGTCCTGGGTCTGCCACATCGGCTGTGTGGTGAGGTGACGCCATCTACCCCCTGCGTTACTGGGATCTCCTCGCTCTTTCCTGTCCTTGCACCTGGCGCTGGTGATGTTGGTGGCAGCGGCGATCCAGCTGGCGGTGGTGCCGGGTGCGTTCCATGCGCCAGCGGCGTTCCAAGGTTGTCCAGGTGGGTACGGGAACGGCGAGTCTGCGAACCGTAGTAGGCGGCCTCTTCGACACTGGAGAGTCCACTGCTGCTGCCGCTGCCGCCGTCGACATTCCCGCCTGAGCAGGCTGTGGGAGCTCGTGCTGCTGGAGAAGAGCCGCGGCAGTAAACCCCACATTTTGAGCTTGAGCTTGGACATACACTTTTCTCTTCCGTCCGATGGCCCCACTTGGATGCTGATCATATCGCTCATCTTCTGGACCACGTGTCTGACCTGATCCGGTGGCGGCGACTGGGGCTGCACGTTGGGATTCGCGTACATCTGAGGCGTCTGGAGCGATGGCACTGGTGGTGGAGGTGGAAGAGGCACCGCCATGTAGGTAGCTGTGGGCGCTGCCGTCGAATCTACCACAGGGGCAGCTCTCGTTGGGTGAGCCGGAACCCTGCGCGGAGTGTGGACCTGGCGACCCATGCGCGCAGCACCCGCAGCACCACCTTCACCAATCGGCTTCGACCCATCGACTATGCCATCATCCTCTTGAATCCCTGCCCACGCCTCGAACACTGAAATGGTGTTGCGAATGCGCTTGAACTCATCGCCTGCCTCTCTCCTCCTCGGTCAGACCCTTGAATTTCTCCTTGGTGTCTCTCATGAGGTCAATCACTCGATCTTGGGCCTCACACAATCCATGCAGTTGGGCACTGCCCGCCTCCGTGGTGGCCTGTATGATTTTAGCAACCAGTGCAAACTTGGCCAATTTGACCAACCTGTCGTGGTTCATAGCTTTGACCGCCTTCAACTCTTTGACGCCCGTCGGTGGTTCCCGAAACAAGTATCGACTTCAGTCGATTGTCACTGCTTCTGTGCGAGTGGCTGTCGCGCGGCCTGCAATTAAGGTATTGCCAGCACTAGTCTCATTGCCCTTTTTCGTTTCGCTGGGGTTGCTGAGCGGACGACCACGTGGTACACGGCGGCAACCAGGGCAGTAGACAAACATGTTACGCGTTTGGGCTTCATTTGTTCGCTTTGACCGTGCGAGCATCCACAAAAACACCACCGGTGGTGCGGATTGACGTAGCTGCTGTCGCAACGCTCGGTCCCATTGGATGTCAGGAACTTGCACACGGGCGCCTGTGCCTCGAACGTTCGCCCCGTTGAAAAAATTATGAGCTTGGGGCAGCAATCTGGCTTGAAACGCACGCGGAACAATACATATTGATGACCTTTTTGCACGTCGGTGCCAGGAGGATTACTTGCGCGTCGCTGCAAGAAAGGACTCTGGAACATTGGATCGAAATAGTGGGGTCGCGGCACTACACGGAAAGTATGGTGTGAGATGGACAAACATGTGCCCAGCGCGCGCGTAACGTTAGACCGTTTCAATGAACAAACTCTGTGGCATCTTCCAGAGTGCCAGAAGTACTCTGTCCCAAACCTTTTCCTCCTCCTCCTCCTCCTCCTCCTCCTCCTCCTCCTCGTCCTCCTCCTCTGCGCCCCCCTCCTGGTCCCCATCACCGTACAGGCACCCGCCTTTCCCTCAGCCTCAGGGCGTGTGCGCTGGCAGACGCAAGGAAGCGAGGGATCCGGAGGACGCCCGCTATCCACACACGCAGCCCGACCAAAAAAAAACCAAATCCAACATTTTTTGGACCGGGGGGTGCCAGAGGTGTCCCTGGCCCAAGGCATCCCCAATCCTCGGGTCGGACGACGGGGAGGGGAGCAAAGGGGGTCTCGCGATTCAGCTCGCATCGCTGGATTCTTTCGGCGCGCCCCGGCGCCAGAGGCGGAAATCTCACATCGAGGAAAGGAATTGGTAGTGGGCAAGAAACCGCCCTGGTCCTCTCCGGGCCTCATGGGGGGTGCTCTGGAGGCCGCGGCGGGGCCTTCTTGTCAGCCCAGAAAACACCTTGGGGGTGCACTCTTGAAGGGGGCCCAGGAGGACACACGTACATCTGCACAAAGTATAGCAGTTCCTACTGCACTTCATGATGCTTCCTCTTCGTCCCCATGTCCCACCCGATTCGACTGGAAATCCACGTTTCTGTTGCTTGTGCCTACCTGTCCCTCCTGACTACCTACCAGACCACCCCAACCCAACCCGAAGACCCGCATTTCGGGTTGGGGGGGGTACGGGTTCCATATGTGTTTGTTCAATGTTCCCCGACCCCCCCCCCACTGGAAATGGAGGGCAAACTGAGGCCTTCGGGTTGGGTTGGGGTGGTCTGGTGGGTGGTGACCTCCTGAGCCTCCCTGGCAATCCTCTGGACACCTTGGAGGGACACCTATGACAACACCCCACCGGGGGGAAGCCTTTGCTGCCGCCCCCGCTGGCTTCCGCCGCTGGAGCTGCCCTCGTTCTTTATCATCCTCAGCGTGCGCATCACCCTCGCGAATCGGCGACGACCGTCCTGGACAACGATCAGAGTCGGTGCCGACAAGATCTCGCGGCGTCTTGATCGTGGCCCTCGTGCTTCTGCCCCCGAGCCAAGCAGGGTTCGAGAGCGTGGTTCGGCCTGTTTGGGGAGCTTGTGCCAGCGCAGACAGAGATCAGTAAACACCATCGCTGTAACTTGGTTGGAAGCGGCCTGCGCTGGATGGTTCCCGAAAAGAAAGTCGGTGAAGAGCCCGTTCCGAATTTGTCCCCCGATCGCGCCCTGGTTTTATGTTGTTCCCATCGTATCTTAAGGGCTACATCCCAGAACTAAGTTCGAGCACCCAGGAAAGTATCAAAACAGTGTCTGCCTGACACGCTAGCGAAGTTTCAAACGAGTATCGCCTCCCAGGGCCCAACACGTGAAAACTCTGCAGTTTCGTCAACTTTCCTCGTGTTCGAAATTCTTTCTGCTGGTCAAGCCTGAAATAGGTCAGAACATCAGAACCCTGGGTCAAAGCCGACCAATGTGTCGGGCCGCGTCCAGCCGTGGCGACGAGGGGGCCCCTTGCTGGCCGGGACCAGTGCTTGGCCACCCAGCAAGCTCCAAACATCTGCCACCGCCGGCATTCCGCCTACCCCCCCCGCACCGCCCAGTTGCTACGCCACGAGATTAATTATATACAGACACCCTCCCACGAACTGTGCATAGATCTTCAGAAATGATGGCGGTGCACCAAGTCGCTGGCCCTCAGTGGTGATCCATACACCGCCACCCTCCTCAGGGGCCCAGGACCAGTGTAATTATATATATGTATGTATATATTTATATATATATATATATATACATACACACACGCACCTATGGCGGAGTATATATATATATACATATACATATATATATATATATACACGTATATATACATATATATATGCTTATTTTTACATATATATATATATATATATATACAGATGCTTGTGTGGCGGAGTTGCTGCGAGGGCCGAGGCCCTGGCCAGGCCACCTGCGGGCCCTCGAGGGTTGCGCAGGACGCCCTGCCCGGCCGGCTTGAGCTGGATCGGGCCGCGAGATCGGATCGGCTCGGAAACGGCTCGGGCCGCCAGCGAAGGGTACCGAATCGATTCGGAAACGGCTCGCCGCGCCTGGCTCGGGCTGTCTCTGGCCGATGGCGATGAATCGAACCAAACCGAATCGAATCGGAATCGCGGACCCCGCCTGCGAATCGAATCGGTAGCATCGGATCGCGGATCGCAGGCGGCCCTGCCTGGTTTACGGAGGGACATCTCCACCTGGCTCGGACCCATGATGGGGCTGCTGGATGGGTCTGTTGCATGTGGATGGTTGGCGTCCTCCTGCGGGGAGAGCGTCCTCCTGCAGGGAGAGCGTCAGTGCAGGGTCAGCAGGCTCTCCGCCACGTTACCGGCGATCGGCATGCTGACTGCGCCCACGGTCAATTGCCAAGTGCGCTGGCGGCCGCGCTTTGTCTCCGCTCCCACCCCGGTGCGCGAGCCGCACAGGGAATCCCTCTTCTCTCGGTAAGGTATCGGGCTGCGCACAGACAGCCCCCCCAGGTAGTCCCGGCTGGCATCAGAAGGCCCCTTGACTGAATATCCCCATCTGGCCTCAACACGACCCCCCCGGATAGTCCGAGGATTCTCCGCTGGAGGCGGCGTCAGGGTGTCGAGACTGTCCTGGACTACTCGGGGGGCCTGTTGAGGCCAGCTTGGACTTCGCGGGGGGTCTGCTGAGAGCCCTGGGGGTATGTCTGTGCACAAGACCCGAAGCCTTACAATCCTCCCTCCTCTCTCCTCGCTCCTCCCTCCTCCCTCCTCACTCCTCACTCATCCCTCCTCCCTCCTCCTCCTCCTCCTCCTTCTCCTCCTTTTCCTCCTCCTCTCCTCCTCCTCCTCCTCCTCCTCCTCCTCCTCCTCCTCTCCTCCTCCTCCTCCTCCTCGTCCTCGTCCTCGTCCTCCTCCTCCTCCTCCTCCTCCTCCTCCTCCTCCTCCTCCTCCTCCTCCTCCTCCTCCTCCTCCTCCTCTTGGGGGTTGCTAGAAAAGTGCCCCTGGCCCAAGGTGCCCCCAGCTTTTCGCTCACTCTGCGAGCACCCGGGGGCCCCCCGGGCCTCGTGAGGGGCGCTCCGCTGGAAATCCTGGGGGCACCTTGGGCCAGTGCCCCCCGTCGCCCTCCCAAAATCGGGGATGGACAGAACCCCCTTTAGTAAAACGTGGTTTAGTGAAAACGACCTCGGGCCCAAACCTGGCGGGCGCAAGCCTGGAAAATGACGGCCGCGGCGCCCTCTCGAAAACCGAAAACGGACAATTCACTAATCGACGTGTCACTGTTGGGGGTTCTGTCCGCCCCCGACAAAAACGGGTCGCCCCAGTGATCTCGACGATCTGCACGGGCCCCGCGCCGAGCTCTGCATGGGCGTGGACGTCCCCGAGCTGCACCGGGGAGGGGCGGCCACGATCGAGGCGTGGGGCGAGGGCAGGCACGCGTCCTCGGGGAGGAGGAGGAGGAGGAGGAGGAGGAGGAGGGGGAGGAGGAGGAGGAGGAGGAGGAGGAGGAGGAGGAGGAGGAGGAGGAGGAGGAGGAGAGGAGGAGGAGGAGGAGGAGGAGGAGGAGGAGGAGGAGAGGAGGAGGAGGAGGAGGAGGAGGAGGAGAAGGGCGGAGGAGGCGGAGGAGGAGGAGGAGGAGGAGGAGGAGGAGGAGGAGGAGAAGGGAGGAGAAGAGAGGAGGAGAGGAGGAGAGGGGCAGGCACGCGTCCTCGAGGAGGTCCTCGTCGGCCTCGTCCTGGAAGCTGACGGGCAGGCGCCCCGCGTTCGAGGCCACGGCGAGCATCACCTTCCAGCCGGCCGATGGCAGCCCCTCCCCCCTTCTGGACGGCGCGTCCAGAGGGGGGGGGAGGCAGAAGGGGACGCAGAGCCCTCCCCGATGGGGTCCGAGCAAATGGTGTCGGAGGATCGCGCCGCCTCGCCGACACATCGCCGACGCATCGGCGATGCCTCGGCGATGCGTCGGCGCTGCATCCGCGACGTCGGCGTGGGGAAAACTGGGCCCCACATCGAGCCGCATCGCCGAGGCATCGGCGATGCGTGCGCGATGCGGCGATCTTCCGACGCCATCTACTCCGACCCTATCTGGGAGGCCTGCAGGACGGGCCTCCCCAGAGGGCTCAACAGGCCCAACAGGCTTCTGAAAAGCCCTCGACGCCTGCCCCGAGGCCCCGCCCGCCTTCCGAGAGAGCTCGCACCCGCTCACTTCCCCCCCTCGGTGCGCCCCTCGGCGTGGCCACGCTGGAACTGGTGGCCCCCACACACGGTTCGTGCTGGCGTTCGACGTGGCGCATGATCACGGACCAGTTAGTCTGGGGCAGCCTCCATGCTTGCACAGAAGGGGCTCCCACCTTGGCTCCTGGGAACTGGGTTTGTGCGTCGCACTTTCCGCTCAGCGCTTCGCTTCTAATGGCTTCCCCCGATCCAGACCCGCGAGTCGCACTTTCTGGTTGCCGCCTGGCCTGGGCGCCACTGGAAGCCAGTGGGTCGCACTTTCTGGTCGCGGCTTAGCTTCATATGAGCGACGAAAAGAGACGGGACTTGGGCGAGAAGACGTGGCGACATTAGGTGGGGGCTTATGCGGGCCGCCAGCGTGGCACACTGCGTGGATAAAAGGGCGCTTGCGCGCGGCCATGCGCGGGAAGCTTGCGCGAAAATGTCGGCGCAGTCGACCCCCTTTCCTTTCGTCGCTGATCTGGATTCCTGTGACTGCCTCTGGCTTCCCCCCCACTTGAATTGCGTCGAACCTTCTGATCGCCGCTTGCCTTGAACGTGGCTAGTTCCTTTCTGCTCGTTCTATCGGAAATAATGTCTGCCAGCGCGGACCCAGAATAGTGGGTCATCGCACGTTGATGTCTGATATGTGGGAAGGGACGCGTGGAAAGCAGTGCATGTGGTGCTAACTATGTGGTGCGAGCTACGAGATGCAATCAAAGGCACGCAACCCATGGGCTGTTCTATAGATGCATCTGTGTATCTCCATTTGTATCTCACATAGTCTGATTGAACGGAACCCTGCGATCCACCCCCCTAAACAGGACCCCCCCGATCTCTGGTCCGGGGGGCCTTTTGGAAGCTCATTGGCAGGGTCACCTGGGAACTCTGGGTCTTTCAGGATCCCTCCCAACCCGTGCAAACGGCCCACCAGCGGTGCCAAGAGGCCCCCAAGGCGGTCCAACAGGGCCCCGAGACGTCCCACGAGCGCCCCAAGAGGGACCCAGATGGCCGCAAGACGGCCCAAGAGGCCCCCAAAACGGCCCAAGAGACTTCCAGAAGGTTGCCCCAAAGAAAAAATCGTTGCATCCCCTGGGGAAAACGTACATTTGTTGCATACACGTTTTGGTCTGAGCAGCGCCCAACACAGCCCAAGAGGTCCCCGACATAGTCGAAAACATGCTGGTAAGCTTAGGTATGTGTTACGCTTCAAGCGTTGCCATATCCCAGGCTTTGGCTCATATCGCATGAGCAAGAGAGCGAGACGAAGCATGGGATCTGGAGTAAAGGATAGAAGAGGCATCTTCAATGGAAAAGGTATTTTCCGATCTCAGATACCAGTCGTGCGCCTCGGTGAGGCACAGTCATATATTTGGCCGGGCCCGGCTTGAGCCAGGCACGGCAGCGGTACATGCTCGATTTATACCTCGCCTTTAACCTTCTCCGTTTAAAGTCGGAGGGGGAGGAGACGAGCAGGCACCGCACTTCTACATTACGCGGAAAAACAGTGCTAAGCAGCAGCGGCTGCCTACAAGGCAAGGGCGCGCGAGTAGCCTCGCTACCGGCGAGTTTCCTCGCTACTAGAGCGCACCTGCACGCGGGTTTCCCCGCTAGCTCGGGAGGCAGGGCCGTCCTGAGACGACCTGCCCGCCCTATACGGTGTATGTTTCTTCAGCTCGTGCTTGAAGGATTGCTGGCCGGCCATTACTTGTAGGAGCAACGCGCGGTCAATACTACCTTTGGTATGACCATCGGCAGTCATATCCCGCGTGTCACACCATTGAACGCTTTCAACGATTCCGCGCTCCATCATCTGGCGGATCCAGCTAATGTGCCCAAGCAGAGTACATTCTGTGGGCTTCTTCAGATCTTTGCTAGACAAAGACTTGAAGACAGACTCGGCATCAATAGTCAGAGTGACTTTGATACATAGACCACCCATTTCCAATATGTTCTTTAACTGTGTGGGGGTCAATGGTCCCGAGTGTAGCTCGTGGAGCGTTACAATGGTCGGGTAGCAGTCTTCCAAGTTGTGGGCTGCTGCCAATGTTTCCGCAGAGTAGCTCGAACGCACCTGCAGTCGATGAGACTTGCAGTATGCGTCCACCAGGTGCACGACGGGTTTCCCCGCTTGCGCGTGGCCACGCCTCAGCAGGTTAGCCCCGCGGATACCATAGCCTTTGACTTCGTCGTCTTCATCTCCATTGAGACGGCGATAGCCAGAATCGCTATGCAGGTCAACTTCTCCTGTTGGAGTCATAGCTTGATACACGATCTTCTTCGGACCTGCCTGTAGTTTCCTGGTAACCGCGTTTAGTCGTCGTACCTGGATGTTTGTCGGTTCCTGGATACGTTGTAGTGAGACAACATAGACCATCAGCCATACCTGCGTGATCAACGCATAGGCTAGAGCGCCACGAAGACTGACGAACATATCAGAAATCGTCTTTGTCGCTTTGCTCTCAGGATCAGCTCCTGTGAGTTCTGGATGTGTGATAGGACGAAGCTGTTTGATGTATTCGTCCTGATCAAGAGTGACGCTCCCATCATCGGTCTTGTTATACCGAACGGCACAGTTTGTGTATGTGTGCTTGTTCAGTTTGCACTTCCCAAACGTATCTTCAACACACTTGACATACTTGTCAATAGCATCTTCCTTCCCAGTCATATTGATGTCATCAACGTGCTTGGCTGTCAAGAGGTTTGAGCTCATCTCGAACTCTTCGTCGTATGAAGTAGGCTGTAGCCCAAAGCTCCTAGTGATGGACCTGAGCTTCAGCGAGAATGCCCTGGGAGCATCCTTCGTGCCCGTCCCCGGCTTCAGACACCGAAGACAATGCTTTGATTCGTCATATGACTCAAAGCCTGGCAGTGTGCGAAGGACAGCTGCTGACCCAGGAGGTAGTGCGAAGCACACCACACGCTCTTTCTCGCCCGTTGCCGCGGCGAGCTCGCTATAGGTCAGTCCCTTCAAGAAAGCCATGTTGATGTCCAGGGAAGCGATGATCCAAGCTTTGTTGCATGCAGCAGAACTTGCGAGCAGTCTCTGGCTTGACCTCCTTGCCGTGCCAGAGAAGGTTTCGACGTCAAAGGCTTCAAGGTCCATGAAGCCACGGAGTACCAAGCGTAACCTGATCGCCCTTTCCATTTCGCCCTTTTCGTTCTTGACAAACTTCCATTTGTATACGTAGCGTGAAGTCATGATGTTAGACGCTTTGCTCAAGTCAGTCATCTGAAAGCATTTATTGTCAAGCCAAGTCTTCAATTCTGTGTAAAGGGCTTTGGAAACTTTGACCGGATTCGCTTGAATGTCGGCCTTCGTGAGTAGATCGTCTTCCTTGACGACCGCGGCACGTTTGGAGGCAGCACTGACGTATACTCGCATGGTTGTGACGCTGCTGTCATCCAACAATCGGCGTTGCTGCTCGGACAGGACGACTTTGGACATGTCTGCTGTGAAGCAGAGCTCGATGTACTTCCCGTGCTCATCGGAGTCCAGATCATATTTGCTATCCGGATCCGTGGAGCATAAAGGAACGTAGTAAGAAGTGTCCATGTCGTATCCTGGCGGGTGACCCCGCTCCGGCAAGTGGCCTTGCACATCTTCACAGGTCGTAGAGACTAACACACACTGTGTGTCTGTCATGTATGTGGGAACTGTATGCATGACTTCTTCTGTGTCAGCTTCAAGGAGTGTTCTGTCATCCATCAGTTCAGCATACCACGACTTCAAGACAAAGGCATCCAGATCTTCTTCTGTTTCTTCTATGATGGTCGGGAGCCGACCATCGTTCTCCGCAGGAGGCTGCTCAGGAGCAGCTGCTGGAGGTGACTCGCTTGGTGGTGGACCATCAGCGAGTTCCTCAAACTTAGTGAGGTCTCGGTCAAATCCAGCAGGCGGCTTCCTGGATTTAAGACACTGGATGATGCGTGAGTGTGTAGATCCTGTGATGTCGTAGATGTTCAAGGCAGTGCCATCAGCTTCATAGTAATGAAAACCAGGGGTCACATCATTATCATAGTGCACTAGTGTACAGCTGTCTGCATAGGGTGCAGCAGGCAACTTCGTCAGGCTCTTGGCAAGTCGTACAGCAACAACGTTTTCAATACGAAAGTAGTTGCGTATGAGGTACTGAAGAGCCAAGTGCACCTTAGGCGAAAGTCGGCTCGCAGCAGTCATCTGCAGCCGACCCTGTTTCGCTGGTAGATATCCGAAAGTCATGGCGGGTTTCCCCGCTGGCAGACCGGCAATAAAGGCCAATACTGTCCGAAGGGCCGTATTGTCCGATCCTATCTCGCGGACCATAAGTGCTTCGATGTACAGCGTGTGTCGTGTGTCAGGATACTGTACTCGCACCTCGCGACTACCGACCTTCACGATGACCTGGCCTCGGTCAGGTTCGTTGCGGATGACCGGGTATGGACCACTCCATCCACCCCAGTCGTCTTTCGTGGTGGTCGGGCGATGATAGTCCACGAGATCTCCCTCTTTGTAGTGAAATTCACCCGTAGCAGTAGTCTTCGTACGGAGAGCCCTGTTCGTCTTGGCAACCGCAGTGGCCTGCGTGATTGCCTCCAGACTAACCCTCCTGATTGTTTCCTCCCTTGAGTGATCTGATGATTCAGCGGACTGATCATGATCCAAGACAGGGAAATCGGGAAGCATAGCTGGTTGTCTGCCATACAGCGCATTGTACGGAGACACTTCATTGTAGAAGGTAAATGCGTTGCTGGCAAACAAGGCTTCATGTAAAAGACGAGTGAAATTCAGAGGAATATTTAATCTATTCAATTCTTCTCCCATCACGTGTATGAGGTGTCGCAGGATGCCGTTCCTAGCTTCGATAGTCGTGGCGTGTTGGCCACGCGCTCGGATACGAAGCTCTGTTCCCTTAGCCTTAAGGATGGCCTTTGCTGTATCGTTATTCAGTGCTCCTTCCCCATCGGAGTATAAGATTTTAGCAGGGCCGTGTTGCATCCAAGTTGTGTGATAGGCATCGAGAACAGTATGCATGGTCTTATCAGGAATCTCTGTGCCAGCTGCCCAGCGAATACAACGGTCGATGATGTGAAAAACAATATGTTCCTGTTTGTAAAAGAAAAGATCACATTCGACTTCCTCGTTGAAACGTCCTGGCAGTGACACAGAAGGCATCACCGTGTTGCCTGGTTTGTCCCAGGCTCGACATTCTCTACACGAGTCGCAAATGCCTTTGATCAGACTCAAACGGGTTTCACCCAGACCAACCTTAGTTAGAATCATCCGCATTTTTGGCTCCTTGGCATGAAACCATCTCAAGTGGAGTTTGCGGAGTTCTCGCTGCACTACAGCTGGGTCAAAGCTGCGCAGGTTTTGGAGGCTGAGCTGAACGTCGAAGCGAGTCCAATCAGGGAGCCTTGGCCTTGGCCTCGGCTCTGCTTGAGGCTGCGGCGGTGGTGGAGGATCTCCTCCCTCCATGCGTCCGCGCCTTGCTGCAACTTGTGGCAGTCTACGGTGATCGTCAGAGCTGCCAGCGCCAGTGTTGCCACCATTAGCCCCTTCGGCTCTGGTGATGTCATGGCTGCTGGCGCCTGCGGTTGGATCGCCCTCGCCAGGCCGTGGCGGCCTAGGCGCGCGTATGCGCGCTCTCGCGGCCGGCGCCGCTTTTGCGGCTGGCGCCGCTTCTGCGGCTGGAGCCGCTTCCGCGGCTGGCGCCGCAGGAGCGGCTTGCCCCGCCGGGCGCGGCTGGCCAAAGTTATCTGGCAGCTTCCATTTTTCGGCGAATCTGCATTGGCCAGATATCTTGGTGTGGTGAGGATTACTCTTCTGATATTCCTTCTTACAGCTTGGACAGTCCCAGTAGTATGGTTCAACATCATACCACCGACACATCTTCGGATCCCTGCTGTGCTTTGGTGATTGCTTGTAGTTGTTGTCCACACAGCCATGGCACCCAAGACCGCCAGGTGGTGGTCGCCAGATTTCTCCGTTTGGGCGTCTCCGGATTGTTGGGTCGTCCAAGTCGTAGCCAGCACTGTTTGTTACGAACGCATAGCTGCGTTCGCGATTCGCGAATGGATCGCGACCGTAAGCAAACAGATCTTTGGCGATTTGCACCGCATCAACGATCAGTGACTGCATTCTGTAGGTATACTGTGCCGCCCTTGCTAGTTCTTTGTTGCAAGCATTGGCGTGCACATGATTACCTGGACAACGCTTGCCTCTGAAAGGTGCCAACAACTCTTCTTTGTTTGCCATCATCTGTGTTGGCTTGCGGATGTATTGTCCAAATGAATCTTTGAGACCAGTCGTGCACTGATCAATAATCGTTTGGCAAGTGACCTTGCGTTGTGCCAGTTCCTTCCATGGCTGGATCTCATCCACCCACGTGCCCATTGGTTGTTCCCTGAGAAAGAAACGTCTTAGGTCGTCTTGTAATAGAGCGACTGTTCCACAGAACGTGATATGAGGCAGGTCCTCTTTGTGGTGTTTAAGCCACGTATCATGATTGACCTGTGCATTGAAATAGGAAGGAAGTCCAGTAGTTCTGCAGCTTGGCTGCAGAATCGTGATCTTAACAAAGCAAGTCTTGAGGTAGTGGAGGACTGCTCTTTGTACTTCCGAGTTTCCAAGGTCAACCATAGATATCTTGTCAAGGTTCCCGCCTGACGAGAGTCCCCTCTTGAAGGCTAATATGGATATACCACCCTTGCCCCCACATAATTCAAGCATGTCCACTTGATTGTTTCTGCCGTAGCATAATGACTGGACCATCGAGAAGACATCAGCATGTGAGTCAGCGGGTTGCCCCGCCGGTAACATCATGAAGATGTCCTCTGATTCGCTGTCCGAGTCCGAGTCGTCAAGAGGAACGTCGTTGAAATATGTGGAGCAGTCAAGCCCTTTGAGGTCCTCTCCACAGTCGTCGTTACCGTCTTCCACTTTCTTCGGGATTTTCTTCGGTTTGATGCCGGCCTCTTTGTCAGCTTTCTGCTTTTCTTTCTGTTTTATCCTGGCATCAGTGGGCAACGCAGTTTCCGCGGAGAGATCCGCTGCGGAGGAATCCGCTGTTAAGTCAGGAAATGGCGGAATTTCAGGAAAGTTGTTGGTGGGTCGCGTTTGGCAACGCTCAATCGAAGGGGGAGGAGATCGATCGTCATCGACGATCGCCACACGCTTTGGGCGTGGCCTTCGCGACTCACCGTCGCCGTGAAGAACTGGAGCCGGAGGCTCCCAGTATAACCGAGTACTGATGTTTGTAACCCCATCAGGTAATGGAGCTACATAATTGCACCCAGTTGGCTGATCCTGGATTCTGATATCTTGAACGATCTTATTCGTGTCCAGGTCGGTCGTGACTCTACGAACAACATGGTCCCATTGAGGGCCCTTTTGTGGACATTGGACGTAGTGTCTTATCTTTTTGTCAACGCGAGTACACACACTGAGGTGTACCGCACTCCGCTCATTCCTGATCATGTTGGCTTTATTGAGTTGATCAAGGAAGCGTGCAATAATGATAGCCAAAGTTTTATGCCGAAACTCGGCACGTTGCTGATCTTGGCCATACCAATCCAAATCATGCTCTTTGTGTGAGCCACAAGTGCATTTCCATAAGTTTATCGGTATATGAGGACAAGATGTAGCAACTTGTATATAAGAACCACTGGGATATTTACTGGAGCGGTCAAACTTGATACCGAAATGACAGAGTCTCATTCGTATAATGCTTAGCTTCAAATCTTCGATAACATCTTTGATCGGACCCTGTTTCCAGAAATACCCGGGTGGCCCCAGGATAACAATCTGCATTCTCAGAGCACGCGCTTTGATCAGGAGATTTTGTATACGTTGATAGTGTGGTCCCGCCCTCTTTCCTGGAGTACGAACGTACCAATCAGAGGGTGTGGCCACCCACAACATATTGTAGTCTCCTGCCAACAAATTTCCCAAATACTGTGTTCCAGTTGAAGTCATTACCTCATTATGGGTAATCCGGTCGCATATATATCCACGGGTTCGGAGTTCAGCGCAAGCTGTGCGAATATCTTCGATGACAAGACATTTTGAATGATATTTTTCCTCTCGGGCCTCAGCGCGGCCAACGTATGTAGCGAGGAGGCCGGTATTCGGCTTCTCTTCGCAAGCGAGCGCCGCCGGCGCGCCCGCCTGCCCCCGTCAGCGGCGGTCGTGTGACCACGTTGCCGTCTGACTCGGAGGCATGCTGTTAGCGGATGGCTCCGCAGGAGTCGCTGGTGTGGCTACGCTCACGATCTCCACGCGGGTTGGCCCCGCAGAGTCCGACGAACCTCCGCCCGTGTAGCTTGGTGGTGGTGGCGGTGACGCGGGTGGCCCCGCTTGGTCCTCAGGTGTCCATTTATTCACCGCTTCCTGGACTGCCCAGAATATCTTAGACTTCAGAGCATCCTTCATATGTGGCCAGGTCCCTTCGGGACACTGTTGGCCCTCCCACCAGCTGTTCAGCGTCCTGTCAACGATCAAACGGGTCGTTTCTTCCAGGAGCTGCTTGTCGATGTACGGCTCGACAATGTACGTATCGGTCGTGACGGTCATGGACTGTCCCGTCGCGGGTGGCCCCGCTGTTGCTTCGGCGGGTGGCCCCGCACTGACGGGGTCCTCTTCGTTCTCCGTCTCGGTATAGCCATCTCGACTGCTGCGGATTGTGAATGTGTTCGTGACCGTCTGGCTTTTAGCCCCGTCATACAAACCGCAGGGAATCGCGAGATGTCCCGAGGGTGTTTTCTTCGCCTTCAGGACCTTGGCGCCTCTTCCCAGCTTCAGGGTGTAGTCACCGCTGGGGAAGATAACCTTCTGGTAGCCTGGCTTCAGCACGATGATCGTATCACGTGCTTCCATGGCTCCTAGGCCCCAGATGGCTGGGAGATTGGCACCCGAGCCTTCTGCGATGTTGGAGGCATACTCCTCAACACGGGGGCTTGCCTCATTGGCATATTGTACCCCGATCTTGAAGTTGCCCATCTTCCGACATATCGCAGCGCCCTCACCAACACCATTGATGTAGAGGGTCTTACTCAGGGTGCATATGGCAGGTCGGTGATTGTACCTGGCCATAATCTCCTGGAAGGTTCGCGCCGTATTGGATCCAATGATGTTCACATTGGACCCAATGTCTAGCATGAACGAGATGCAGGGCATACCGTCTTCGTCAGGAAAGAATGTCCCATTTCGCGCTGCCAGAGCCATTGTCCCATGGTCATTGGTGTGGTACGTGATCTGCGAACCGAGTGTACCTTTCAACAGGCGCTGTTCAAGCACCCATTGACTCATGGTTAGCTCGGTGCACCACATCTGCTCATACTGGCGGCGCTCCTCCACGGTAATTGGTTCCTGCTCAAGGACCCAATAATTCGCAGATAGCGTGGACATCCATTCACCTCCTGGTGGCAGCGTGTCCGTGTCGTCACGTGCGTAGGTCAGCCCCTCTGTATCGATCATGAATGTGGTATGGAACTGGGCTGCCTCTGCGCTCTCAGCGCTTGCACGGCTCCTGGCGCTGACCGGGCTTGCCACTCGCGAGGTCCTGGTTGATCCAGTTGGCCTTCGAGTCCCGCCTCCGCTCCTGCCACTCCGCCTGATGTTGGCCTCCATTGCCCTCAGGAAACCTGGATTTGGAGGTCCATTTGCGGGTGGCCCCGCTTGGGCGGCGGGAGCCGCTTCAGCGGGTGGCCCCGCAGCTGGGGGCTCCTGCGCTCGAAGCGTAGGCAGGATGGGCATCTGAATGCCTTGCTCTGGCGCTGGCCAGGGGTATGCCTGTGCAGCTGGGGCACGTGCGGATGGCTCCGCCGATTGTGCGGCTCGAGCCTCCAGTGCCTCCACTGCTTCACGTAGCCGACGCATTTCCCGGGCATCTGCCACGTACCTTTCCTGCTGGCGCGCTTGTTCTGATTCAGCGTCGCGCTGTCCAGCATACGGGAAGTGTGCTATAACTATGCCCGGCCCACGACATACAGCGCAGGGGGCCTCATTCGGCGCACCTGGCCGCTGATTGCGGACGTGCTGCTGTGCAACACGATCCCAGCATATATCGTGAAAGAAGTGCCCACACGCCAGTCTCCACACTGTAGTGCCCATCTCGTAGTTGTCCATACAGATTGGGCACTGTGTGAAGTTGTAGTCTGAAATGACTGGAGCAGGCACGTCTGGGCGAGTCCGAGCTTGGCGCTCGAAAGTGGTTTCGCCCTCCCGATATGGCGTCGGTGGCGGCCGTCTATCTGGCCGTTCAGCGGGTGGCCCCGCGTCTGCGGGTGTCCCCGCTTGGGTCTCACGCTCAATCCTTCTCTGGATCGCGCGTTGTTGGCGCAGCCTGGTGTTGTCCCGAGCCTGCTGCCTAGATGCCAGTATCGCTTGCTGCGTGTTGTGCACGTCGCGGATGTAGTCTGGCATGCTGCCCATAGCGGCTGGCACCGCGAGACCAGCTGGCTGAACTACGGTCTCGGGGTCCGTCGGCGTGGGCATGTAGGCGTAGTGCGGCATAGACTGCGCATCGACCGCTCGTGTAAACTGCAAACGAAACATCTCATTGGCTAGATTCCGAGTGTATTCGTTCGCAGGTGGCCCCGCAATCATAGGAGTGTTATTCATCTGCGCGTAGTACTCCGGGTACATCGGCGCGTCCATGGCCTGTGCCTCTGCTGGTCCATGATTGTCCCATCCATATATTGGGTGTGATGCTATTCCTGGAATAAACACCTGTCGATATGGATTCGTGGGATCAGCATTTGGAGCATCTTCAGAAGTCCAGCTCCAGAGAGGCCGAAAGTCGCCATGATTCGTAACATCTATGTTGCGGTTCCGCAACAGGCTGGGCACTCTATCAGCTTGTTGCTGCAGAAAAGTAGCCTGTGCTCTTAAGTTGGCTGCCCGACGTTCGTAGTCTGAACCTTGCTGTCCGTCAGCGGGTGGCCCCGCATGTGCGGGTGGCTCCGCAGGCGTTCGCTCGGCGGGTGACCCCGCAGCCACTCCTCCTTCACTACCCCTCGGAGTGCCAAAGGGAGTGGTTGCTTGGAGTGCTGCTGCGAGTGCCGGATTCCCGCGAATCGCCTGGAGTCTTTGCCACAAGCTGTTCTCGCTCGTTTCAGACGGCGGAGTCCGAAACGGCGAGCCACCATCTGAGCCGCCCATAGGGACAAACCTCGCACCTCCAGCCTGCTGCGGAGGGCGTTGTGGCTGTGGTCCTAGGACGCCTGGTGGCCCCGCAGGAGTGCGCAGGTTCCTCTGCTGTGCGTCTTGGATACCTGTATGCACTGCCCACGGGTCAGCACGATATAGCTGATCGGTCAGTCCAGAAACGTCGGCTGGTGTCAAGTAGCTGTTGAGGGCCTGGACCCATGCCTGCTGATCCGGCCTCCAAGGAGATGCTACCGTTGCTACTGGTGTGACCACTTGTTGCCATGAACCGTCCGAGGTGTCTACCGCGGGTGTCCCCGCACCTGCGGGTGGCCCCGCTTCAGGCATGACCTCGTCTTCCTGGGCATTTATCATGAGGACCGTCTGTGTGTCGTACGGTCGTGGAGCAACATCTTGCTCGGTCATGATCAAGTTGAATGGGCGACCGTCCGTCTTAGACCAGCCCTTTAGGTACATGGCGTGATCTTCCATTACACCCAGAGTTCTGTCACATAATTTAAGTGGCAGGTAGTCATCGGTGCGAATCCTGTCCGCGGGTTGGCCCCGCCTCCGCGACTTGTCATAAGCCAGCGGATTGCTCCAGGCTTCACCGACCCGATATTTCGCAATGCTCACAATCTGGAGGATATGATCGGGCGGTATACGGCCGTCGTGGCCCCGTGTCATGACGATGTCATTTGCTGACCTCCATAGGGAAAAGCCACTGGACAGCATCTTGTTGATGCTGCAGAATATGAGCACCTCCGAGTCAGGACGGATGCCCGATTGAATCCTCGGGTCGCCCGGGAGGTAGGGGCAGCCGTGTACAAATTGGCGCCCCCCCTTCCTTTTAGGGTTGTCCTGTGCGAGGCATGAAAGGCCATTAGCAAGGATGTCCTTGACATACTCCCACTGTGTCCCGTGGATGAAATATACTGGGTCGTCTGGTTCTTTCATCCATGTTGTGATCGGCTTATAAAGCGACTCGGGACAGTGGATGCCTGGGCTGCTGTGGCCGTTCGTGGCTCTGATGAAGTACTGTGGCCTGCGTGCCGTTGGTCGAAACCTGGGAGGCAGCAGCATGCTGTCATCAACGCACTTCATCTGGAGCCTGCCCTTCTGCATGCCGTGATGGTCAATCATCTCACAGCAGTTTAGCAGCACCCAATACACGTATGACGTGTGGGGCCTGCCCTTGATCAGCACCTCGTGCATTTCACGATAGCCTTTCCACTGATCATTTTCAGTCCAGTTTGTCAGCAAATCGTCAACAACAACCCAGCCATCGTATGGATCGAAAGTGCTAATCTTTTCGAAGTGTCGGCTGAATCCGTCCTTCCAATACGGACTATGGCGTAGGGCTGTAGAGAACCATATTGACACCTTGGTCATTTGCCCATCGCGCGGCAGAGTCGGATCCATGCCGAACCTCTCCATGACCTTCATGAGCTCTGCCTTATGCTGCGCGACGCGCAATGGCGGCCTGTCTCGCAACATATTTCCCACGGCTTGTTGTTCACGTTCCCAGTCGTTGCGGCACTCGAAGTTACGACGATCAGGGCAATTAATGACCTCGTATCGGTCTGTATCGTCTCGAGTGACTCGTGGGTTTATGGTGCGCTTCGGGCCTTTGCCTTCAATGCCTTGCCAATATTCCATGGCTCCCAGAGGGATGTTCCTAAGAACAGACATTACTGGCTGCCAGCGCGCGGGTGGCCCCGCTAATGCAGCTGGCGGCGCTTTAACGGGTGGCCCCGCAGAGCCTGCGGCTGACGAGGCAGCTCCAGCGGATGACTCCGCGCCAGGGTGCGGGTGACCTTGGTCAGCCACTGCATCATCGGCTAGTTTCTGTCGGTCGCCAAATTCTTTGAGGACTTTGAAGCGTTCTTCTCTTGAGAGAGTGCCTTCTGCGGGTGTCCCCGCTGCCGCAGCTGGCGCCGCTTTAGCGGGTGGCCCCGCAGAGCCCTTGTCCTCCTTAGCCTTGGCGGCTGCTTCTGCCCGCACCGACCTCATCCCAGCTTCGGGCTTCGGCTGCGCTTTCATTCGTGCCGAACCTGGTCGTGGTGCAAGGCGCGGCTGATGCAGAGTTGGAGTCCAGTCACCTCGGAAAGCTGCCTTAGGCTTGTCGCGAACTTCGTCCTTGACATCGCCTTGGGTCGCCGGTGGCATCGGGGTCGATGGTCCAGCAAAAGCCTTCCTCCTCTCCGTCACGGACAGACCGGGAGGATCTCCCAGCTCAGGGTCGTCCGTCTTGGCGATCCCTCTGGCCTTCGCCCGCCCCTGTGTGCCTTCGGGGCTCTTGGACGGGTGCCTCTTCGCAGGAGTCGGTGAAGACGATCTGCTGCCCTTGCCTGGTTGTGGACCAGGAGGGTCTTTAGGAGGGCCTTCTGGCTGGCCATGATCATGGATGATCTGCCTCATCTGGTCGATGTCGGCAGTACCTTTGATGGCCAGCTTGTACTTGCCATTTTCGTGGCGGTGAATTACCCTCGTGCAAAACCACTTCTGCGCCGAGGAGCTGCAGTACCAACAGGCGCACCCATCCGGGAATGGATTCTCTGAGCCGTCTTCCGCCGCCCATTCTTCATTCAGTTCGGTGTGGTCAGTGCCGGCGGCGGACCCGGCAGCAGATGCAACAGCTATCCAATCTTCGTCCGCGGACCCAGCGGCTGGCGCCGCGTCTGCGGGTGACCCCGCTTCTTTGCTGGATCCTGCGGGTGACCCCGCCTCTTTATGGAATCGGCGGTTCCATTCCTTGAGGCGATGGTCATTGGGAAGCTGTACCCAATTTTCCCTGACAGTGTTGGCAACCTCTTCGGTCATAGGGACGCGATCGGCTTCTGTGATGCGCTTTCCTCCTCCAGGGACCTCCTTGTTAGGATCATGGACGTTGCCAGCGTCATCTCCATGAGACCAATTCCACGGGGTCTCACCGTGATGAGGACTCCTGGAGGGGCGGTCCATTGGACAACTGCGCATGTGACCTTTGAAGGGCTCGCACTGACATACTTGTTTTCTGTATGTCTTGCGATCGTTGATGATCTCCTGTTTCTTAGCCCTTTTGTCCCAAGCCTCTGGCGTTTTGGTCTTGCCACCCTTGGTACGTATTATCATGCCAGTTTCGTCCCTTTTGGTGCAGTATTCCTTAGAATACCAGTGGCGGATCACGTCCATCGAGTAGCCGGGGTACCAATTGATGTACCACTCCGGCACGTACTGAGCGGATACACCAACGGAGTGCTCCGTACTGTACGGGTAGCCCGATGCATCATGTGTAGGGCGTCGGGGAGCTGAACGGCTCCTCCTGCGGGCTGGCCCCGCTGACGCACTACCACGTTCCATGGGCCTTTGATCGTCATGCTCTGAGTCTCGGGGAGGCGATGGTCGTCTGTCCCTCTTGGCATAGCGCATGTCCTCCGAGTCCTCTGAGCTGTCCTGGACCATGAATACGTGCTGATACGGGCTTCGGAAGTACCCGATGTCGTTTAGCTGCTCCATCGTGAGGTCGTTGAGGTCCATCTGGTCGCAGCCCTGCATAAATACATCCATAGACCAAGCGGGTGGCCCCGCTGCTGCGGCTGGCGTCACTTCGGCGGGTGACCCCGCTAGAGCCTGGAGTGCTGTCAGCATCTGAGGTGCCGACATGTCCGAATCCAGGTATGGACGCAGCCGTGCGGCCCCTGGGCGCGACAGCAGGTCGTTCATGGTTATCTGCTGATGTGCTGGCGCACTCAGGAGCCGGATTGCTTCTGCGACCTGCTCTTGGAGCATGTCCTTATAGTCCTCTTCGGCCTCTTCGGAGTCAGAATACGCGGGATGGCCCCGCATTTCGTCATCAGCGTCTCCCGCTTCCGAGCCAGCTCGCGGAAGATCTGGCAGCAACGGCATGCCAATCACCTGCGGTGCCAGCGCGGCGGTGAGCTCTTCCTCGGTCGCCGGGACGGTCTCAGCTTCGGAGATCTCGTCGTCGGCGGGTGGCCCCGCTGGAAGACCGAACCAAGCATTGAACGCGACCTCGTCGACTTCGTCCCAGCCGTGGAACTCGTCGAAGAGGGTCACTGCGTAGTCTTCCAGGGCTACGGTCACTTCAGCGTAGCGGGCCATCACGTAGTACGTGGAGGAGCCCGCGGCGGGAGCCGCTTCTGGATTGACGTAAAACTCGTAGTCAATGTAGTCTATGTCATCCATAAAAGAATTTTGAGCCAAATGTACGGATCCCTTTCCTTTCCCTTTCGGGCATTGATCGCGCAAGTGCTCTGTGCTGCCGCATGTATGACACTTCATAGTATTGCCAGAAGCGTCCCTAGGGTTGCCCCTCCGCCCTTTTCCCTTACCGGAGGTCCGCCTGTGACCCCGACCTTTGCCTCCGATAAGAACTTCCTCAAAGACTATATCAGTTAAGGACGTGAGGAAAGCAGTAATACCCCTACCATGCATACGGCGTCTGCGACCCCCTTTGCCACGACCCTTTCCATATCGTTTGAAATGTCGGCGTACTGCGCGTCTCACTTTTCTGACTGGTTTCTTCATAAAGCGCCTCCAACGGCGTTTTGATTTGCGATGGGCCATAAAAGCGGCTTCCGCTCTTTGTTGTTCAGAAAGGTGAGTGTCATCCGCTGGATAGTCATTACCAGCAGAGACTATGCCATTGTGCTCATCGTCAGATGAGGTGTCTGTGTCAGTGCCAGATTCAAACGGTGAGGGTGGCTGAGACCCTTGAGCGGATGACTCCGCTTGGCCCCAGAGGGTTGTGCCCGAGGGCGGGCTTGCAGTGTAGGCGGCGCCTGGCGAGTAGTTCGACCAGGCGTTCGCCTCAGCTGCCTCTGCCGATGCCTGGCCGGTCTGCCCTAAGAAGGCAGTGGCCTCGTTGGGCATATCGGCTGGGTCAGCCCAGGGACTTGGCTCGCCAGGACCAGCGGGTGACCCCGCAGTCGTGGCGTAGACACCTGCATGTGAGTGGTGCCCTGTGAAGATACCCGCAATGTTGCCAGGAGAGCGCTCGGCAACATGTCCGTAGTTCCTCATCCTGGTCAGCAGCCTGTCATAGTCTGCTTGTGTTCTGGGCATCTGATGATTAAAAGGCTCCAGCAGGTGTTGGGCTCGTGACGCGCCAACGCCTAACGCTCTGAAAAGAATCAGCGTTAGGATCTGAAAGTTGGGGATGACAAAGCCAACAGAGTTAGCCTCGTCACGGGCCATCTCGAATCGAGCTAACACTGAGTCGATTCGCTCGCCCCTTTCGACGCGAAAGTCGATAAGGGCAGTGCCAGAGTTGAGCTGGCGCTCATCTTCCAGATTTTCAAATTTGGTGCTCAGTAGGTACAGTATATATGTGACTGCATCCGTTGGCTGTCCATTGACAGTTACACCATAGTTGATGATCTGGGAGGGGACCTGCATGGCGATACGACGAGCAAGACCTTGAAGGCCTCGTTGTAGTGCTGCAGCTTGTTGTGGTGGCGTCATATTGCCGCTCGTTACGTTTATCCATGCATGTACTTCGCGAACGTATTCGCGAAAAGGCGTAGTACCGGCAGGGTCCCATGAAGGGCCAGTAGTACGCGTGTCGTCCATCCCCTGCCGCATGTATCCCACAGCACATCCCATTATTACCCACAGAATGCCGAAGATAGTTATCTTAATCCAGTGCATGTGCATTTCGGCTTCGGTGATTGGTTTAGGCTGTGGTTTGTCAGGCTCTGGCGTAGTAGCCGTGAGGCGCCTGACTGGCACGGGATGCAGGTGGCCCCGCTGCGGGTAGCCCCGCAGGGTGACCACGTTCTCGATCGAGTTGCCGATTGGCATCTGGTGGAAGTCGAGAGTGAAGTAGCGCAGTGAAGTAGGAGAGAGCGTCTCGAGTTCGCGGGTTGCCCCGCTAGCTCGATCGCGGACTGGCTCCGCTCCTCGCAGAGCCGGCGCAACATGGTATTCCACCGTAGTAGTAGTCCACCAAGTTGTGCCGTGGATTACAGGAATCAGAGCGAGAGCCAGCCACACGAGAGTGTAGCCAGCTCCGCTACCAAGTCGAAAACATGCTGGTAAGCTTAGGTATGTGTTACGCTTCAAGCGTTGCCATATCCCAGGCTTTGGCTCATATCGCATGAGCAAGAGAGCGAGACGAAGCATGGGATCTGGAGTAAAGGATAGAAGAGGCATCTTCAATGGAAAAGGTATTTTCCGATCTCAGATACCAGTCGTGCGCCTCGGTGAGGCACAGTCATATATTTGGCCGGGCCCGGCTTGAGCCAGGCACGGCAGCGGTACATGCTCGATTTATACCTCGCCTTTAACCTTCTCCGTTTAAAGTGACATCGCCTCAAGACGGCCCAGGAGGCTCCCAAGAGCGACCACAGACGGCCCAACAGGGCCCCAAGACTGCCCAGGCCCTCGCGCCCCAAGACGGCCCAGGACGGCCCCAGGACGGCCCAAAGAGGGCCCCAACACGGTCAACAAAAAACCCAAACAACTATCCATTGACAGCCCAACAGGCCCCATGCGGCCCAATAGGCCTTCAAAAGGGCCCCCCGACGGCCCAAGAAGGCCTCCAGACGGCCTAATTAAGGCCTCTGCGACTTCCGAAGACCTCATCCCCAGGATGGTTGCTCCATCCCGACAGAGGGCGGCATATGATCGAGGGCCGAGGTTCGACGATCAAAATTTTCCGACCGATGTCCGTCCTTTCGGAGCCTCCGGCGTTCACGTCGCCGCATGGCAAGGTCCGCTGGGAGATTCGGGTCCAACGCAACCCAAGAATACTCCGGGAAGCCGGCCGCAGTTCAAGGCCACGGCGGATTGCGCGAAGAGCCACGTTGCACGAAGCTCGAAAGACCAAGGTGCATGGCACGAAGCGCCAATGCAGTCTTGCATTTCTACAGAAATTAATGTATGCAGACATGGCGCACTTCACCCAGACCCCCAACGTCGTGACTTGTTCACGGACCCCTTCCACCATCCCTTCCCCGAGACCGGTTTTTCATCCTGAATCCTTTTCTGACGGTCCCGAGGCCTGGTGAGGGCCCCCGGAGGCCGAACATACAGGGAAACCTCCCGTCGTGATTGCTTCACCACGCAAAGGCGGTCGGCATGCACTGCCACCAGTGCTGTGCAGCCGATCGGCTGCAAGCTGTGCTGTGCAGGCCCGCAGGCGCCAACAAGGCGCCCACGAGGCGTGCCAGGGCGGGCAGCGCGCGACAACCCGGGCGAGGGCACGTGGAGGGGAGGGGAGGGGAGGGGAGGAGGAGAGGGAGGAGGAGGGGGAGGAGGAGGAGGAGGAGGAGGAGGAGGAGGAGGAGGAGGAGGAGGAGGAGGAGGCGCGACGGCCAGAGAGCGCGGCGCCCACGACGTGCTCCAAGGCGAGCGCCCGGCAGAGCCTCCGGAAGATGCCTCCGCCAGCGCGCGAGGCGACCACGAGGCGCTGACGGGCAGCACACCCGAAGGCCCTGCCAGCGCAAGAGGCGCCCACGCGAGGCGTCCACGAGGCACCCACGCGAGGCGTCCACGAGGGGTCCACGAGGCGTCCACGAGGCGCCCACGAGGCGTCCACGAGGCGCACAAGGCGCCCACGAAGTCGTAAGAAGAGCCTGCCAGCGCGCGAGGCGCACACGAGGCTCCCCACCCTGGCCTTCCAGGAAGGCTCAAACAAGAACACCCCGAACCTTGACACCTGATTTCCTGTCGAGGTTTGAAGCCGTCCAGATAGGTCTATAGGTATGGAGGGCCATTTTTCAGCACTCTGGAAGGTCAGGGAGAGGCGGGCACTGGGCGAGAATCCGGAACACCCGCCCGATTCCTGAAGATGGGTTTGTCGGCGTGGACCTTGAACCGTGAGCGAGTGTTCGTGGTGCAAGCGATGCGTGATGCGAAAGGCGAGGTGCACTCTACACGGTGCAGCCTTGGTGGGGCAGGCCGTGCGGTGCAAGCCGTGTGGTGCCAGCTGCGCGGGCGCACTCTCGGTGGCGTAGGCTGTGCGGCGCAAGCTTTGCGGTGCAAGCTCTCTTGGCGGCGGCGAGGCGCCCCCGGGGCAGAAACCTTGAAAACCCGGGCAGCGCAATGGACGCCCACGCGGCGCCCCAGGGCGGCGACGGGGCGAAACTCCCGGGAGCCGGCAGCTGGGAGCCCCGCCTTGGCGCACGGGGCGAAGACGGGGCCCCCCCGGGTGGCGACTGGGCGAAAACCTGAGGCGCCCAGCCAGCGCAGAAGGCGGCAACGAGGCGCCCACGGGCGGTGATTAGGGAAGAACCCCAGGAACCCACACACAACTGGCCAGAAACCAAGCGCAACCCCATGGATGCAAGCATTGTCTGGGAAAAAGTTCCGTGCCGGCACTGTTGCGGCAACTGCTTGGGGTCCGCTCGCTGGCATCATGTCATTCACCACAGTGCAAGTTCATAAAAGAGGTCAGCCCATGGTGTGTGCAAGTGCTTGCGGCAACGGCGACGTGACAATACGAACGACCACAACGTCACACGCTACATGCAGACCCGTAGCCCCCTGAATGTTGTCGAATTAAGCACAACGCAACAATCATATCGAGCGACTGCAACTCGCTGGGGGACGCCGCAATCCGAACCGAGAGATCCAATGAACGTAGGAAATGGCGCAAGGCAATTCCGCAAGATGTGCCTGGCCTTTTACTACATTGCCTTACTGCTCGTCGTCTGCATTGGTCTGGTCTGCCTTGCCAATTCTTACGTTCCCATGGTCGGCCATGCAATGTTTTGCAGGAGCTCCACTCGCGATGCAATGCGAACGCCAGCGACAACTGAGAACAGTTCTCACATCCCTCCTGCTCCTCTTTCCTCCTGCAGGTGGGTGCGGCCACTCTTCTGGGCGACGTCATTGGGGGGTCCACCACAACGCGTGTCCATGCATGGCTCAAGCAGAAACTACCTTTCAACCTGTCCAGCCAGGAGAGAAGCAGGCACGGTCACACCTTCTCCGTTCTGGATATCAATGTACTTCTCGTCTGCCACTCCCGCTGCTCTCGGATACTCAGGGAGTGCCAGCGCAGCTCTAGGCGAGTCAGCTCCTCGATGGCAGCCTGGTTGGCCTGACATAAATCCAACGGCGCAGCGTGCTTCTGGGCGGCCGCAAGACACACAATCAAAGTAATACATACTGGAACGGCCGATGTGATGTCGCACATCGCAAGCCCCGCAGTCACAAAGAGAATCACGCAGATAGCGATGCTAATTCCAGTGTGGATCCTCTGGATCTCCTTCGTGCGCTCCCGAAGGTAATCCAGCAGTGGCGTGACCCGGACGTCGATGTACATCTCGGCGGTTAACATCGAAAAGAAGTCCCCAAAATGTTTGCTGCAATGTTCCCGCCTCGGGTCGCCACCAGAAAGCCCCACGAAGCTGATGGCCTGCTGGAACTTCCGGCATATCCAACCACGAGGCTGAAGCCCATAGATGCTCTCCTCGCGGCAACTTGGCATCGACACATACAATCACCATCCCATTCATTGTTCCGCTTTCCTGTTCTTACCTCGTCATTCCCCTTCGTCTCGCCCACGTGAGCAAATCATCCCCCTGTCCCCGTCCAAGAACACATCCTGCAACTGCGCCCACTACTCATTGTACAACTACTACTGCTGCTGTGACTACCACGAACACCAGACACACAGATTGGCAATGCTGATTCTAACGCTGCTGCTACCGACACGACTACTGCTGCTACTACCATCACTGCTACCACTACCCCCTACCGCTACCACTACCGCGACTGCGAATGCCAGTGCCCAGGCTAATTGTGCTGCAATGGCGCTAGACTCTTCTCTTCGCTTATCATTATCATGCTTCTGCTTGCCGCCATCATGATCATCCTTCTCTTTCTCCTCATGCTGGCGTTGCAAAAGAAATGACGCTGCTGCAACCGGTGACGCTGCCTCTGTCGCTGCCTTTGCCTTTCTACTTGCCGTGGCGGTTCCTTCTCCTCCATTTCCCAGTTGGAACTGCGCGCGTGTGTTCCCGCCGTGTTCCCGCGTATTGCTTACTATACACAGGGTGCCAAATACTGAAATGGTACATGTCTGTTCGATCGGAACGCTCCTGGTCCTTCGAACATTGCATTCCCGCTGCAATGCTGGCCGCATTTCAGGAGCGGTGCTGTGCGCTGGTCGTTCAGAAGGGCGCTCTGAGCCCCAACGCGAGCAAACCACTTCTGCATCCGAATCCTCTTCCTCGTTACGTGCTGTCCCCCTCCGCTCCCCATCCTCTACCTTCCCCTGGCCCGCCTGCTCCTCATACACCTTCAAAGGGACCTAGGGGCACACAAATGAACAGACACAAATCCCAGGATTCCCCATCTGTTTCCATATTTTCTGGGTTTTCGCCTTCCCCCCACTTACCATATTTACAAATATTTCCCTGGGAGTCGCCGATTATGTGTCTGTGTGTTTGTTCCCCTCCTGAACCTTCTTCATCTCCATCCGCCTCCTCTTGGTCCAATGTCCGAAGGCCCCTCATCCCGATTGCACCGCAGACGATGGGTCAAATCCTGCAGCTGCCAGGTGGGGATCAGGGTCCTCTAGGGCACCCTGGTCGGCGGATGGAAAAGGAGCCAACATGGTAAGAAGGAACGGGTTGGGTGGTGTGGGTGTCAGGTGCGGCGCGAGAGCACCGAGCTCACCTCTCCTCCCTTCTCCCCGCTCCTCCCCGTCCTCCTTTAAGACAGCCGACGTCGTGACTTTTTCGGCAACGTGGCTCCCCAAAGGTCTGGATCCCTTGCTTGGAAGCGCCTTTTCATCCTGGATCGTTTTAAATCAAGGGCAGCAGCGTGGAATAGGGATTCCCCGCTGCAATGTCCCGGCGGAGACCCGCGGGCCACGCGGGGGCTCGTCGTCGGGCCCTCCGCCAGTGGCTCCTCCTTCTTCTCATTGTCGTCCCCCGCCCCCAATCGACCCCCTTGAAACCCTGCGGGGGGCAGTCCCACGAGCGTGGCCGAAATGTGACTGAGGCAACTCCACTCGCCTGAACCCCCCCGGGAGAGACGATCAGAAGGGGGGTTGCACTCGAATGCGCGACGACCTTGCGCGGTGGCTCACGCAGGCCGCTCGCGCGGCAGACGCGCGAACTTACGAGGGCGGCATGCGCGCGAGTGCCCGCGCAATCGACCCCCTTGAAACCCTGCGGGGGGCAGTCCCACGAGCGTGGCCGAGACGTGGCTGAGGCAATTCCACTCGCCTGACCCCCCAGGGAGAAACGATCAGAAGGGGGGTTGCACTCGATTGCGCGACGACCTTGCGCGGTGGATCACGCAAGCCGCTCGCGCGGCAGACCGCATTAAGGCGCCTACGCGCCACCTTCCGCGGGCAGCTTACGCACAAGTGCACGCGCAATCGACCCCCTTGAAACCCTGCGGGTGCGCCCTCCCGCGGGCGCTTTGAAATGTGTCGCCCGGTTGCGGTTGCGGTTGCGCGCTCCCGCGGGCGCTTTGAAATGTGTCGCCCAGTTGCCGTTGCGGTTGCGGTTGCGCGCTCCCGCGGGCGCTTTGAAATGTGTCGCCCGGTTGCGGTTGCGGTTGCGCGCTCCCGCGGGCGCTTTGAAATGTGTCGCCCGGTTGCGGTTGCGGTTGCGCGCCCGGTTGCGGTTGCGCCGCGGGCGCTTTGAAATGTGTCGCCCGGTTGCGGTCGCGGTTGCGCCCGTGTGTCGCCCGGTTGCGGTTGCGCGCGCGCGCGGGCGCTTTGAAATGTGTCGCCCGGTTGCGGTTGCGGTTGCGGTTGCGCGCTCCCGCGGGCGCTTTGAAATTGCGGTTGTCGCCGCGAAATGTGTCGGTTTGCGGTTGCGGTTGCGCGCTCCCGCGGCGCTTTGAAATGTGTCGCCCGGTTGCGGTTGCGGTTGCGCGCTCCCGCGGGCGCTTTGAAATGTGTCGCCCGGCGGTTGCGGTTGCGGTTGCGCGCTCCCGCGGGCGTCGCCCGGTTGAAATGTGTCGCCCGGTTGCGGTTGCGGTTGCGGTTGCGCGCTCCCGCGGGCGCTTTGATGTCGCCCGGTTGCGGTTGCGGTTGCGCGCCCGCGGGCGCTTTGAAATGTGTCGCCCGGTTGCGGTTGCGGTTGCGGTTGCGCGCTCCCGCGGGCGCTTTGAAATATGCCGCCGGTTGCGGTTGCGGTTGCGCGCTCCCGCGGGCGCTTTGAAATGTGTCGCCCGGTTGCGGTTGCGGTTGCGGTTGCGCGCTCCCGCGGGCGCTTTGAAATGTGTCGCCCGGTTGGGTTGCGGTTGCCGCCGCCGGGTTGCGCTCCCGCGGGCGGTTTGAAATGTGTCTCCCGAGCTGTCCCCTGACGTTCAGTCAGTCATCAGTCAGCCGGCGGGCACGGAATTTCACCCGGCTCCGCCGGGAAAAAGTCCCGGGGCCGGGTGAGGGGGCCCGGAAATAGACAACTGTTCCGTCGTAACCGTTCCGTGGCGCGAGGATGTTCGGGCCCTCCATCCCCTCACCTCTCGTCCTCGCCACGGTCCTCCCCGCTCGCCCCAGCCTCCCCCATCCTCCCATCTCCCCCCCTTGCACCTCCCCCGAAATCTGACATTGCACAAAAACATACAGCATTGCAACAAATCACCAATGGAGCCACGGACCCCGTCGTCATCATCATCATCATCATCATCAGCAGCAGCAGCATCATCATCGTCATCATCTGAATCTACAGCAGCAGCATCAGCATCATCAGCAGCACCAGCAGCACAACCAGCATCATCACCACAATCATCAGCATCATCAACACAACCACCACCATGATCAGCATCAGCACCAGATACAGCATCATCACCATCATCCTGAGTATGATCATCACCATCATCATTGTTATCATCATTGCAATCGTCCTCATCATCATCACCACCATCATCAGCAGCAGCACGGTCATCGTCATAATAATCATCATCAGCATCGTCTTCGTCATCATCGTCATCATCATGACCATCATCACCACCATCGTCATCATCTTCATCATCATCGTCTGCATCGGCATCGTCATCATCATTATCTTCATCACCGCCATCATCATCATCATCATCATCATCATCATCATCAGCATCATCATCATCATCATCATCATCATCAAAATCATAATCAGCATCATCATAAACAGCATCATCATCATTATCATCATCATCATCCTCATCCTCATCCTCATCATCAGCATCATCCTCCTCATCGACATCAGGATCAGGATCAGCATCATCATCACCACCAGCATCATCATCTGCATCATCAGCAACATCAACAACATAGTAACCATCGTCACGATCATAATTTAGAGGACGAATGAGTCGGGGTTCTCGTGCTCGGCGCGGCCGGAGAGGTAACAAGGACCCCACCCTTAGGATACATATGGGAAACTCATCCACGAAGCCTCAGATCTTTCCGGCGTCGGTCAAGGAATCTCGCGGCGCCTCACGTGAAGCTGCAGCGTGTCCCTGAAGGCCTGCTCTGCCTGTCTCCCAAATCGTGTGCTGTCAAGCTTTCAGAAAGCTCCTTCAGAAGCTCGTCCCAAGAGCTTTCAGACCAGTCTTTCCGCATCATGTCCTCAGGAGGCAACCACTGGGAGGCCTCCGCCGGAAGGCTTGAGGCGCATTGGTCCCACTGCACCGGATTAGGCCGCGGATTTAGCGGTATTAGGCGGGCCTCAGCCGATATGAACTTGGGTGGCCACATGCGAACCCTACCCCTACCCCCCACGAGTTCTGAGGGGGAGGGTGGGAGTTCTGAGGGGGAGGGTGGCGAAGTGAACCCCGCCCTCCCCCTCAGAAATCGTGGGGGGCAGGGGTAGGGCTCGCATGTGGCCCCCTAGAACTGAACTTCGGACCAGGGCAAAGTCCGAATGTTTCACCTCCCAGGAGCTGCCTCCGACATCCTCCGAGCCGCCTCGACCTCCGAGGGCCCCGGGGGGCGCCAACGCCGGGCGGAGGCCCCCGGCGCGAACCCATTGCACGTGGGCCCGGAGGAGGCGGAGGAGGGAGGAGGAGAGGGAGGAGGAGGAGGAGGAGGAGGAGGAGGAGGAGGAGGAGGAGGAGAGTAGGAGGGAGGGGGAGGAGGAGAGAGAGGAGGTGGAGGGGAGGAGGGAAGAAGAGGCGCAGGAGGAGGGACGAGGAGCTACAAGCAGGGGCAGGGGGAGAGGTGCAGGAGGGATGTAGGAGGAGGAGGGAGGAGGAGGAGGCGATCTCGGCCGCGGCGCCTCGCTCGCCCTGACGGGGCCCCCTCCGCCCGTGCCGCGGCCCCGCTCCCGAGAGCCCCGCGGCCCCAGGAGCTCCGGGGCCTTTGGAGGCTAAGTTTTTTTTTGTTTTTTTTTCTTCCGGCGGAGCACACAGCCATGGCTGCCTGGGCTGCGAGGCCGCAGGGGTCCGCGTCCGCGGTGGCCCTCCCACGGCGGGCCAGGGCGACAGGCGCCGAGGGCGCGAAGAGCAGGTCAGTACGCACGCCAGACCTCCTCGGCGCCGTGAAGAGTACAAAAAAAAAACTAAAAAAAAACCAAAAAACACCACGGCGGGAGGCTCGTCGTTGTTTTCGGCCTCGGGGGGGCCTCATACCGGGCCTCGGGACCGATATACAGAACGACTCGGTATGAAGAGCCGGGTCCGGGGAAGGGGTCCAGACTTCTGGGGGTCGACGTTGTGCAAAAAATCACGACGTCTGTGGGTCTGGGCACGTAGCTCCTTGGGCGGTTGGTAGGCAAGCACGTCGTAAATCGCCCAAGGGTGCCCCCAGGAAGGTCCCAACCCTGACCTTCCAGCAGGGCCAGCACAGCAGCACCAGTACCTCGGCCTCCAAATTCGAGTCGAGGTTTGAGGCAGCCCAGATACTCCAGATTTCGTAATAAAAGGGAGGGGGTCTGGACCCTCCAAGACAAGCCATTCCAGACCTCCCCCGTGGGAGAAGCCTCCAAAACATCGTCCCCAGACCCCCCAGGCCCTCCAAGATAGCCTGGAAGAGACCCCCCCCCGAAATGAGACCCCCCTCCCTTTATTACGAAATCTGGAATACACCCTGCGAAGTGCCTAAGAAATCATGGGTTAAGAAATTCATAGTCTCAGAAGTTGAATAAAAGCCGAACATTTCTATCAACATCGAAAGATTTACATCGAAACGTTAAGAATAATCGAGACTCTGGCCGAAAACTTAAATTTTCTTAAGCATCGCCTAAGGTGTACGTCTATAGGTCTGGAGGGCTAGTCCTTGGCACCCTGGAAGGCCAAGGTCCTCGCCCCCCTTCCGACGCCCTCGGCCGCCGGAGGCCCGTGGCCAGCCGCGCGGGGCCAGCCAGAGTGCATCCCCCGCAGGTGCAGCAGGGGACTGCCCCGCAGGGAGGTCGAGGGGTCCTGGGGCCCATGCCGAGAACAGCTGGCCGTGTGGCGTCGGACGTGGGGGGGGATGCCCCGTCGTCGGCGGGGCGCGAGCGGAGGGAAGGGAGGATAGGAGGGAGGGGTGGAGGAGGGGGAAAATGAGGAGGAGGAGGAGGAGGAGGAGGAGGAGGAGGAGAAGGAAGAGAAAGTGATGAGGAAGGAGAGAGAGGGAAAGTCGGAGGAGGAGGAGGAGGAAGGAGGAGGAAGGAGGGGAGGAGAGGAGGAGGAGGAGGAGTGAAGGAGGAGGAGGGAGGAGGTGGAGGAGGATGGTATGTAGGAGGATGAGGTGGAGGAGGAGGAGGAGGAAGAGGAGGAGGAGGAGGAGGAGGAGGAGGAGGAGGAGGGAGGGGGAGGAAGAGGAAGAGAAGGAGGAGGGAAAAGGAAGATAGATGTGTTATGCTGTGATTGTTTCTTGGCTGACGCCAGGTGCCTCCGGAGGCCAGGGAGCCCTGAAGGCTTCCTGAGACCTCCATAGATCTCTAGCGGCCTCGGAGACGAAGAGGCCTCGATCTATGGACAGCGACTTTCTTGCGCCGCGAAAACGGCCTCCATGCGCCGAAAACCACCCAAAACACAAAAACACACAATCATGTCCGTGAGCACCCCGCCCCCTGAGCGCCAACCTTCCCGCCGCGTGAGCCGCCCTCCTTCCCTTCCTCGCCCTGCGACCGCCCCCTACTCCCTTTTTCTCGCTCTTGCCGCTGGGCAATTAGCGATGCCGTTCATTACCCGGCTTGCCCGAGCGCGCGTGCGGACTGCCTCTGCCGCGCTGCGACGTAAAAATGTTTCGTTGTCCGGACGTTGGACGTCTAGGTCTCCCTCAGTCTGCAGAGCGCAGACTGGCATCGTAGTCCTCGATGTGCTGCTGCAGCGCCTCCGACTCCAGAGAAACAGCATCCGCACCGCCGACGGTGCCTGTCGTGATGCCCAGCGTGGACATCTCGTAGGTGACGTCCTCCAGCGCGCCAGACATGTGGCGCATCGAACAGATCGTGGCACGAAGTGCGAGACTCGGGAACCGAAGCTGTTGGGCTTTTTGGGCTTCCTCGGGCCCTCTCCACAAGAACAACAAGCGGTATCAGCATCATCTCCCTGCACTCCGCGCGGCCTTCTTGGATCGGGGCTGAGAAACTCCTCCCCGGCGCGCGGAGCGCGCCGGGAGCGGCGCCGCCAGGGGGCCCCCGCGCCGATCCGAGAAATCCTCGCGGAGCTCCCAGAAATCATACGCACGCAGCTTCTCAGAGAAATAGCCCTCCAGACCTAAAGACCTGTCTGGACTGCTCACAGCCTCGACCGGAATTCAAGCGTCGAGGTCCTGGTGCTGTGTTGTGAGCCCTCCCGGGAGGTTACAATCGGGGCCCTGAAGAAGGAACCCTTCTCGTTGGGGAGGGGCTCCGTGTTCCTCAAGTGTTTCACAGCTTGCCTCAGGCTGTCCTTATGCTTTCTCGATCGGAAATCGAAGTGTAACTTATGGAAAAAAGGGGCCTCGTTCCGGGGATGGACAGACCCCCCTTTAGTAAAACGTGGTTTAGTGAAAACGACCTGAGGCCCAAACCTGGCGGGCGCAAGCCTGGAAAATAACGGCCACGGCGCACTCTCGAGAACCGAAAACGGACAATTCACTAATCGACGTGTCACTGTTGGGGGTTCTGTCCACCCCCGATCGTTCCTTATGTAGGGTTCCTTAGGTCAACGCCCCGACGGCAGGGTCGGGGGTCCTCCTGGGGGCCCCCCCTGTGGCGGTCTGCTCCACGTGCTGGCCGACCGGCTGCCGCGTGGTGCCGAGGTCCGAGGCCCCAGAGCCGAGACTGCGCCCTATAAAAAGGGGCCCCAGGACACACAAATAAATACACACAGATAAAAATAGTCCCCATATGTTCCCATATTTTCTGAGTTTTTGTCTTCCCCCCCCACTTCCCATATTTTTGCCTATTTTCTGGGGGATCGACGATGAATTGTGTCTGTGTTTTTTTTCCCTCTTGACCCTAGTGGAGCTCCCATGGGGGCCCTCTCGTCGCGCCGCGGCC
>CAUYUJ010002007.1:0-47074 GCA_963575745.1 Prorocentrum cordatum
GGAGGAGGAGGCGGAGGGAGGTGGTATTCTGACCCGGGTCCCCCCCCAGGATCCCCCCCGGGCCCCCCCTCCAGGACCCCCCCCGGGCTTTCCCCGGCCCCCCCCCCTGGCCGGGGAAGGGAACAAAGGGAAGGGGAAACCCTTCGAGTCAATTTATCTTACGCAGGAGGAAGAAATGAAGGAGGAAAAGGAGGAGGAGGAGGAGGAGGAGGAGGAGAGGAGAAGATGAGGAGGAGAGGAGGAGGAGGAGGGTAGGAGTGGAGGAGGAGGAGGAGGAGGGGGAAACGAACGAGTTGGAGACGGAGAATATGGGAAAAGGGAAGGAGGCACGGACGAGAAAAACAACCCATTCCACACGCCGACAGGGTCGGCGAATTTTTCAGCAGCACAAGTGCGCGCTCGGACGCAAGGGCACGCCTGATTCATTCCCGCGCCACCTCCTGTGGCTCCCTGACCTCCCCCTCGTCCAATCAACACAGACGGCAGAGGGGCTGGGCACGGCCGCGGCATGTGCAGCTGAACCCACCAGCCCGATGTCTTTGCCGACCACGATCTCAAGGATTGTATTGGCAATTCATATTTACTACAACATCAAGTCCACTGCCGCGCGCACGGCGGCTGTCTCGCATGCAGACCCTGTCGCATCGCGCCATGCATCACGCGCGTTACTATACAGGTAGAGCCGCTAGGCTAGACCACGGCGGCTGAGACTAACTCATTTGCCCTCTCCTCGTTCGTGCTCGTGCCAGCCTGCCCTCTTTCTTTCTCAGGGTACCCATGCTCCTTCTCCGCCTCCTCCTTCCCCTCCTCCCTCTCCTCCCCCTCCTCCCCCTTCTCCTCCTCATCCTCCTCCTTCTCCTCCTTCTCCTCCTTTTCCTCCTCCTCCTTCTTCTCCTCTTCCCCCTCCTCCTCTTCGTCATCCTCCTCCTGCTCCCCCCCCTTGTCTTCCTCCTCCTCCTCCTCTTTCTCCTCCTCTTCCCCTACCCCCTCCCCTCCTCCTCCTCCTCCTCCTCCTCCTCCTTCTCCTCCTCCTCTTCCTCCTCCGTAGCCATTTTGGCTCAAGTGGGTCTCCTTCTGGGCGCGCGGCAGGCGGTTGGGTGGGGCGCGTCGTTAGCGGTGGCGCGCGACGCAAGATCCGGCTGTGTGTCGGTGCCCAAGGGGGCCGTCCTCTCCCCCCCTCGCCTCCATGGGCCTCCCTGGTGGAGTTGGCGCGGCGCTGCTGCCCGGCGGGGGCCGCCGGCTGGTGGAGCCAGTGATCAAGGAGGCGTTCGACGTCAGCGGCAAGGATTTGCTGCCCGATGGAGGCTGCTTGTGCGCGACATGTGGATGTGCGACCTGGAGCCCGTGGCGCGGGCAGCAGCAGCAGCAACTGATGTGCGTCATCGGCGTGGTGTTGCACCAATGGGTGACTGGTGCTGTTACGGTTTCCGAGGGCGCCACCTCGGGGAGCCTTGGCGGCGCGATGGAGGCCCAGATGGGTCAGGAATGCTCCGCCTGCTACGGGGCGAAGGGCAGCCGTGCCAGGACATCGCGCACGACGTGGACGGCAGAGATGCCGAGCAGTCGGTGGACCCCGTGGACTGCAGCGCGGTGCACGTGCAGGAGTCGCACGTGAACAACACTGGTGGCGCGAGGCGCCAGGGGGCGGCAGCGGGCGTGGGTTCGCCCCCCTGCTGCGCGGGCGCGGGTTCGTCCCCCCACGCCGCCGCCCCCCCCCGTCCTCGGGGCAGGGGCGTGCTGAAGACGAAGGGTAACGCGGCGGCCCAAAGCCAGATGCAGGCGCAGCTGGTGGAGGCCTTGCGCCCCATCGACATGGAGCGCATGAGAGGCGAGGTCGACGACGACTCGCGGCTCATGCAGGGCAAGGGCAAGCGGGCGGGCCGCTGGGAGGCGGCGCGGGTGCTCGCGGATCGCACGGCAGAGGCGTGGGCTTCGGCCGAGGCCGTGCGAAAGGCGGACGCCGTGCGTGCCGCTGCTGCTTGGGTGGTGCAGCGGCGCTGGCGCGGTTGGCTGGGGCGGAAGGCGGCTGCTGCGGCGCGCGGTGCCCGTGCGGCGAGTGCGGCGGCTGCGCCCTCGCCGCCGCTGGCGGCGGCCCCTGCCGTCAAGACGAAGAAAGGCAAGAAGGCCAAGCAGGGCGCGGAGTCGGACGACGCGATCCTCACTGAGGCGATTTGCATCGGCAAGGGTGAGGCCGCCGAGCTGGCCAGCGTGGCCCTCGTGGAGTCCTTGGAGGCGGAGCTCGTGCCCGTCTTGGGCGCGAGCGCGGCGAAGCTCGGGAGTCGCGCGGTGTTCGCCGCTCTCGGCAGGCTCCGCGACGGTGCCCAGCAGGCGCTGGGCCAAGGCAGCTCCACGGCCCTGGGCGAGCAGGAGTGGGGCGCGAGGTTCCTGGACGGTGAGTTCGCCGAGGGCGGGGACAAGGCCATCTGGGTGCAGGTCGTCGCGGGCACCGGGGACGCCTTCGGGTCCGACAGCGGCGGCTCTGGCTGTATGTCGGCTTTGTGAAGGTCGTCGTGTTCGGCCTCGCGGTCGGGGGTCCTGTCCTCTCAGGGCCCCCGTGGTCGGGGGTCCTGTCCCCTCGGGGCCCCCGTATGGTCGGGGGCATTGCCCACTGGGCGGGCACCCCGCGGCGCCCGACCGCGCGCGTCGCGTGCGCGTGCGCGCGGGCTCTCGGGCGGGCGGGGGAGGCTCGCGGATCCTCCTCCTCCTCCTCCTCCTTTTCCTCCTCCTCCTCCTCCTCCACTCCCCCTCCCCCTCCTCCTTCCTTCTCCTTCTCCTCCTCCTCCTTTTCCTCCTCCTTCCTCCTCCTTCTCCTCTCCCTCCCCTCCCACCCTCTTCTTCCCCCTTCCCCTCTTCTCCTCTTCCTCCTCCTCCTCCTCCTCCTTCTCGTCCTCCTCCCCTTCTCCTCTCCTCTTCTCCGCCTCCGCATCATCTCGTTCGCCTCCCTGCTCCGCCCTCCTTGTCTTCCTCTTCCCCCTCTGCCTCCTCCTCCTCCTCTCCTCTTTCTCCTCCTTCCCCTCCCCCTCCTCCTCCCCCCCCTCCTCATCAACCTCCTCCCTTTTCGCCTCCTCCCCCCTCCGCCTTCCCCCCCCCCCTTTCCCCCCCCCCCACATCCCCTCCTCCTCCCCCTCCTCCTCTTCCTCCTCCTCCTTCTCCTCCTCCTCCTCCTCCTACTCACCTCCTCCTCTCCTCCGCTAAACTCCCTACCTCCTCTCCTGCTCCTCCTGCTCTTCCTTCTTTTTCTTTCCTTCTTCTTATATTTCGCCTCCTCCTAATTCCTTTTCCTCCTCCTCCTCCTCCTCCTCCTCTTCCCCTTCTTTCTCTCCCTCCTCTCCCCCTCCCCCTCCTCCTCCCTCCCCTCCTCCTCCTCCTCCTTCCGCTTCTCCTCCTCCTCCTCCTCCTCCTCCTCCTCCTTCTCCCCTCCTCCTCCTCCCCCTCCTCCTCCTCCTCCTCCTCTCCTCCTCCTCCCCCTCCTCCTCCTGCTCCCCTCTTCTTCAAGCGTTTTCCTCCTCCTACTCTCCTCCTTCTCCTGCTCCTCCTCCTCCTCCTCCCTCCGGTTTTCCACCACCACCGCCATAAATTGGAGGGGGAGAGGGTCCTCCCCTTCCTCCTCCTCGTCCTCCTCCTCCTGCTCCTCCTCTTCGTCCTCCTCCTCCTCGTGTTCCTCTTCTTACCCCCATCCCACCTCTGGGGGTGGTGGTGGTGGAACACAGGACCATCACCCCACGTGAGTCATATTCCGATTGCGCCCTGGTAACCGATGGCATGACCCGCTTGATCAGTGTACGCTTGTGTCGTTGTCTCGCCAGCTTTGATTCATGCATTCAGCATACATTTGGCTTGTTGCATCTTGCTGTGGTCACTGCTGTCTGGCCTGCATTGTGAAAAGCACACACAATTCATCCCAAAGGGCCCCAGGATGCAAACATCATTGATGCTCCTTAGGTTTGAAGGACTTCCGAGTTCTTGTTTTTCCCAACCATCCTGTGGTGCTGGGTCCTCGTTTTGAAGAGACGGCGCCCCGCGTTCCTCACCTCCTCCTCCTCCCCCTCCCTCCTCCCATCGTCATCATCATCAGCATCATCACCACCCATTTCGGCACACCCCTCACACGTTTCGTGGCCCCATAGGGAGCTCCACCGAAGGCCCCAGTGGCAGGGTTCGCATGCCTCCCCACCACCCATTTCGGCACACCCCTCACACGTTTCGTGGCCCCATAGGGAGCTCCACCGAAGGCCCCAGTGGCAGGGTTCGCATGCCTCCCCACCACCCATTTCGGCACACCCCTCACACGTATCGTGGCCCCATAGGGAGCTCCACCGAAGGCCCCAGTGGCAGGGTTCGCATGCCTCCCCACCACCCATTTCGGCACACCCCTCACACGTTTCGTGGCCCCATAGGGAGCTCCACCGAAGGCCCCAGTGGCAGGGTTCGCATGCCTCCCCACCACCCATTTCGGCACACCCCTCACACGTTTCGTGGCCCCATAGGAGCTCCACCGAAGGCCCCAGTGGCATGGGTTCGCATGCCTCCCCACCACCCATTCGGCACACCCCTCACACGTTTTCGTGGGCCCCCTCATATAGGGAGCTCCACCGAAGGCCCCAGTGGCTGCGTTCGCATGCCCCCCACCCATTTCGGCACACCCCTCACACGTTTCGTGGCCCCATAGGGAGCTCCACCGAAGGCCCCAGTGGCTGCGTTCGCATGCCTCCCCACCACCCATTTCGGCACACCCCTCACACGTTTCGTGGCCCCATAGGGAGCTCCACCGAAGGCCCCAGTGGCAGGGTTCGCATGCCTCCCCACCACCCATGTCGGCACACCCCTCACACGTTTCGTGGCCCCATAGGGAGCTCCACCGAAGGCCCCAGTGGCAGGGTTCGCATGCCGCCCCCACACCAATTTCGGCACACCCCTCACACGTTTCGTGGCCCCACAGGGAGCTCCACCGAAGGCCCCAGTGGCTGCGTTCGCATGCCGCCCCCACACACCAATTTCGGCACACCCCTCACACGTTTCGTGGCCCCATGAGGAGCTCCACCGAAGGCCCCAGTGGCAACGTCCGCATGCCGCCCCCGCGCCCATTTCGGCACACCCCTCAAACGGTTCGTGGCCCCATAGGGAGATCCACCGAAGACGGTACTCACACCAGCATTACTCACAACTGCATATGGTTGGGTCCTTCGCCAGGCTATTTGTTTGACTTTCCCGACGCTCCCGACTTCCCGAGGCCCCAATGTCTGGTCCAAGACAGCCCAAGAGGCTTCGAAGACGGCCACAATGCAGCCCAAGAGGGCTCCAAAACGGCGCCAGAGGCGCCCAAGACGGCCCGAGAGGGCCCCAAGACGGCCCCAAGAGGGGGCCAGAGGTGTAACACGAACCGAAATCCGAGCTTTTCACCCCGAGAAGCTCTCATGAGGCCCCGAGAAGCCCCCAAGAGGCCCCGAGAGGCCACAAGAAACTCCCCAGGGGGCCACAGAAGTTCCAAAAGGCCTCCCACGAAGGCCCCAAGGGGCAACCATCATTGTCTTGCCTTAGGTGTTGATTGATTTTCGAGGTTTCAGCCTTTGGGCATCCCGACGCTCCAAGACAGCTCAAGAGGCCTCCAAGTCCGCTCCAAGACAGCCGAGGAGGCCTCTAACAGGGCCCCAAGACGGCCCACGAGGGCCTCAAGACCGCGCCAGAGGCGCCCAAGATGGCCCGAGAGGGCACCAAGACGGCCCCAGGAGGGGCCCAAGAGGGTAAGACGAACCGAACATCCGAGCTTTCCACCCCAAGAGGCTCTCAGGAGGCCCCCAATATGACCCAAGATGCACTCACGAAGCTCCCCAAAGGGCCGAAGAGGTTCCAAGAGGCCTCCCAAGAAGGCCCGAAGAGGCACACCTCATTGTTATCCCATCGGTTTTTGACGGATGTTTTTCAGCCGTTTGGCATCCCGACGCTCCAAGAGGGCCCAAGAGACCTCCAAGAACGCTCCAAGATAGCCGAGGAGGCCTCCAACAGGGCCCCAAGACGGCCCACGAGGGCCCCAAGACGGTGCCTGAGGCGTTCAAGACAGCCCGAGAGGTCCCCAAGACGGCCCTAGGAGAGGCCCAATAAGGGAAGCACGAACCCAACAGCAGAGCCTTCCGCCCTAAGAGGCCCACAGAAGGCCCCTAGAGTCCCCAAGTGATCCGACGAGGCCCCCAAAAGCCTCCCGAGAGGCCCCCAAAGGCCCCAGGAGACGTACAAGGGGCTCCAAGATAATCCAACAGTGCCCTCGATGCATCGAAACTGCCTCCAGGAGGCCCCCGTGAGGCTTCCGGATTGCCTCAATGTGGCCCCAGGTGGCCTCAAGTCGGGCCTCCACGCAGTCAAGACGGCCAATGACGGCTTCAGATTGCAGAGTATCACCGTCCGACTGCCCGCAGAACCCCGACGATGCCCCCAAGGGACCCCAAGAAGCCCCAAGACGCCCCCCCAAGAAGCACTCAAGAGGTGCATCCAACAGCCAATTGAGGAAGCACGGAGAACCCCCCAGAAGCCTTTCGGGTGCCCCTACGAAGACCCAAGAGGTCCCCAGGAGGCCCTCAGGAGGCACGACTATGTCACGCGCCTGCGCTTGATAGTGCTGTCCACGATCTTCCAGCGCCGCCCTGGCCTGGGCTGTAACCTGAGAGCGCGCGAGGCGTATCGAGGGCAGTTTTTTCGAGTTCATGCGAAGAAACTCAAGCGTCGTGGTGCTCCAGTCTACTTTCGCTTCGACTCTCAGAAAGAAGTTCGAGCACCAAGGAAGTACCGAAACCGGAGGGTTTTCACGTGTCGTGCTCTGGGAGACGATACAGGCGGCCTGGATTATTAGGTCAACCCTGACAAATCGAGGGTACCCTCGTGTCTTGTGTCTCGCGACCCATGCCTCCTGCATTCCTATGGCAGTGTGCCCCTCGGAAAGGGTCTTTTGTCCTCTTGCGTGTCCTCTCCACTCAAGTCCGACTGTACTCAGGGAGAAAATTCAAAACTAGTCAAACAATACTCTGGGGACGAAGTTTCGATTTTTTTGTTTGCCATGTTTGCGCATCTGTTCTACAATTCATCATTTTTCCTTCCAAAATCCCCCTGTAGGAGGACATTACCGAGAGGATGATGATGATGATGATGATGATGATGATGATGATGATGATGATGATGATGATGATGATGATGATGATGATGATGATGATGATGATGATGATGCTGATGATGATGATGATGATGATGATGAGAGGAGGAGGAGGAGGAGGAGGAGGAGGAGGAGAGGAGGAGAGGAGAGGAGGAGGAGAGGAGGAGGGGGGAGAAGGAGGAGAAGGAGGGGAGGCGGAGGCGCAGGGGGAGGGGGAAGGGAGGGGGAGGGGGAAGGGGGAGGAGGAGGAGGAGGAGGAGGAGAGAGGAGGAGGAGGGGAGGAGGAGGAGGAGGAGGAGGAGGAGGAGGAGGAGGAGGAGAGGAGTAGGAGGAGAGGAAGGAGGCGGAGGAGGAGGAGGAGGAGGAGGAGAGGAGGAGGAGGCGGAGGAGGAGGAGGGGAGGAGGAGCGGAGGGAGGAGTAGGAGGGAGGAGGAGGAGGAGGCGGAGGCGGAGGCGGAGGGGGAGGAGGAGGAGGAGGAGGAGGAGGAGGAGGCGGAGGCGGAGGCGGAGGCGGAGGCGGAGGAGGAGGAGGAGGAGAAGAAGAAGACGAAGACGATTCAGAATACTAACAAGCATACTAATAAGAAGACTAATAATACTAATAAGAAGACGAATCAGAAGACGAAGACGACCCTCGCCCCCCCCGCCCCCCGCCCGCCCCCGTCGTGCGTGCTTGCCTGCTGCTCCTTTGCCGTCTCCCTTCCCCCCTCTCCTCCTGCTTGGGTATGTCTGCTCGCCGCGTTTTTCCTCCGCCTCCTCATCGCCCGCCTCCCCCTCGCCGGTCAGCACAGCCTGCCCGGATGCAGAGTGGCGGCGCGCAGGTCTGCAAAGCAGGCAAGCTGCGGGTGTCGGATGGTTGCAGAGAGCTGTTTTCCAGCAGCAGTGCGAGGGAGCACGGACAGGAATAGTCGCAGAACAATAATAATACAACTCATAAGAAAAAAGAGTACGAATAATAATATGATTCATAATAAGAATAAGTCGAATAATAATACGAATAGTAATAATACGAGTAATAACAATACTAAATAGTAATAATACTAATACTAATAATGATAATCCTTATACTATTATTATTGATAATAGTAGTGATAATACTAAGGATAACAAGCGTACTACTACTTCTAAGACGACGAATAAGAATAATAATACGAAGACGAATGCTACGAATACGAATAGTAGCACTAATAGTATTCTTATTATTACGAATAATATGAATAAGAAGACGAATGAGGAACATACTTATACTCTAAGAAGAAGAAGGCGAACACTACTACTACTACTACTACTACTACTACTACTACTAATGATACTAATAGTAATAAATAAATAAATACTGGTAAGCATAATAATAATAATGATAATACTAATAATACTAATAATAATAATAATAAAAATAAAACTAGTAGTAATAATACTAATACTAATAGTAGTAATAATACTACTACCACTAATAATAATCATAATGATGATGATGATAATAATAAGAATAGTAATAATAATACTAATAATAACAATAATAATACTAATGCTAGAAATAGTAATAATAATAAGAATAATAATAGTAGTAATATCAATACTAATGATACTAGTAATAATAATACGAGTATTAATCATAATAAATAAATAAATAATGGTAAGCCTAACAATAATACTAGCAATAGCATTAATACTACTATTAATCATACTATTAATAATACTACTACTTTTAATAATAATAATAATACTAATAATAATACTAATAATACACATAATAATACTAATAATAATACTAATAATATTAATAATACTAATATTAATACTAGTAATAATAATAATAATACTAATAATACTAATAATAATAATAATACTAGTAATATTAATAATAATACTACTAATAATAATAATAATAATGATAATAATAATAATAATGATAATACTAATAATAATTATAAGAGGAGGGGGAGGAGGAGGAGAAGGAGGAGGAGGAGGAGGAGGAGGAGGAGGAGGAGGAGGAGGAGGAGGATGAGGAGGCGGAGGAGGAGGAGGGGGAGGAGGAGGAGGAGGAGGAGGTTTGGATTCCTTAGGAGGTAGGCGGATGAGGTATGAGGAGGAGGGGGAGGAGGAGGAGGAGGAGGAGGAGGAGGAGGCGGAGGCGGAGGCGGAGGCGGAGGCGGAGGCGGAGGCGGAGGAGGAGGGGAGGGCGGAGGAGGAGGAGGCGGCGGCGGAGGAGGGGGGGAGGAGGAGAAGGAGGAGGAGAGAAGGCAGGAGGAGGAGGAGGAGAGGGAGGAGGAGGGGGAGGGGGGGGGGAGGGCGGAGGAGGGGGGACTCTGGAGACTCTGCCTGATCGCGTAGCGATATGAATAAAAGTCCGCCAGCACCTACTGAGGGTGCGTGTGCCCACTCCTCTGGTTCTTCTCAGCTCGGCTGAGAACCTTGGGCCAGAGACCCGAATTGATGCGACGTAGGTACTCTAACCCAGTGGCTGTTGGGGGTGCGCATTCAAGGGCCAGTTTCCCCGTCTTAAGGGAAACAAGCATACCACATTGAGAGCAAAACCAAATGTCCAGCCCAGCGTGGAACCTCGGACGATGGGTTCAATGAATCCAGCCCCCTGCTACATGTACCTGCCTTCCCTGGGGGGGGGGGGTCTCATATAAGTGCCATCTATATTGAGGAGGTTAAAGCATTCTGATCTATAGAATTCTACTTTGGTGGCTAGCGTAGCTGACCCTTTACATACTGTGCATTTGCGGCCTGTCTCATCCAACTTATGGGCGGAGGTGAAAGCTGCGCACATTGCAGGGGCAGGGGGTCTAACAGGCTGTACTCTGGCTCTACGGGGCTGTCGACTACCTGCGGGGCCATTCTGTGCTGCTAACTTCTGGGCTCGCTCGTGCTCAAGGGCCTCTAGGGTGCTTCTCAGGAGGCGCATGCGGACGATATAAGCTTTATTCTCCACGAGCTGGATCTGCTGTCTGATCTGCTTGGGCACGCGATGCGGCTCGGCTGCGATGCTGGCGAGCTCGTCTGCCACCGCGTTGCCGTAGGTGAGAGGACGATTCGCATGCCCACGGAGGATGTCATCTGCTGTTTGGTGCGACCGTACAAGTAGCACCACGAAATCTCCTGACCGTCTCCGAAGCTCCTGCCCAACTTGGTGCCAGAGGTCCGCATCGGGCCCTTCGGGTTGAAACGGGTGTCCGTTGTGAAAGTTCAGGTACACTCCTTCGCAATCTGTGATAAAACTCACGTCGTAGAAAGTCACCTGCAGGGCGAGGAGGAGGGCGGAGAGTTCGCCTCTTACCACTGTTTGGGGGGAGCCCGCCAAAGGTCCTCACAGCGCCATCTGCAGCTCCATACCATTGGCGTCCAAGTCCGTGAAGGCAGTGATGGCCACGCCTACGCGTCGTAGGACTGGTGGTGCCGTATCTGCTCCTCCGCTGGCGTCGCTGAAAATGTAGAGTGATGGTCCCCGCCGTCCGACCTCGAAGCAGTCTGGCGCGAAGGTGTCGACGCCATACTTGCTCCAGTCGGCTGTTGGGGTGGGTGGTGGGACCGCCGTCCAGGCCTGGGGGGTCAGGCCTCGGGTCCAAAAACATTCGTACATATCCTGTTGTGCGGTCGCCTCGCCCACGAGGTGCTCGGTGGCGTCGTAGGCTGGGCAACTCTTGTGCTGATCGCATTCCCAGGTGCGGTGGAATGCTGTCTCCTTCTTGAGCTGGCAGCGTGGGCACAGGCCGTCGGTGGCGGCAGTGGTCTGCTCACGGACGCGGTCCTTGGGCCATGTGGCCCCCACTGCGATCGTGAGCATCAGCGCTGACAGCCTGTTGCCGTGCTTCATCTTGGCGAGATAGTCCAGCAACTTGCGGTAGGACCTGTTGTCGATCCCGAGCTCCATTCCAGACCCTCCGTAGTGATCACTAGCCTGGAGCCAGTGCTTGGCCTGGATGCTGCGATCGATATCATGTAAAAGATCGTCTGTAATGTCAACCGAGGGGTTGCCCGTCAGGCGGACTGCATCAACTTCCCATGTGTTGTGCCCATCAGGTCCCTGCAGGCCTGGTGGGAGGGTGCACTCGTGAGGTGCCTTCGGGTCCCATCCGTGCTCCATGAGATAGTGGATCATGGCTGACTGTGGTCCCCGTATGTGTCGTGCACGCTGTGCTGCTGGTAGTGAGCGGAGGTGGGAGACTACCTTCTGCCAGGTGAAAGCGATGGACTTCTGGAGCGGACCTGCTTGTGTCCAGGTGCTGAGCCACAGATACGCTGCTTCACGTGGAAACTTGCGTCCAGGGTCCTGGGCAGCAGCTCGACGGTCCAGTTGCGTCGCGAGGCAGCGCCCCTGGAGGCGTGGCCCTAGGGCGTCGCCCAGGCGGCGCCTGAAGAGGACCATCTGCGTGCCGAAGACGCCGTGCAGCTGATGTCCGTAGCCTCCTGCCGCCTGGGCTCCAGCTTGGGCGAGGCGGCCCGTCACCTTGTAACGACGAGTGACACGTGCTAGCCGTGCAACTTTGGCGTGCATGAGTCTGTGTTTCTGTAGCCGCTGTGTGCGTGTCGCCCGTGCATGCCGAACTCCCGATCCTAGATTTGTGCCCAGATATGCCGCTTGCGGCCGAGGTTGCACTTTGAAGCCATGGCGTGCGAGGCCGCGGGCGACATATCGTGCGTCATCCATGCTGGAGCAAAGGATGATACTTTTCTTCGCTATCTGCAAGCCTCTCGACCGTAAGCTGCGGCACGTGTCTAGTAGACATTTGAGGGGCCCCTGGCGTACAGCACGGTGGGGTCCTTGGAGTCGTTGATATAGGTCGTCAGCCCAGATTCGATGCGAACATCGGGCGTGAGCCTGTGTGACTCGACGTAGGGCCTTGAATGTCATGCACTTCGCAAGGCGAGTGCCTGAGCGCAGCCCCTGTGCTATCGAACGAGTTGGTTGGAATGGCAGCGTGTAGCTGCCGCTCTGGGTCAAGGCGCGGGGCGCGATGCACTGGAGGACGTCGGGGCCCAATGACCTCCGCGGGGAAGTCCAAGTCCAGCGCCTCTCTGCCCAGGTCGATCCAGTCAATTGAATCGTAAAACTGAGAGATGTCCAAGAGCCAGTGTCCCTGCGGGACCTGGACGAGGGCAGAGATCTCATCCTGGAGGGCCCTCTCATAGGCTTCTTTGAGAGCAGAGTTGCCGCGTACTGCTGCAGCACATGGAGCTGAGCACTCCAGGTTCCATTCGCGAACTGTGTCCTCGCGGCACATGGACCACAAGCGTGCGATCTCAGGTGACAGCCCGATGATGCGGTCGCCGTTGTCCTTCTTGGCCCTCATCGCCCCGACCGTGAGCAAAAGTTGATGAGGCCACATCTGTGAACTTTCCATGATATTGAAAATGCTAGCGAGTGCTTCTAAAGCCTCGTCGGGTAGACGCAGCAAGTCCGTGGGGCTGAGGCGGTCAGCACCTTGGCCTGTGTTGGCCCGTTGCCGACGGAGGGCCCGTCGGACAGCAGCACCGTCGAGGGATGGGAGCCCACGTTCTCGCACTCGCTGCAAGATCCTGTCGAATAGATCGTCGAGCCCGCTGAGGTCCTGTCCTGCTGGGGCCCATAGCTGGTGCCAACAGGTGACCTTGTGGTCCAGTAGGTCCTTGGGATGGACCAGGGTGGTGGTGCCCACAAGCTTGGATTCAGCTGGCTGGGTTTGAGGCTTGGGCGAGCGGTGCAAGACGCTCAGGGCTGGCGTCGTCACTGCCCACTCCCGAAAATCATGCATAGATTTGCCAAGGGCTCGTCGTTGGGCTCGCTTGGCTAGTACGCCCGCCGCAGCCGCGTAGTCCACCAGCTCCTCGACGGGGGTGGCGCGGACTGCCTCGAGCATGTTGAGCCAGTGGGCCCATGTGATGCCATCCTTGTCGCGAATGATGGTGGCGGCACCTCCTGGCGCCTCCTGTCGTAGCCGATCCACAGCGTCGTGCAGTTGCCGTAGTTGGAGAGGTCCATTGGCTCGTGCTCGATGCCGATAGATGTGCTGCAAGGTGGTATGAAGCCGCGTCCACCAGGAGCTGCTCGTGTCCCGTAGCGCCGTGGCGCGCTTAGTCTGAGCCTCTCGTACAGTCGTGACGCGAAGCTCGGGGCCCTGAGCTCTGGTGCTCCCGAGGTGGGCCTGCTGGTGGTGGCCGTAGATGGTGCCCCCCACAGCTGCTATCCAAGAACCGTACAGTCGGCCAAGGTATGTGGAGGTGTCAGGCTTGAGCCAAAATGCGACGGATTGCGCCACAGCAGTGGCAGGGCAGCAGCAGTCGGGGTTCAGCATCCCTGTATGCTCCCGATGGGCACGCCAAAGGTCCAGGGGCACTTCAAATGTCGGCTGCTGTCTGGCAAGGCTACTCTGCTGGCAATCTGGTGAGCCCTCGGTTAAGCTCTGAGACGTCTCCGACATACTGGCTGGCACGGACTCCGACCCCTGGGAGCAGGTTGCTGCGGGGGGATTCGCACGCTGGGCTGAATTGCTGGACGATGTGGCAGGCACTGTTTTTCCACCGCTCGCCTCGGACGGCCTGGATGCAGCGGAAGATGCGGCGACGCGTGAGGCCGCTGCCTGAAAAACCGTCTCGCTGGCCCAGGGATCCTCTTCGTCGGATTCGTATTCGGGCGGGTGAGGGTCGTCGTCAGACGTGTCTCCAGCGTGTGTGGAGACACCGTCCTCGGCCTCTTCCTCCCAGGGGTCCCCGAAAACGGCTTGGTAGGTTCGGTCCCGAAGCTCCTGACCCTTGGCGGCCTTCTCAGCCCGTTGGGCCTTGGCCTGGCTCGATTTGGACCCAGGGGTCGGGGCTTTCGCGGGCCTGGCTACAGATGGAAGACGGCGAGGAAGCTCTAGGATCCTGGTTAAGAGTTGCTCGCCTGATGAAACGAAATGGGTGAGAAGTGCGATGTGCGGCTTCCACGGAACATCATGCATGGGCTCTACTCGCTGTGTGTATGACTGTGCCGCATAGCTGTGAACGAGGTAGTCCAGGTGTGAGGCCTTCTTGCCCCCACCTGGGTCACATGTGTATTCTACGTCGGCGCACCTGATCATTCCTCCGACCTCCGTCAAAAATCCCGAGGCCTGCAGGGTCTGGGGGGGGGAACGTTCCAATCCCCAAGAACGACCCGCGGGAGCTGGAGGGCTCTGAGGAGGCTGCCAAGGCGTCTGAGGCGAACTAAACTGGGTCCTGCGAGGCCTATGCTACAGATCCCATAGAAAAATGATAACTACAAGAGAGTATCCACGGAAGTGCAGCGTGCAAGGAACAAACCCGTCGAGGCTGGAGCTAGGACGGGCTTTCAAACCTGGTGCTTGCACCCCCTCATGGCAAAGATGGGCCTGAAGGTGGCCCCGAGCTAGTAGCCACTCACCTCCCTCGTTGGCGTGCCCTGTCGATTCAGATTCATGAGAATCATATCTCCCTTCAAGGCTGGTCAACTTCGATGGTCGAGCGGCGTTGTGAAACAACCGAAGATTTTCTGATCTGGTTTTGGCGGTCCACCTGCCCACGTCAGCTGGTCCGACATGTGTTTCTGCGAGGCCGTAGAAGTCGTCGCCCCGCGTCAGTAGATAATCCCACACTTTATCTCCCATGCATGTGATGTTGCTGTAGAGCAGAGTGCTGGTGGCGGGGCCGTCGTTGGCCTCGCTGGCGCCCTGGGTCTCGGGCGCCTCTGCTCGTGTCACGCAGCCTTGGTGGCCGTCGAGCCCTTGCTCTGCTGGCCGCTCTTGCCGCTGGTGTCCTTGCTGTCTTTGCCCTCCTTGGTCGCCTTGGCCGCAGCAGCCTGGGCTGCGAACTTGGCGGCCGACAGGCGGGGGGCCTCGGCCTTGAGCTCGCGCTCCTCGGCGGCCGCGGCCGCGGCCGCGCTCGCCGCGGCCTTGCCGGCCTCGCCGTCGGCTGCAGGCGCGCCGCCGCCTTCGTCCTGAGGCTTCTCGGGTGGCGCTGGCTGCTGCTGCGCCGTGGCTGCGGTGCCGTCGGCGCCCTTCCTCTTCTTCTTGAGCCGCTCCTCCTGCTGCTTCCTGACGGTCTGGGCGCGGGTGATCAGCGCCTGTGCCTGCGGCTCCTTGGTGTCGAACGCTTTCTTGAGCTCCTCTAGGTCGTGCTGGGCCCTCGCCAGCTCCTGCCTCTCGTGTTCCTCGAACTCGAGCTCCTCGAGGCCCTGGAACAGGAGCGGGCCCCACTGCGCGGAGAAAACTGGTCCAGTGTTGGGCTCCTTCACGTGCGGGTCCTTGCCATCAGCTGGAAGCCCTACTCCTTCGGCTTGCGCCAGAGCCGTCGCTGCTTTCTTCTTGACAGCCTCGGCCCTGGCCACTGCAAGCGCCGCCTCAGCCTCTTTCGCCTCGGCGGCGTTGAGGCTCTCCCTGGGGTTCAGCACGTTGGCGACGAGCTGGTTGTGCCTATTCACGGCGGCACGCCAAACCCCGTCGGCCTGCTTCATGGCCTCCACGGTGGTGACCTGCCCCTTGGTCTCCGTCTCCTCGTCCTGGGCGGTGATCCTGGTGATCTGCGCCTGGAGGATCCCCTGTAGCTGCGGGTCGGTCGCCTGCTCTAGCGCGAGCTGGAGATGGTCGGTGATGGTCGTCATCCTCCTCGAGGGGGGGAAGCTGCTCTTCCTGGAGTTCGTGGCTGCTTCAGGGTCCTCCAGCCCGACGATCTCTGTGCCTCCGAAGGTGACTGAGGGCGACCGAGATCGTGTGCGGTGTAGCCTGACCCGACGCTGGCACTTCGGGCAGGTCGGATGCTTGCTGTCTAGCTTGTGGTTGTACTCGCACGTGCCGCAGGCTTTGCAGCGGGTCCACGGGCGATGTCCTGACATGGCTTCAATCCCAACTTTCGTCGTCGAGACCCGAATGCTGTGGGGGCAGACGGGGGTCGAAGTCCCTCAAGCACCGCGAGAAGGTATTGGGATCGGCCCAAGATGACGGCGTGGAGCGCTGGCTCCGTCGTCGGTCTCGAGCCTAGATGGCTTGAGGGAATGCGGAGGAGGAGGAGGAGGAGGAGGTGGAGGAGGAGGAGGAGGACAAGGAGGAGGAGGAGGAGGAGGAGGAGGAGGAGGAGGAGGAGGAGGAGGCGGAGGAGGTCTCCTGAGGGCCTTCTGGGGGCCTCACTTCCGACCTAAATTCTAAGTCCAGGTTCGCCGTGTCGCCCGTCGGCGGATAAAGAACGCTCGGCGCGCTGGGACGAGCTTGGCGGCGAGGCGGTGCAGCCAAGACGTTGCAATAAGGAACAGGTCGGGTTCGGGAGGGGCTCGATGTTCCTGAGGTCCTTCTGTGGCTGTTCTTCGAATCCGCCCTCCTCGTGCACGGAGGCGCTCTTCGGGGCCAACAGAGGGGCCTTCGTTCCTGATGTGTCGTTCCTTACCTCAGCAACCCGACTGTAAGATGCTCGATCTGGCGCGAACATGCCTACAGCCAAGGTTCTGACTCAAGGGCGTGAGTACCACCTTGGGCTCAGGAGGGGCTCTGATTTTTGGGCCGTTCCCAGGTTCTTTGCCGTTTGGATGACAGATCTGGCGCGAACGCACCCACAGTCAAGATTCTGACGTACGGGCGTGAGGACCACCTAGGGCTCAGGAGGGGCTCTGGTTTTCGGGCCGTTCCTCAGGTTTGCTTTGCCGTTCGGATGACAGATGTGGCGCGAACGCGCCTACAACCAAATTTCTGATGTAAGTGCGTGAGAAACACCTTGGGCTTTGGAGGGGCTCTGGTTTTCGGGCCGTTCCACAGTTTTTTCTGGACGTTAGGATGTCAGATATTGCGCGAACGCGCCTACGGTCAAGGCTTTGATGTAAGGGCGTGAGGACCACCTTGGGCTCAGGAGGGTCTCTGGTTTTCGGGCCGTTCCTCAGGTTGTTTTGCCGTTCGGATGACAGATGTGGCGCGAACGCGCCTACAGTCAAGGTTCTGACGTAAGGGCGTGAGGACCACCTTGGGCTCAGGAGGGGCTCTGGTTTTCGGGCCGTTTCTGATTACATTTCCGTTAAGATGTCAGATATGGCGCGAACGCACTTACAGCCAATGTAGTGACGGAATGGCGTGAGGACCACCTTGGGCTCAGGAGGGGCTCTGGTCTTCGGGCCGTTCCTTAGGTTTTTGTCATTCAGATTTCAGATGTGGCGCGAACGCATTCACAGTCAAGCATCTGACGTAACGGCGTGAGGGCCACCTTGGGCTCCGGAGGGTCTCTGGTTTTTGGGTCGCTCCTTAGGTTTGTTTGCTTTTAAGATGTCAGGTATGGTGCGAACGCGCCTACAGCCAAGGTTCTGACGTAATGGCGTGAGGACCAGCTTGGGCTGAGGAGGGGCTCTGGTTTTCGGGCCGTTCCTCAGGTTTGTTTTGCCGTTCGGATGACAGATGTGGCGCGAACGCACCTACAGCCACGTTTCTGACGTAAGGGCGTGAGGACCACCTTGGGCTCAGGAGCGGCTCTGTTTCTCGGGCCGTTTCTCAGGCGTTCAGCCGTTAGGATGTCAGATGTGGCGCGAACGCATCTACAGTCAAGGTTCTGACGTACGGGCGTGAGGACCAACTCGGGCTCAGGAGGGGCTCTGGTTTTTGGGCCGTTCCTGAAGTTTTTCCCGTTAAGATGTGAGATATGGCGCGTACGCATTTACAGCCAATGTAGTGACGTAGCGGCGTGAGGACCACCTTGGGCTCAGGAGGGGCTCTGGTCTTCGGGACGTTCCTCAGGTTTTTGTCGTTAAGATGTCATATCTGGCGCGGACGCACCTACAATCAAGGTTCTGAGGTAAGGGCGTGGTGATCAACTTGGGCTCCGGAGCGGCTCTGGTTTCCGGGCCGTTCCTCAGGTATTTTGCCGTTTGGCGCGAACGCACCTACAGTCAAGGTTCTGAGGTAAGGGCGTGGTGTTCACCTTGGGCCCCGGAGCGGCTCTGGTTTCCGGGCCGTTCCTCGGGTATTTTGCCGTTGAATGTCAGATATGGCGCGAACGCGCCTACAGTCAAGGCTCTGATGTAAGGGCGTGAAGACCAGCTTAGGCTCAGGAGCGGCTCTCTGGTTTCCGGGCCGTTTCTTCGGTTTTTGTTGTTCGAGCCCATTCGTGGCCGAGGCGCTCGCCGTGGCCAGAGAACACAAAAACACCTCTATCTCATCCTTTGGCGCTCCCTGTGGTAGCACGGTGGCTGTAGCTTGCCCTTCTCGTCTGTCTCCCCCCTCTCTCTCCTGCCAGGCCTCTTCCTCCTCCTCCTTCTCCTCCTCCTCCTTTTCCTCCTCCTCCTCCTCCTCCTCCTCCTCCTCCTGGTCCTGCTCCTCCTCCTCCTGCTTCTGCTCCTCCTCCTCCTCCTCCTCCTCGTCACCATGACCATCACCATCACCATCACCATCACCATCACCATCACCATCATCATCATCATCATCATCATCATCATCATCATCATCATCATCATCATCATCATCATCATCATCATCATCATCATCATCATCATCATCATCATCATCATCATCATCATCATCATCATCATCATCATCATCATCATCATCATCATCATCATCATCATCATCATCATCATCATCATCATCATCATCAGCATCAGCATCAGCATCAGCATCAGCATCAGCATCAGCATCAGCATCAGCATCATCATCATCATCATCATCATCATCATCATCATCATCATCATCATCATCATCATCATCATCCTCTTCCTCCTCCTCCTCCTCTATCCTCCTCTCATCCTCCTCCTCTCATCCTCCTCCTCCTCCTCCTCCTCCTCTCATCGCCTCCGCCTCCTCCTCCTCCTTCCTCCTCCTCCTCCTCCTCCTCCTCCTCCTCCTCCTCCTCCTCCTCCTCCTCCTCCTCCTCCTCCTCCTCCCCTCCCCCCCCGTGGGAGGCTCTGGCACGGCAGCGCAGCGCGGCGGAGGCGAGGCTGGAGGTGGTCACGGGGGAGCTGGTGGAGGAGGCCCCCCCCGCCGGGACGTGCTCGGCTCCTGGGGCCCTCCGCCAGGATGAGGAGGAGGAGGAGGAGGAGGAAGAGGAGGATGAGGAGGAGGAAGAGGAGGAGGAGGGGGAGGAGGAGGAGGAGGAGGAGGAGAAGGAGGAAGAGAGGAGGAGGAGGAGGAGGAGGAGGAGGAGGAGGAGGAGGAGGAGGAGAGGAGGAGGAGGAGGAGAAGGAGGAAGAGGAAGGGGCGTGCCCTTTGTGCAACTCTTGGGCCCTAAAGGGACCCCCCCGGGGCCCACAAGAGGCACGAGAAAGGTGCGCGCCTTCTCGCCCTCCCCTTCTCCTCCTCCTCCCGGGCGCCAGGGCCCCAGACCCCCGAGGGCACGTCTCTTGATCCATCCCCCGGGCGGCCCTCTTCCTCGATCTCGGCCGCCGCCCTCGGAGGCAGTTTTCGGGCCCTGGGGGCCGTCAAGCGTGGATCCGGGGCGGGAGACTGCAGTCAACCCTGAGGGTAAGGAGGATCGACTTACCAAAGGGTGCCCTTGCATTGAGGGGCAACGATCGGGGGGGGAAAGGCACAGGGGAGGATGCATCGACAGCCAGTCGCCAGCTGATCGCCGATTGGGGTCTTATAGCCTCACCCCGCCCAGGAAAGTGCAGATTCGCTGTCGGGGGCCTATCGCCGATCCATCGACGATGTATCGCCGCCGATTCCAAGTCGATGCATCCCCCCCGTATGCCATTCCCCCCGATCGCTGTCCCTCGTGCATCCTTGCCTCTTCGGTCATCGTCGGTCCATCCTCAGCCACTCTCGGATGGCCAGCCCCGCTCGAGGAGCCTCGGCATGGGCGTCCAATGCCCTTTGTATCCTCACACCGCGCATGCTCATTTTCTTGTAACAATGTTGATTCTGCTACTACTATATTCTTCTTCTTCTTCTTCGTCTTCTTCTTCTTCTTATCATTATGATTATTATTATGATTATTATTATCAGTCGTATGAGCATTATTATTATCATGCTTTTATTACTAGTGTTAGTATTGTTGTTGTTGCTGTTGTTTTGTTGTTGATCTTGTTAGTGCTGTTGAGGTTGCTGTTGCTGCTGTTGCTGTTGCTGTTGCTGTTGCTGTTGCTGTTGTTGTTGTTGTTGTTGTTGTTGTTGTTGTTGTTGTTGTTGTTGTTGTTTTTGTTGTTGTTGTTGAATTCTCATTTCTGAAGAATAATTATTGTTGATCCCCCCCACCGATGCATACTGTTTTTCTCAATCAAAGTGTGCCCCTCGACGCTCGCACCCGGTTTTTTGACAGGGAAAATCTTCCTGCTCAAACTTGCCCCCTGGCACCCGGGTTACAACAACAACGGCTCCCGCTTGAGACTTCCTTACACTTTAGCCAGGACCCCCGCTCCCGCCCGAGATTTCTTCGCATTTTATCAGGAATCGCGCTCTCGCTTGGGACTTCCTTACAATTTATTCAGGAATCGCTCTCCCGGCGCTCTGGAGTCGCGCTCTCGCTGGAGACTTGCTTGCAACTTACTGAAGAATGGCCTTGCGTTGGAATTTCATGCAATTTGCCCAAGCGCCGCGCTCCCGACACCCAGGCACCCAGGAGTCGCGCCCGTTGTGGCCCCATATGCATGCCCTTCGTGGCCCCGCTGTCGCCATTTGTGTCCCCCTCACTGTCCTACGTGGCCCAGTTGCTATCCTCAGTGGCCCCATAGTTGCCTTCTGTGGCCCCGCATTATCTGCACTTCGTGGCCCCCGCTCGTTCGCGCTCTTCGTGGCCCCATACGCATTCCCTTCGTGTCCCCGCTGTCGCCCTTTGTGGCCTACTTCGTGCCCTTCGTGGCCCTGCTGTCGTTCTCTCTCGCTCTCGCTTTCGCTCGTCGTCGCCGTCGTCGTCGTCGTCGTCGTCGTCGTCGTCGTCGTCGTCGTCGTCGTCGTCGTCGTCGTGGTCGGTCCCCTGTCCGTCCCTCTTGGGGTCGGGTCGACGGTCCGCGGCCGCCCTGCCGATCAGCGCTGCCGCTGGCCAGGCCGACGGTCCGCGGCCGCCCCGCCGCTTGCCGGGGCCCGGCCTGCAGAGAAGAAAGGTATACCCCCCGAAAGGGGTTCGATCGAAGACGAAGAGGGCGGGTATCGAGGGTTTGGGGAAATACGCGTTATTGGACACTCGAGCATATAAGGGCGAACGGTCTTAAAATGATTGTTGTTGTTGTTGTTGTTGTTGTGGTTGTGGTTGTTGTTGTGGTTGTGGTTGTGGTTGTGGTTGTGGTTGTGGTTGTGGTTGTGGGTGTGGTTGTTGTTGCTGTTGTTGTTGTTGTTGTTGTTGTTGTTGTTGTTGTTGTTGTTGTTGTTGTTGTTGTTGTCGTATATGGCGAGCAGCGGGACCTGCCGTTCTTTCTGTACGAGAAGCACTTGGCGAACAAGTATTTCAATGCACAAGTCCGTGCCAAGAGCCTCGGCGTCACTGGGGATGTCATGTCTCGGGACTCGCAGGCGTCTACGGGGTATTGGGAGATTGTGCAAGACTCCCTCGCTGATCTTGTGCGTATCATGCTCGTGCGCTGCTACGACGAGAAGAATTATGAGGCCCTGTATCAACACTGCCGGAATCTTCGGGGACAGGTCTGGCTGTGCGCGTTTCCGAACTTGTTCACCACCATCGCGCCCGCGGAGTGGAAGTTCCCGAGGCCATATTTCATGGAGCCGTATCGTCGCTGTATTTTTGCTGGTGCGTATATGATGTCACTTCATATGTACTACCTGGTTCGCTGTATCTGGCTGTTCCTGGCGAACCGCTGGGGCCACAAGTACTTCATCGTTTACGAGTGGTGTATGAAGACCGAGTACCAAGGCCGTGGCACCCCGCACTGGCACATCTGCGCGTGGGTTGTATGCTTTGGGCTGTTGCAGTATCTCCAGGGGCGCACCGGGACGGCTGTCGTGTCGGCATTCGTCAAGTTCCTCTCGCTTGTATTCTGCGCCGAGATAGATGTTCAGATAGGCAACGGCCGGCTCAACTACATTTCAGGGTATGTCGCGAAGGACCACGATGCCGTCGACGTCGGGCTCGGCGAGTATGTGCAGAAGAATGCGAACAGCTCCTGGCTGACCGCGTATCGCTTGCTCAGCAAGAGCAGCCCGTGCCTGCCGGAAGTGGCCATCCGTTTGGCGCAATTGTCGGAGTTTGAGCGGTCCTACTCTCATGTATTGCTGTATCCACCGCAGCCGGCAGCCATGGTGAATTACGACGGGCGGCAGGGTAACTTTTCCTCAAGGATGTATGGCTTTTACCTTCAGGAGAAGAGGGAGCAGCTGGTCGCAGGGGTTCCCGTATCGGAGAGTTTCTTGGTATGGCACCGTGGCAGGGAGTATGATTCCTGCAACCACTGCGTGCATTTTCGTGGTGGCCGACATAATCAAAGGTATGAACCTACGCAAGTGGTCGCCTGCAGGTATTGGTACGAGCTGACGGACGGGTACTGGGGCCAGCATTCACTCACTATGCTGCCACATGTATACGCTTCACAATTACTCCCTCGGACGTTCAAACATCTGGACAGTATGAAGAATTTCGTGGGCATGATCGAGTATCTCATGTCCTGGACTTGGTCAGGCACTGTTGGTATCGTGGAGACGTCGTGTGATCTCAAATTCCACACTCAAGCGCTGCCGATGCGAGTGGGCGATGATGGCCAGATACTCACATTCGGCTCTGAGTATACTGCAGGAGCGCCTGTATTTGATAATGACAGGGCAGCATTCGAGTATCTGCTCTCGCTGGCCCGACGCGATCTGCAATTTCGCGGTATGCGCGATGAGCGTGTCGGCTGCTTTGAGCAGAAGCAACACGCGAATTTTCTGCTGTATCAGCGTGTTGCTCGATGCGATAACGAGCCAGAGTATGAGTGCCTTCGGCAGGAGTGGGATACCTTGAACAGGCCGAAGTATCAGCAGCGCACGTGGAGCCCAGAGCAGGCTGATGTCATCGAGCGGGTCAAGAAGGCTGTATCGCTGGAGGACGAGGAGGAGAAGCAGAACAGCAAGCGTTTCTTGTATATCTCTGGCCCGCCCGGCAGTGGGAAGACGGCAGTATTGTTGGAGCTGGCCATTTGGGCATGTGAGTCTCTGCAGGTTTTGATCGTGTGCCCCACTGGGTATCTCGTGCACCAGTACAAGTCCAAGCTGCCCGACAGACCCGGTATCGAGAATATCCGAGTGGACACGATACAAGGAGTCTTGAAGTATAAGAGGCCCGGCAAGGACGGCAAGGTCCGCTGGGCCCCACCCTCGGCTTTGAGAAGTATTGATTTGATTCTTTGCGATGAAGGCAGCCAGTATGAAGACCAGGAATGGATGCGGTTCTTTGCCTCGGTGCGGGAGCAGCCGCACAAACCCTTCACTGCTATCGTGGCCGATTTTAAGCAGTTGCAGCCAGTATTGAGCGGGGGCCAGTGCGAACACTTTTGCAACCAAATGGACAAGGTCGACTTGAAGACTGTGTATCGCACCGCTGACAAGCAGCACTTGGTTTTCCTGAATCGTATACGTGAGTGTCAGCCAGATCGAGGGGTTTTGACTGAGTATTTTGGAGACCGCCACTGGCATCATGAGTGCTTGGAGGCCTGTGTTGAGCGCGGTATGGCGTTGGCGGCGGAGAAAGGGCATCCGTTTTCTTGGCTCACGTGTACGAACGCGGGCTCGGCGGAGGTATGCAGAGCGGCGCTGGCATTACTCGGCATTAGTGAGGCCGATCTGAAAACGGGTGGGTATTGCGACCCGACCACGAAGTCCGACTTACGCATTCTGGCCAGACCTGGTATCGTCATTCGCCTGAGTCGGAACTTTGACAAACAGCGGGGCTTTGTGAATGGGGCGTTGGCCACGGTATGCGAGTCGCTTCGTGGAAACTCAGTGTTTACAGCCAGGCTGGTGGGTACGGGCAACATGGTATTGGTGCACCCCATCGAGGAGAACGGAGAGGTATTCCTGCCTTGCTGCTACGGGTATGCGACCACGGTGCGTCGAGCGCAGGGCGCGGATCTTTTTCACGGCTGTGTATATTTTGAGCAGAAGAAGAGAGTGGCTACGAGAGGGTATGGCTACGTTGCCTGCAGTCGCTTCAAGTCTCGCGAGGGCTGCCATGTATTCGGCAAGCTCCGCCGCAGTGACTTCCTGCCGGCTGGCCCCGAGCAGGAGGGCGAGATTTTGGAGCGCGGGTATGACTCTGTATCGTCATCCGACGACGAGGGGAAAGGCATTGAGTATGCTCTTGCAGATCAAGGTGAGTATGACGCGGACCCTGTTGTATCCATGGACATGGGCAACAACCTCGTGGATTTCTTCGTGAACACAGAGGATCCGGCAGATGTATCCCGGACTGAGTGCAAGCGTACCCTTGCAGACTTTGCTGCAGGTGCCAGTGCGGAGGCTGGCGATGCTCCAGTGTATGAGGAGATGGGCGTATGCAGTGAGCTTCCAGTGAGGGAAGAAGTGTGGGGCGAGAACGGCGAGCTGCTGGTATACGGCGGCACGGCGACGCCGGAGTGATCAATGTCGTATGGACCTGGACGTCGACCAAAAAAAATCAGGGCACGCATGTATCATCTGCATCGAGCATCGTGGCGGCAACAAATTTGCCCCAAAAATGTGACCACACGGTGTCTCTGTATCATGTCTGCCATACGCATCATTGGTAAAATGTGTGAGTATCATGTGCAATGAGTCGTACTCTGAACAATTGCATGTGAGTCAGAATCTGCGTCCACCATGTCTACGATATCATATGAAACGTGTATCAAACACTCCATGGCATGTGAGCTAACATTTGCCCCAAATATGTGACCAACTTTTGGTTTTGTGTTTGTCCACATCTGCAACATGCATATATGTAGCGATCGGTATGTGAGGCTGCCCCCAAAATGTGAGCAACCTCGCCAGATTTTTTTCATGTATATTGTTATCATGTGATGCCCCAAACATGTTATGAACTTCTTTGTCTATGCATGTATGCGGCTAACATACGTATCAGATGCAACATATGCGCGCAATGTATGTGAGCCACACTTTGCCCCAAAAATGTGACCAACTGCTCTGGCTAATGGTTAACATGCGTATCCTGTGCAATAGGTCTACATGTAACCATGGCATGTGAGCCAAAAGTTGCCCCAAAAATGTGACCAACACTTGGTTTGCCTCGTATATTCTTCTGCAACATGTATCAGACGGCTCTGCAAATCTACACGACTTGGAATATCCATATAAGAACAAATAGGACATCAATGCGGTCTCGGGGGCATCAAAACAATGTTCAGTAAGCCTGGCTTTGTCGCATGTGCGGCGGCGGACTTCAGTGCCCTGGGGCCACCACAGGTTGGGGTATCACAGGCTCTTTGGGGCCACCACAGGTTGGGGTATCACAGGTATCACAGGCTCATTTGCAATAAGCATGTGAGCGACTTTAGTTTGTCTGGTATACGCCTATGCGACATGTGTTACACGGGTCGGCAAACGTATCATGGGCACTGTGTATGAGATCTACCATCCAGAATTTTGGTCTCCAGAGAAAAAAAAAACAAGAGGATATCAGTGAGTCTCCGGGGTGACAAAAACTGTGATATCAGTATGCCTGGCTTTGGTTCATGTGCGGCGGCGGACTTCACAGGTCGTTACTGGCCGTATTCGGGCCCTCACCGGCAGTCTGCGCTTCGCCGAGGGTTTTCCTCGAAACCATCACCACCACCATCATCATCACCTCCCCCATAGGCACTTTGGCTCAAGAGGGGGGTATTCTTGGCCACGTATAGCCTTGTCATGGAGTCCGCGGGCTATCTCTTTTTGCTGTCTTTCCTGTTACTGCGTTTTACCAGAGGGCAGGCTGGAGTACCTGTCGTATGCGATTACATTTTGGATCAGTGGAGCGTATTCGTGCACGACTTCGATGCTTTCTGTTTGGGACTCGTCCGTCACTGCGAGGCAGTATGCAAAGAAAAAGGGTGCTCGTATTTAGCCCATCGAGAAGGCTTGCATACTCAGTATTCCGGCTTGCACTTTATCCGTACACTTCGCAGGGTTCGTATACGACGGCGGCTTGTCGCATTTGCGGAGAAGTGGGCGCACTTAGCATCGGGGCTTCAGCGTCCCCGTGGCCATGGTATCCCCAGCGCGGACATCATGGCCATGGGGGACAGTATCCCGGACTACGTGGCCGTGGCCGTGCAGAAGAACAAGGTGAAGATGGCCGGTAAGTATAACAGCATGGACTGTATGAGGTGTTTTATGCACATGGTTGAGTATTGCATGGGCTTCACGCCTACGGAGTATACCGAGGAGCTGCATGAGTGGTTTCTGAAGCGGCAGTCTCGGAAGTGGGCACGCCATGCTGCTGCGGAGATCGCGTATTTTGGCGTGGTTTCCTGCGACACAATGACCACAGCATTGGGTCGTATGAGGAAGGCTCTCAACGGCACGTCTCAAGTGAGCGTCGCGACCATGTATGTATTGTTCTGCGAGACGCGGCAGGCTATCAACAGGTATTCGTTGCATGGTGTTTGGTATCTCATACACGCGTATGACAAGAGCAAGTCTGTGCGGGCAAATGTTTCGCGTGTCCGGCCTGGGCTAGTATCGACGCGTTGTCACACAATACAGCTTTTGGAGGCGATCCGCAGCTGTGTGGGAGTATCGCTTTCTGTGCTGCGGATCTCGGGAGGTGGCGTATCAGGCGGTGGACCTTGCGAGGTGGCGTATCAGCTCGGTCGGCGCCGTCTGTGTCCCAAGGTAGAATCTGATGGTATTCCTGAGCTCCGTGTGCTTAGGAGTTGTCTCAGCGTACTGACACAGAAGGTGCAGATGTATGCGAGGCAGCCTTGGCAGCAGTACCGCGGCTTGGTCAAGGCCGCCAAAGGTCTGGGTATCAAGTACGGGAAGTCGCATACGGTGAAGAAGCTCGCTCTGCTCGTGAAGCGAGGTATGCTGCAGCCTTCAGGCACCGGTGCGTGCAAACGGACGTACCGGGATCTGGTATCCGCAGCGCACGCTCGCGGCGCCAGCGAGTATCAAAGAATTAAAGTGCACGGAAGGTGGATCACCAGACGTGTATCCAAAGCCACGTTGGAAGCGCTGGTGGCTGAGCTCTAGGGGCGGTGCTCAGTTGTATAGGGCATTGTGGCAGACTTTGGGGTCACGCAGATGTGTATGACAGAAGAGCCACGGCGGCGGCGGCGAGGGTGACGGCGGCGACGGCGACGGCGACGGCGACGGCGACGGTGACGTATCGTCCTCAGCTTCAGCACCAGCCTGCCTCAGCGTCGGCCTCAGCCTGTCTCAGCCTCAGCCTGCATCAGCTCAGCGTGTCCCAGCCTCAGCCTGCTCCAGCTTCAGCTTCACCCTCAGCCTCGGCCTTAGTCTGCGTGAGGTTTGCTGTCATGTTTATCATACGTTCAGTGTGCTATACGTATCATACATGACACGGGGATGTGTGTCAAAACGTGCCCCACAAATGTGACCAACTCTGGTGTGTATGTCTCTCATGGCTAGCAGACGTATCATGTGCAATATGTATCATGTGCAACACGGCTCACGTGGAATATGTGCTCCGAGGACTTTTCCACGGAATCCCCAGACCCATCTGGGTATCTTGGGATGAGCTCCCAGGTCTCTGTGGTTACGTATTCTCTTTAGGCCTTCGGCCCCAGCCGCCAGAGCTCTCTGGGTATCTGGGGGGGTCTCATTGCCCGATCGTCTTAGTGTTTGTAACCCGATTCCCAGGGGAAGTTTATGAGGGCGTCTGGGGGGTTCCCTGGGGAGTTCTCTGGATCTGCGGATTCACATGAAAAGATGAAGTGAGTATGCCTGCTTTGGTCGCATGTGCGGCGGCGGACTTCGTCTCGCCAACGGCGCTCGCATGAGTGTTCTGCGTGTCGTATGGACCTTGGCATTTGGGTGCATGCGGTTCGTTTCTGTTTGTACGTAGCGGTTTCTGCTCAAGCCGCTTACTGTATATCGCGAGATCGTATTCACTTCCATATTGCCGGCCTTCCGTATGGCTTCCCAGATGGCCGGTCGGCTCGACCCCGTCACGGGCGAGTATTACCCAAGCGATGATGAAGTGCGCTGCAGTATGGAGCGCTGGCACACGCCACCCAACGACGAGGCGTATGCGCGGCAATGGCTGAAGCAGTGTGGCTCCGAGAGGTGGTTCGCGTGCGGTATCTTCTTCCCTATTGTGTGGGAGGGTGTCAGGGGCGTATGCCTCGCCGTATCGAGCGGTATGTCAACGAGGCTGTCGAAGACGAACAACGACCCGAACTACCAGCACAGTAGGGGGGGCATCCCCGAGCCGGATTGGGTATACTTCGAGGCCTTCTTCTACGCGCACGCGGTATTCGGGAATGTCGCGGTATTCCAGGATAAGAAGCTTGGGAAGCCCATTGGCTTCCTTCTGGACGTATTCGACACGCTATGCACCGGGCGAGGTATCGTCGCCTGGAAAGCCCACCTCTTCATCCACCCGGGCCAGTGGATGTATAGCAGTATGCGGTATTTGCTCGGTCAGCTCGATATTCCCATTCACGCGGAGATCGTATCCGGCCTCTCGTACAGGGCCCTCGCCACCTTGGACGTATTCATTGCGTATCACACGGCCTTCATGGGTACGGACCCGCCGTTCATGGCCCTTTGGAACGTATCCCATGAGGTCGGCCCAGAGATAAAGTATCCGCGTCAAGACCAGTGGTGGTGGTTGCCCGTATGGCGGTGTGTCGGTCAGAGCGACGAGTATCCGAACATGCTCGATTACCCGCTCTTGCCGGCGCATGTCGTGGCCGCGTTCGCAACGCCGTATGCGAGCCCCGACTCTCCCGCCAGCAGGCGCATGGCCAATATCATTGGCCATTTGGGCCGTGTATCCAAGCGTTTTCGCGACGTCGCAGAGGACGAGTCGCCTTAGTATGCTTCGTCTACATTCATAGTGCCAAGTATGAGCATTGCATGCGTCATCCTTGGGGCTCCAAGGTGGCTCCAAGAGACCCCCAAGATGGCCCCCAAGATGGCCCCAAGAGGCGCCCATGAGGCCGCAAGAGGCGCCCAAGATGGTCCCAAGAGGCCCCAAGAGGACTCCAAGAGGGCCCCAAGAGGTTCCAAAGAGGCTCCAAGTTGGCTCCAAGAGGCCCCCAAGATGGCCCCAGGAGGCGTCCAAGCGGCTCCCAGAGTCTTCCGGGAGGATCCAATAAGCCCCCAAGAGGCCCCAACATGGTTTCAAGAAGCCCCCCAAAGCCTCTCAAGAGGACCCCATGCGGCGCCAGGAGGCTTCCCCCCTCGGGGCCCAAACAAGTGATCAACCTCTGCGGGTGTGTACTCCACGCCAGTGTAGTATCCACGATCGTCCGCGCGCCACGAAGTGAAGTGTCCTGACGTCATAGGGCGGGAAGCTGGGTGTGGGTGGTTCCCGAGAGTCGTGTGGATGTTTGGTAGAGCTTGCATTGCCCCCCCACGAAGTGGGGGTATTGGCTGGCGTCGCAATAAAACCCTGGCACTGGGGAGAACACTGAGCGTTCGGGTAAAATGATTGTTGTTGTTGTTGTTGTTGTTGTTGTTGTTGTTGTTGGTGTTGCTATTAGTGTTATTGGTGCTATTTTTAGTATTATTATGAGTATTCGTATTATTTTTGTTGTTATTATTATTCGTATTCGTATTTGTTTTAGTATTCTTGTTCGTGTTCTTATTAATATATGTGTGTGCACATATATACACATATGGATTGGCTGTACCCCCCTGGGGAGGCGGTCGGGGCCTCTGGGGCCGCGGATGGGAAGCATCAGTGTCGCGGCAGATACAGGGGCCCCCGGGGGCGCCAAAACGGGGGGACCGGCTCGGGGAGGTGAGGCCTCGACGCCCAGTCGCCCAAAGTTCTTCGATCCATTCGGGTCCCGGGTGCCCCACCCAGCCCGGCGACGTCGAATGTTCCCCACCGACATCCCACCGCCGATCCATCGGCGATGGAAGCATCCCGGGGTCCAAGTCAGGGGGATGCCGTGCAGGTTGAGGTGCTTCGCCTCAAGAAGCGCGGCACCGAGAAGTCGCTGTTGCACGCCGATCTGTGCAAGTGGGCCCCCGCGTGGGCCCAGGCCGATTCGTGCGACAGCGCATCCGCTACTGAAGTGTCCCTGGAGACAATACGCCCGATCCTTGCGGGGCGCGTAATGGGGGGGCGATAGATGTGGGGGGCTTCGAGGGCTGCAGGGAGGGGCTCTTCAGGGCCCACAGAAAGGCCATTCTGGACCCCAAACGGGGCCTTCAGGGGCTCCCCATGTATCGCCCCCCCCCCCCCCCCCTCCATTTTGTTCGCGCACAAGGTTCTCCCCTGAGCCAGGAGGAGGAGGAGGCGGAAGAGGAGGAGAGGAGGAGGAGGAGGAGGAGGAGGAGGAGGAGGAGGAGGAGGAGGAGGAGGAGGAGGGAGGAGGAGGAGGAGGAGGAGGAGAGGAGGAGGAGGAGGAGGAGGAGGAGGAGGAGGAGGAGGAGGAGGAGGAGGAGGAGGAGGAGGAGGAGGAGGAGGAGGAGGAGGAGGAGGAGGAGGAGGGAGGAGGAGGAGGAGGAGGAGGAGGAGGAGGAGGAGGAGGAGGAGGAGGAGGAGGAGGAGGAGGAGGAGGAGGAGGAGGAGGAGGAGGAGGAGGAGGAGGAGGAGGAGGAGGAGGAGGAGGAGGAGGAGGAGGAGGAGGAGGAGGAGGAGGAGGAGGAGGAGGAGGAGGAGGAGGAGGAGGAGGAGGAGGAGGAGGAGGAGGAGGGGAGGAGGAGGAGGAGGAGGAGGAGGAGGAGGAGGAGGAGGAGGAGGAGGAGGAGGAGGAGGAGGAGGAGGAGGAGGAGGAGGAGGAGGAGGAGGAGGAGGAGGAGGAGGAGGAGGAGGAGGAGGAGGAGGAGGAGGAGGAGGAGGAGGAGGGGGAGGAGGAGGAGGAGGAGGAGGAGGACGACAAAATACTGCAGGGGAGCGCCGCGCAGTGCACAAGCGACCACCTAGGGGTGGGCGCCGCAGAAAGCGCCGCCCATGCTTCGAAAGCGTGCCAGGACCCACCAAAGGATCATGGTTCTCGGCACATAAGGCACACACATTTGCCAGGGAGAAAGCACTGAAACGAAAGTCTCAGCGTCCCCAGGAGGGCCTGGGGCCGCACAGTGCCAGTAGGGAAATTACGGCTCCACTCGGGGCCGAACCCATCGTTTTTTTTGGTCCGTGGCCATCAAAAAGCTTCGGTCCAAGGATATAACGGCCGTCGACCCTCCCCTCATTAGCGGGGTGCCGACCCGAAAGAACAAGCTTGCGGTTGCGCTGGGCACGCTCCGACATCATGTGATCGTCACCTGATTCACAGCCAATCAACATGTTCCCTGCAGTGCCTTTGATATAAAAACAGTTGTAACACAAGGCGCAACCTGTCCTGATGAGACCCACAGTCTGTGGCCTCGTGAGGCCTCCGCGGGCACGACACCCCGAGGAGGAACAACAGAGGCTTGAATGGTCTCGGCCTCCCGAGTGGGTCTATTGTTACGTCCGCCTGCTCTCCTTCTCTTGCTACCGCTAGCATCAGGAAGGAAGACAGGGCCTTCTCAGCTCGGAATCGCAGGGTCGATCTTACCTAAGGCCTCACCGCGGGCAGACGCAACATCCGATGTGTCCAGGACCCGCTGAGTACCATTGGCCAGCTCTTCGGCGTCTGCCGAGGCAACCTGTGCAGTATCCTGAAAGGTGACTCTGGGCCGAGCGTTCATGTCGGTGGTGCGAGGGAGAGCCCCAAGAGGCTCGCGAAGGAGAGAGCGTTTCCCGCACTCAAGTCCCGTGGAGGTCCCGAGCACAGTCCCAGAGTCAAAGCCGCGGGCCAGGCACCTCTCGGCACCCTTCCTGCGCACTGAAGATCCCGTCTTGGCCCCAGTCCTACAAACACCGCACCGCCAAACATCTGGGCGAATACAAATCACAGCGTGACAGCTGATTACGGGGGACTTCGCTCGCTTCACTCGCTCAGGTTGAGCACGGGGAAGAGTGTTGATCCTACCAGGACCAGCATGATGCAACGCCGCAGAGGCAAGCCAATGCAACGCTTGCCGGACAGCAGCCAAGGCCATCTTCATGGCACGCTGTTGCGGCTTCTCCGCGGCATGCAGGTCCCTGCTGTTGCGCGCCGCCAAGTCAGTCCAACAATTGCCTCGAGCTTCAAACGAGTCCCCCGCCTGAAGTCCTTTGACGCGTGAAACCCGACTGGCCCCTCCGAGGCCCCCGAGGTCCTCGAGCTTCCCCCAGATGGATACCGGTAAATCGGCATTGGGCCGTCTAGGCCCACAAGTGATTCGTGGTCCAGCCTCGAAGCCTTCCAAGATCCCAAGAACATCGGTATGTCCATGGATGGGGGGAGAGACGTTAAGCACCTGCAGGAAGAACGCACGCAGCCCAGACCTCGGGGGCATTGCTGAGGGGGCCCAGGCGAGGCCCCCATGCGCCGCGGGCTCAGCGCTGCGCCCCCCCGTGTTCTACAGATCCCCATCCGGCCCGCGTGGATTCCGGCCAAAGCCAAGACTTCTTCGGGGGAGAAAAAGATACGGATACGTGTTGTCCCCCTTCGTTTTCGGCCTTTCCTGGTCCTCCTGGGGAATCCTCGTTGTCACCGCTGGATTCGCCTCGAAATTCTGGTCAGAACGCACCCCAAGAGAGGTCCGGGGACAACACGTATCTGTATCTTTCCGCCCCCCAACTTCTGGCGCGCGCCGTCAGTGAAGATGTTTCCTGTGGCGCTGTCTGGGGGGCCGCGCTCAGCGTGCCATCCCTGGCTGTCACTGCGCCTCGGCAAAGGAGGGGGGGGCGCGACCTTGGCGCGAGACCCCTCGCCCAGAAGCAAGCGCTTTCCCCCGCAGTGGGCCCCCCCCCCCCCCGCATGGCGACGCTGCCTGTGGTCTCTGTGCGCTGCCGTGCTCGCCTGGGACATCCCCGAGCAATGTGGTAATCATTGCACTGCGTTCGCGCAATGCGTGCAGCGCGAAGCAGGAGCACAGCCGCAGCGATGCAATCGGTTTGGCGACCACGAGCCACCTCCGGCAACAGTGCGTAGCATAGCAGCTTCATTGCAGGCGGGGCTCCAGGTCCGCGGCCGCGGTGTTCCAGGCGCCTCCAGGCCCGAATCAATGCCCCCAGGTTCCAGCGGGGTCCCTTTCAGGAGGCTAGTGACTGGCTCTATCCAGTGCCCGAGAGGCTCTTTGGGGTCCGCGCTGGCGTCCGCTGGGTTCTTCCTCGCAGCCCGAGACCCCCGAAGTCGTCGCGCTGCAGCTGCGCGGGCTGCGTCGCGAATGTTAAACGTCGCGTCAAAACTGAGGTCGAAAGTGTCACCTGGGTTGGTGATAAAGGTAGAGGCCGAGGTGGATCTCCACTTCGAATCCCGCAATGCCAGTAGCATGCCCCCTGTCGCGCCTGCTGCCTAGCCCCGCGGAGATTTAGCTTTCAGAATGCAAAATATTTGTCGGTGCCGAGCCTGCTGCTGCAAGGTGTCATTGGAGATGCTCCTGTCCCAGGCCAGAAGGGCCCATTGACATGTTGGCAGTGCCCAGCGCGCTACCTGGGGATCCTCAACCGTAGAGCCCTGGAGACAAGATGTGATCCAGGAGGAGGTGGGGGACCCTGGCGTATACCACGTTCCCCTCATGACACTCTTCATTTGTCGCGCCAGAGATGGGGGGGGGCGCCGCGCGCCCCTGCGCCATGCTGCGTGGCTGATGGTAGCGCCCGGCGAGCAAACCCCGCCGCGATTGCACCGGCCTTCCGTGAAGTAGAAATGCGCGACGTCCTTCGTTTGGCCGTTTTGATTTAATTTTTTGTCAGAATCGAAGCGGGCGACGTGCGGCGACCTCGCTCCCCGGGACCTCCAACGCCGCGGCATATCTATACCCCGAGTGCTGGGCACGATGCGAACTTTCTTGCCGGTGAGGGGGTTGCTCGTGGCGAGGATCATTTTGCGAGTTGCAGGTTCAAGCTCCATGCCCTGTAGGACTCCCACCAACGGTGTTAATAGCTTGGCAGCGGCTTCTATGATTATGTTGGTGGAGCCTATGATGGCTATAGCGATATCATCGGCGTGCATATCGATCGCCCACGAAGTATCGTCGGTGCGCCGAAAGGGCGAGTCGAACAGGGGGGGTCACCACGCACTGGAAGCAACGCGTGGCCAGGGGGCACCCTGGCAATGCTCCGCGCACTGCCCAAACGGGCTGAGAGAGGCACCCTTCCCATGTTACCCGCCTCGCGCCCTCGTGCATCTGCGGCGCGGTAAGGGGCAGGCGCGCAGGAAAGGAATGAGTGACTGCCGCGCCGACCAAACGTTCCCATGGGACTCGATCAAGACCCCTCTCAATGTCAGCGATGGCTTGGGCGGTGGCGCGGCAGGTGTCGCTGCGAGTGGTGGCTGCCTCGGCCCGCGCAAGCAGACGCGCCGCCGCGTCCATGGTGGACTTCTGAGTTCCTACTTCCAGGTATGGTCGCCCTAAACTCGCCGCCGAAGAGCGCATCCACCCAGTGCGAGCCTTGGCCCAGAGTCGGCGAACCGAATTGGTCAACGCAATCGGCCGATCACACCCCGATGGTTTTGCCGAAAGAACGAGGCGTGTATTTCGAAGCGAAGTTGGCCAGACACCCCGAGTCTTACATAACCTATGACCAGCGCCTGGGTCTGAATCTGTCTGCCCCAGCCGCGGTGCTCGATGGGGGCCTCGAGGCAGCCTGGCGAAGAGCTGATGTCCGCGGGGGGGGGATATCGAGGCCCTCGCTCGATCATATCCTAAAGGTCGTCGGTTAGGGTGTCCCCGGGGTCCTGCGGGGTGTTGAGGTCGCCGTCGGTGTGGGCCTCGTCGAGGCCGTCCCATGTGGCTTTCCAGGAACCTCGTTGCGTGTTGGTAATGTCTTTAGGGAAACTCGAGGGGGCAGTGGGAGTGTCCACTGTGGAGAGTTGCCAGCCCTTGGGCTTGGTACGTCGAGGCGCTGCGCCTGGCGTTCGCATCAGGGGTGCGCGAACCCATGCGCGAAAAGACTTGCCGCGCCGAGTCGCGACCCGACGTTCTTCAAATTCGGCTTGCTTCCCGAGAAAGGTGCTCGTGAACTGCAGCGTGTGCGAGTGCATGCGTGGAGGCTGTGCAGTGATACATCCAACCATGAGCATTATGGCGTCAACGATGGAAGGATATATGCTACCGCATTGGCGCCGTTCACGACCCCTTCTTAACATTGAAATTCGCAAGGCGCGCCCACGCATGCTCGCATTGTCGGCCGTCATCCCTCGCGCACATGCGACGACGGTAGCGTGCATGTACTTGCAGCGTGCGAAGTGCGCGTGGCTGCTGAGCGCCCGCTGGTCGCTGCCGTGCAAGGGCGCCCCCCGCGGTGGAACGGCGATGCTGCGGCCCCTCGTGGCGGCGAGTAAACTCGGCCTCGGGCTTGTCAAGCTTTAGCATCGGGAAAGCTCCAGCTCGACACCCTGGTGCAGGGCCGCGCTCGGCGCGTCGTTGCGCTGCGAGTGAGTGGAGCGGTCGCCGCGCCCTGCGCGCGAATCATTCCTCACCAGCTGCGCCCACTCACGGTCTGGCGCTATGGGAAGGGAGGAGGAGGAGGGGGAGGAGGAGGAGGAGGAGGAGGAGGAGGAGGAGGAGGAGGCTCAAGGCTCAAGGAGGCTCAAGTCGCGCGCAGCCGTTGCCCGGCCGGACCTCCCAACCTCCATCGCTCTTGCCCGCCCCGCCCTTCACCTTCCTCCCGCCCCTCCGCGCCATGTCATGGCAGCTCGTGCGGCCCCGCGGCCGCCGCGGCCGCCTGGCCAACCCGGCGCTCGCGGCGGAGCTCCTGCGCAGCCTGCTCGGAGGCGCGCGGGGGGCTGGCGCCGGGGCGGCGGGGGAACAACGACGAGCAGAGTGGCGCTGCAACTGCGGAAGCTGCAGCGCCACAAACTGGGACGACCGGCAGACGTGCCGGAGATGCGGCGCAGCACGCCGCGGGGCAGCGGCCACTTGCCCCCCTGCCCCCCCGAAGCCAGCCAGGGGGGATGAAGGCCACGTCGGAGGCCCGACCGGGCGCTGCTCCCAGACGGGAGGCGCCACCAGCGGCGGCGGCAGCCCGCCCGCCCGCGCCGGAGGTGGCGACCGCCACTGCCGAGGCGAAGGCGGCTGCCCTCCACGCGTCCGCCGGGCAGCTCCGCGCCGCCGGTTTGGCGACGGAGGCGGACAAACTGGGCCGCCAGGCCAGCGAGCAGCGGAAACGGGCTGCCGCCGCCCTCCCTCCGGGCAAGCGCCTGGATTCCCTGGAAGCATTCGTGGTCAGGGCGGGCTCCCGGGTCGCGCGGGCAGCGAAGGACGTGGAGGCAGCCGAGCTGGCGCTCGCCGAGGCCCGGAGCCGCGAAGAGGCCCTCCAGCGCGAGCTGGAAGAGGGCCGGGCGAAGCTGGGGCGCCTCCGCGCGGAGCTCCAGGCCGACTCCGAAGACCGGCCCGCCGCCGGGCCGCGCGCGGTCCCAGACTGGGAGCGAGAGACCCGGGCCCTCCTGCAGACACTGGAGTCGATCAAAATCGTCTGCCCAGTGACCGGGCAGCCCTCCGAGGAGATCGCCGCGCGCATGGCGGCCGTCCACGCCGTCCTCGGGAACGTCGAGTCCCAGGTGCCGGCCGCCAGGATGGACGAAGCCATCCCGGAGCCGTCCGCCGAGCCGGGGACGCCGCTGGGCGGCGAGCCGGCGTTCGGGGAGAAGGAGGAGGACGACGAGTACGACGACGAGGAGATGAGCGAGGAGGAGCTGTTGGAGGAGCTCGCCGACGCCGACGACGACGCTGGGGCCCTCGCCGTGGCTCGGCGCCTGCAGCGCTCTCGGAAGCTCGGCGCCTGCGGGTCGGCTCGCCGCTTGCGGGTCGGCAGGAAGGAAGGCCGGCGGAAGTAAAACCTTTTCCCCTGCCTCGCGCGCCCGACGCCGGCGGCGACGCTGGGAGCTGCGGATTGCTGGCCGCGGAGACGCTGCGAGCTACGGGTGGCTGGCCGCGGAGGCGCTGGGAGCTGCGGATGGCTGGCCGCGGAGGCGCTGGGAGGTGCGGACGGCCGGCGGCGGGGGCGCCGGGAGACGCTGGGAGCTGCGGATTGCCGGCCGCGGAGGCGCCGGGAGGCGCGGATGGCTGGCGGCGGAGGCGCCGGGAGACGCTGCAGCCTCGAAACAACAACCCGCTGCGCTGTTTTGGCGACCGAGGCGCTGGGAGGCGCAGATCGCCAGCAGCGGGGGCGCTGGGAGGCGCAGATTCCTTCCGGCCAGCGCGCCCGGTGACCTGGCAGTGCGGCTGGGTTGGCATCCGCGTGGGAGAAGCGCAACACCCGGGACCCCCAGGCGCTGGACATCAACTCGTTTGTCCGAGCTGCCATGGGCTGCTGCGCGCAGCGCGGCCCGACAGCGCCAGCGAGGTATGCGCCGCCTGCAATGGGGGCCCAGGGCGCGGCGGCTGGCTCTACAGGTGCGAGCCGTGCGGGGCCGCCATCTGCCGGGAGTGCACGGTTGACACCGCCCCCGCTGCCGCCAGAAACGGGCTGGGACCGGCCGCCGGAGCCGATGGCATGCAAGAGGGCCCCGGCCAGGCCTCCGCAGCGGCGGACACCCCGGCGACAGTGCCGGCCTCAGACACCGCAGCGCTCGGAGCGGCTGCGCCGGCGGGCGCGGTAGCTGCAGCGGACCCAGCCTTCGGCTCGCCCGCGCCGCCCCTGCCTGGAGGCGCGCCAGCGGCTGGCGCCGCCCCTGCCGCGGCCATGCAGCCTGCGCCCCCGCCGCCGCCGCCGCCACCGCCACTCCAAGACATGGAGGCGGAGTGCTGGGCGGCCCTGGACGCCATCAACCTCCTGGATGAACTCACGCAGGACTGCCCGACGCTCCGGTTCGTCCCCGGGGGGGCTCGGACAGCAGCCGCGCAGGCCACCGAAGCGGTCTGCCGAGCGGTGCTGCGCTCCGCGCCCGGCACGGTGGCGGAAAGCAGGGCGTGGAAACTTCTCCTGCTCAGGGAGCGGCTGCTCTTCGCCGCGCCGATCCGCCGCAACACAGGCCGGCGGCGCCAGCCAGACAGCGAACCCCCTGAGCGGGCGCGCCTGGTCCGGCGGCGGTGCTCTCTGCTCCTGCGCGGCGCCTGGCCGGAGCTCCTCGAAGAAGCTCACAGGGCCGCCCGAGGCTTGGCTCGGGCCCGGCGGGAAGCAGGAGGCGACGGCGCGAACGACAAAGGCCGCCTTGCCGACCAGGTGGTGCGCCAGGCCCTCGCCGAAGAGTACTCGCGGGCAGCGGCGCTCTTGGCGAGCCCCGGCTTGGCGCCGCCCACGGAGGAGACGGCGACGAAGCTACAGGAGCTGCTTGCGCCCCGCGGCGCGCCGGCACTAGCCCGCGACCCCCGCCCGGGGCCGGCCGCAGCTGCCTCGCCCCTTTCGCACGCGGAGCTCAAGCGGGCCCTCCGGAGAAGCCCCAAGGGCAGCGGTGCCGCGGTCGGCGGCGGCCGCTTCGAGCACTGGCGGGTGGTCCTCGCCGAGCCCACCGCACTCGAGGCCCTCTGCGAGGTCTGCGACCGCTTGGCCACTGCCAACCTGCCAGAGAGCGCTGCTGAGGCTTTAGCCCTCTCGAGACTGACACCTCTCCGCAAGCCAGGCAACGGGGTGCGCCCGATTGCGGCCCCTAGCATTCTCCGCCGGCTGGTGGGAAGGGCCCTGGTCGCGCCGCTCAAGAGGGAACTCGCGACTGCTCTGGGCCGGCAGCAGTTCGCGATCGGGACGAAGGCAGGGACCGAGCTGCTCGCCCACACGGTCCGGGCGCTCTCCGAAAGCTGCCCTGACCTGGTGCTGACGGCGCTCGACGCGAAGAACGCCTACTGCACCGCGAACCGCGCCCACTGCTTGGCAGAGCTGGAGGACGCGGCCCCGGAGCTGCTCCCCCTCGCGAAGCTCTTCTGCCAACGGCACTCCCAGTACTACTTCTGGGACAACAGCGGGACCTGCCACCGGCTCCGCTCGGCGGACGGGGTAGACCAGGGGGACCCCTTGGCACCGCTGCTTTTCGCCTGCGGCCTGCGCCCTCGCCTGCAGGCGCTGGAGGACACGCTGCGCGCGGAAGCCACTGCCCGGGGGCTACGGCCAGACGACGTTCGCGTCTTGGCTTACCTGGACGACGTGATCGTTCTCACGCCGCCCGAGCTGGCCGCCGCCGTCACGCCAGCGGCGCAAGAGGCCCTGGGCGCCTTCGGCCTAGAGCTCCAGCCGCACAAGACGCAGGCCTGGTCACCGCGCTCGCCCTGCCCCCCTGGGCTCGAAGAACAGTGGCGCCCGCGCGGCCTGACACTGGTGGGTGTGCCGCTGGGCGAGCCGCTGCCGCCGGGGAACTTGCCAGACGCGACGGACGGGCGCCGCCTGGACCTGGGGACGCCTGCGTACGCCGCCGAGCGCTGCGCCGAGACGGCGGCGCGCGCGGCCACGCTGCTGGGGAAGCTCGCGGAGCTGCCAGGACTGGCTTCGCCGCACCTGCCGGCGGCACAGGCGGCGGGGCTCCTCCTGCGGCACTGCGGCACGGGGAAACTGGTACACTTGCTGCGCACCAACCCGCCCGCGACGACGCGGGACGCCGCTTCCGCCTACGACGCGGCCACGCTGGAGGCCTACCAGGAACTGGCGCACCTGGACCCCCTGACGGAGACGCAGAGCGCGCACTGCCGGCTGCCGCTGCGACTCGGGGGGCGCGGCTTCCGCAGCCAGGAGGAGCTGGCCCCAGCCGCTTGGGCGGGCTCCTGGGCGCAGAGCCTGGCTAGCACGCGGGAGAGGAGCGGCCTGCCTGACCTGGCGAACCTGGACACCTCTGGCTTGCCGCTGGCCGCGGCCTGCCGGGAGGCGCTGGCCGCGCTGCCGGGGCCGGGCCCTGCCGAAGGGGAGGAAGAGGAGGGAGACGCTGCGCCGCTACCGCCCTGGCGGGAGCTCGCCCAGGCGCCTCGGGAGAAAGCCCAGAAAATGCTCACGCGTAGGCTCGACAAAACGAACTACAACGCCTCGCTGAGCAACCTGGGCCCCGAGGACCGGGCGCGACTCCGCTCCTGCGGCGGCGCTCACGCGGCCGGCTGGCAGCTGGCAAACGGCGGGCCCGGGCAGCGCCTGGAGGACGACGCCTACCTGGACACAGCGCGGGCGCTGCTGGGCCAGGACCTCGCGCCGCCCAACGGCCGCTGCCAGAACCGGCTGCGCACGGGCGCGCGCGCCGGACAGCCCTGCGGCCAGCCCCTCTGCTGCAAGGCGCACCACGCTTTCCGCTGCGCCTGCGGCGGGGGCACGAAAGCCCGCAGCCGGGACGTCGAAGACGTCTGGGAGCGCATTCACGCAGAGTGTGGCTTCCAGACAGCACGCCAGGTCCACGTCCCGGCCTGGGACCGCTGGCACTGGTCGTGCACGGCGCCCGGCTGCGCGGCACGCGGCTGCGCCGACGCCCCGCCTGCAGGGCCCTGCCAGGCCTGCGGGGCCGCGCTGGAGACTCGCCGCGAAGAGGCTCTGCTCGACCTGCAGGCGCAGCGGGCCGGCTGCCCGCAGCTGCTAGCGGATGTCACAGTCCGCTACAGCGTGCCGGGCGAGGCCCGCGCCTTGGCCGCGGCGGCGGGCGCGGACGGCGCCGTGGCACGGGAGGGCGAGAGCGACAAGAGAGCTCGCTACCCCGCTGGCCGCGCGCCCTGGCGGGTGCTGCCGCTCTCTCTGGAGACCGCCGGGCGCCACGGGCCGGCGGCGCTGAAGCACCTGCGCTGGCTGGCACGCGGGCGCGCCCAGCTGCTGGGCGACGGGCCGGAGGCCGCCGCCGCCGCTAGCGCGCTCGCCGCCCGCTGGGGCGCCGAGCTGAGCACCGCGCTCCACCGCGCCACGGCGCGCCAGCTCCGCAGCGCGCTCGGGCGCGAGGCCGCGCGGGCCTCGGCGACGGCGCTGGCGGAGGAGCTGGCGCGCTAGGCGCGCCGGCGGGGGCGCCCCGAGCGGGCGGCAGGCGGGGCTCCTGGTCGTCGCGGTCACCTACCGGGTCACCGCGATGCTCCTGAAGCTCAGGGGGTGGCTGCTTAGCCGGGCGAAAGACCGCCCGCCCCCCGCCGCGCCAGGAGGAGGAGGAGGAGGAGGAGGAGGAGGAGGAGGAGGAGGAGGAGGAGGGGAGGAGGAGGAGGAGGCGGAGGAGGAGGAGGAGGAGGAGGAGGAGGAGGAGGAGGAGGAGGAGGTTGGCTTTCCCCTTTGGAGAGTAGGCGCGCTCGCCGTTGCGACCCTCCCGATATATCCAGTGGGCGCGGAGAGTAGGCCTGGGCGGCGGCGCGCGAGGGCCAGCCTGGCGAAGTACTTTGCTGTGCTCGTGGTCGCACTGCAAGCGAGGTCGGCATAGGGTAGTGCTGCCTCCTCCTCCTCCTCCTCCTCCTCCTCCTCCTCCCTCCTCCTCTCTCCTCTCCTCCTCCTCCTCCTCCTCCTCCTCGGCGAGGCCTCGCCATTTGCGTCGCCAAGAAGTCACTTGCCACCCCGTCGTCCACGTTATGCGAATCTTTCCAGAGGCGGGGTCGCGATGCGTTCCGTGAGTCGAGGAGACCACGTGGCCTCGCAATCGTTGGGGCAGCCCTGAGTCACGAAGCACTGCTGGCGCCACATTCCAGTCGCCAGCCACTGCGAACGACAGCCCATGCATCAGTAGGCTTGTTGGCATCGGAGAGCGACGCGTCTGATATGAAAGCCCGCCAGCCTCGTTTGCGGCACCATTCTTCAGCGAGATGCCGAGACGACCCGCGTAGGTGTAGTTCTTGACCAGCAACAGCATCCCGCGTGCACTGAGTCAGAAAGTCCCTCATCTGAGGCCATCCCGAATTGTTGGAAGCACTCACTGCCAGACCTTGCTTGCGTCTCCGTGTCCGCCCGGGTCTGGCTTCGCGCCTGCTGGTAGGATATGCAGCCATGCCAGACAACGCCTGGTCGCCATTCCTCCACGCAGGGCGGTCCCGCGGCTGTGCTTGCCTCGGGGGGCGCGCCGCTATTGGCGGGGCAGCGCGGGCGGTGCCCGGCCCGGGGCCCGGGCGGAGAAATAGTCTTATCGCCTCGCGCCAGCGGCGACCCTTGGACAGGGGCTCGCGGCGTCCCGCGGGCCCGTCGCGACAGCCGCCTCGTACGGGGCGTCATCGGGCAATCCGCGAGCGATTGTGGGAACTTGAACGGGCCCCCGGGCTCGCGAGCCCCCCGAGCCCGCGCGGCGGGCCAGAGCGCGCGTCGTGCGTCGCATCGCGGTGAGCGGGCCATGCCCATGCCCGAGCTCCCCGAGAGGCGGGCCAGACCTCGAGCGACGCGTATCGGGGCCCCCGAGGAGCGGGCCAGGCCCGCTCGGTGGCTCCCCGAGAAGCGAGTCAGAGCTTGAGCAATAAGCAGCGGCGCCCTCGTCAATCATTGATTCTCGTGGCGACGCTGAGCCTGGTAGCCGCAATGGCGCGCCGGGTCTTTGCGATCTGACGCCCTGGTTGCCGCAGTGGCGCGCCGGGACTTTGCGATCTGGCGCCAGCGTCATCCCTCTTCGCCGTGGGGCCCCCGCATTGCGGGCCAGGCCCGTGCACGGGCCCCCCCGAGGAGCGGGCCAGAGCTCGAGCCGCACTCAGCACATGCCATCATCGAAGTAGGGCCCCGACGAGCGGGCCAGGCCCATTCGCGAGCTCCCCGAGACGCGGGCCTGTGCTCGATCCATGTGCAGAGCGTTCCACCATCGTAGTAAGACCCCCGAGGGGCGGGCCAGGCCCTTGCTCGAGCTCCCCGAGGAGCGGGCCAGGGCTCGAGCAATATTTAGCGGAGCTGACGACGTCGAGGATAGGCTCGCCATCCACGTAGCCCAAGTGCCAATCGATCTCGCCGGAGGGGCCCCCCTCCGAGTCGCCCAAACCAGCAGCGCGCTCGTGTGGCCCCTGCGAAGGCGCCGAGGCTTGCAAAGTCGGATAACAGAACTGCCCAGGCATCCCATGAACGCCATTCGTGGTTGACGCCGACCCCGTTGCCAACGCCGTGGCCTGCTCAGATTGACTGCCACCGCGGAGGTGCGGTCCCACAACCGATATCGTCGCCCAAACTGCAGTACTCCCACCGGGACTGGTCTGGCCCCCGTCAAAACTACCAGAAGAAACAATAGGGGCCCGCCATGCGTAAATACTGCCGTCCACTTCTTGACGCGGCATGCCAGCAACAGTGGCCAATCTAGCCAAGGGATCAGCGCGCTCCTGCCGCTTCGTCATCACGGTCGGCTGATGGGGTGGCTGCCTCCCAGGCCGCACCGCAGGAACAATTGTCGGTGCTCGCTGCCGTGCAATAGTGTCGCACAGCTCCGTGTGCTGCTTGTTGAGTGGTCATAGGTATACATCGCCGCTACTTGGTGCAACCGAGGGGGCTGCACTGACGATCTGGCCCAAGCGCGCCATGCTGTCGTCAATGTTTCGCTCTGAGTGCAAGGCTGAGCCAGGCAGTGCTCCTGTGGCATGGACCGCCATGCGTGCGGCTTGAACCTCGGTGTCGAGCACGGCCAGGTCTGCTTCAGCTGCCTGGAGATCGTGTTTCTTCTGATTGTGCTTCTTCTCCAGCTCACCGTGCTGCTCACGAAGGGTGGCCACCTTCCGAGAGAGACCTCTGAGCTTGGTGGTCAAGAGCCCTGCGCAGGAGGTCGTCGTGGAACCTGGTGGCCCTCTCTGCCTCCTCCGCCTCTTGGAGCTAGCTCCTTGCGAGCCGCAGCGACAAGGGAGCTCGCGTCGTCAAAGCCCAGGCGTCGCAGGGCGGCCAGAGCCTTCCTAGCTCCGACCACTGTGTCCGACACTGTGAAGGGCTCCTTGCTTGGCTCGTCGGCACCTTTGGCCTTGTCCCGTTCCCATCTTGCCAGGCTGGCGCGGGAGACCGTGCGGGGCGTCGATCAGGCGGCGGACCAGCTAGGTCGGCATTGCCTGCGCGATCTCGTCCGCACAAATAGCAACGGTCGTTGGACGCGAAGTCTTTCTGGTACCCGCATTGCCTGCTAGCAGCGCGAGCCCACCGATGATCAAATTTTCCAGCAACATCCTTCGAACGGCGGAGTGCATCTGAGGGGCTTGGGACCTGTGCTGTTCCTGAAGTGTAGCCCTTGCAACTTCAGCCTGTAGCAGATGCCTTGCCTCAAACCGCCGCCTTCTGAGTCGTCTATGCCACGCGGGTGAAGCCGACCTCGTCGTCGACGTGTCGGCGTATCGTCTGCCGTCCTGCGCCCAGTGTTCGTGTGAAGCCAGCGCCGCTGGCCAGAGAAAGGGGCGCCGACGCCGCCGCCCGCTGAACACGGGCACGCCGCTGGGGTCGGGAGGAGGAGGCGGAGGAGGAGGAGGAGGAGGTGGAGGAGGAGGTGGAGGAAGAGGAGGAGGAAGAGGAGGAGGAGGAGGAGGAGGAGGGGGAGGAGGAGGTGAGGAAGAGGAGGAGGAGGAAGAGGAGGATGATGAGGAGGGGGAGGAGGAAGAGGAGGATGAGGAGAGAGGAGGACGAGGAGGAAGAGGAGGAAAACGAGCAGCACCGAGGAACGAGGACGAGGACGAGGAGGAGGAAGAGGAGGAGGAGGAGGAGGAGGAGGAGGAGGGGAGGGGAGGAGGAGGAGGAGGAGGAGGAGGAGGAGGAGGAGGAGGAGGAGGAGGAGGAAGAGGATGAGGAGGAGGAGGATTTTTCGGGCTCGATGTTCGAGGTTTTCGGAAGCTTTCGTCGGTTCTCGGAGGCTTGCCAGCCTCGGGATGCGTTCCAGCGGCAGCGCGTCGGCGAGAGCGTTCCGGGGGTGCCAGGATCGTCCCGAACGGCCGCTGGAGACCCGACCAAATTCGGCGGCGCGCTCGGGGGGGAAGTGAGAAGGAGGAATCCCTCTCAGCAGGCGGCGGGGTGTCTCAAAAGCCCTCGCGCCTTCTGGGAGGCCCTCAGTGTGAGCCTGTTTTTCTTTAGATCCAGGCAAGCTTACTTGCATGGCGTTTTCCCCCCCCCCCCCCCCCTCTCCCTCCTCGCCCCTCTTCAATCGAACACGAGCGTGCAAGTGCCTTTCGACTTGCGTGATTTCCGCACGTCGAATTGTCTTCGGCTTGCTTCAGACTCAGCCCCCCCCCCGTCCATGCAAGTAAACTTGCCCGAATCCAAGAAAAACAGGCAATGTCTTCGGGGAGCCAGCAGGCTCAGAACACTTTTCAGACGGCCTGTGGACTTCCAAGCCTTCTGAGAAGGCCCGCCCCTTCTCACTTCCCCCCGCGCTCGCCGCCGAGTCAAGGGAGGGAAACCATCCCGACCCCCCTACTATACTTGGCGGTTGCCAACCGTTTCTGAGCCTTTGCTAGACAGCCCTGCCCTGTTCGATTCCTTCCTTGGGTGTGTTGGCCGATGGTTTCGCTTGTCGAGGTGCTTCTTCTTTTTTATTTCAATGTCTTCTAATTTTTAAGTTGGGCATGTCCCTCTCCAGAAGGAATATTCAAAAATAGTGAACAATCGTCAGGGGACGTTTTTTGACAAATTTGGAATATTCTTGACTACGTCTGGACTATTTTTCATTCTTCTTCCCACATCCGCCTGCAGGAGGACATGGCCTACATACATTTAGTTTATATATATATATATATATATAAACACTTTTTTGATGAGAGTGCCACCCTCTGCCGCGGTCCCCCCCCGCCGGCACGATTCCCTGCGTGGCTGGCTCTTGCGGCGCAGCTCCCTGTGGCGCTGTCACCTGCGCCGACCCGGAGAGTTCCGGCGCTGCGAAGAAAAAATCGTAGCACAGTGAAAAGGCACGACCAGCCCAGAGATCTGAGGATCTGATTTCTTCGATTCGGCGCTTTTTCCTGGATTTCGGCCTCCAGGGGCCCGTGATCGGGCCCAGGCACTATCACGAAGGTCGGATCCAGACGAAAAACCACACCTGGGGAATGGGTCGGGACCTCTGGGGCAGCGGAGTGGGAAAAATGTATCGGCGGATGTCTGGTGGGAGGGCCCCGGATCCCTGCGCCATTCCCAGAGGTCCGAGGCTCGGACAAAAAGTGGAGCGGCTGGTTTTCGGCTGTGTTCGACCTTCGGGGGGGCCCTCAGCGGGCCCCGGGGCCGTCCACAAATGACTCGGGACGAGCAGCTGGACCTCTGGGAGGGCAACGTTTTGAAAAAGTCACGGCGCTGGATGTCTGGGACGTCACCCCCGTCCCTCCCCCCACGACGACGATGACGACGAGGACGACGAGGACGACGACGACGACGACGACGACGACGACGACGACGACGACGACGACGACGACGACGACGACGACGACGACGACGACGACGACGACGACGACGACGACGACGACGACGGCGCTCGACGACAACGCTCGACGACGACGGCGCTCGACGATAACGCTCGACGACGACGACGACGACGACTACGCGCCCCTCCCCCCGAAGCGAGGTGCGGCTCCGCGACCACCTGCAGGCCCAGGCGGGGCCGCCTTCCTTGGGCCTTCTCTCGCTGCTGCACTGCTGCTGCTGCTGCTGCTCCCCCATCCTCCTTCTCCTCTTCCCTCCCTCCTCCTCCTCCTCCTCCTCCTCCTCCTCCTCCTCCTCCTCCTCCTCGTCGTCCTCGTCCTCGTCATGTTCCTCCTCCTCCTCCCTCCCTCCCTCCCTCCCTCCTCTCGTCCCTCCCTCCCTCCCTCCCTCCCTCCCTCGCTCCCTCCTTTCACTCCCTCCCTCTCTCCCTCCCTCCCTCCTTCCTCCCTCCCTCCTCCCTCCCTCCTCTTCGACCTCTTCCGCCTCTTGCTTTTCGTCGCCCCTCTCCTTCTCCTTCTCCTCTCATTTCTTCTCCTTCTCCTTCCCTCCCTCCCTTTTCCTCTCACTCCCTTTTCCTCTCACTCCCTCACTTCCTCCTCCTGATCTTCGTCGCTCTTCTCTTCCTCCTCTGCCTCCTCCTCCTCCTTCTCCTCGTCCTCCTTTCTTTTGGCGTCAGGCGAGCATTAGGTGGGGCTCTTCCCCCTGCTTCTCCTGCTCCTCCTCCTCCTCCTCCTC
>CAUYUJ010002007.1:47174-72428 GCA_963575745.1 Prorocentrum cordatum
TGCTACTATTACTACTACTACTACTGCTACCACTACTAATACGACGACGACTACTACTATCACTACTACTACTAATATTGCTGCTGCTGTTGCTACTACTACCACTTCTTCTCCTTTGACTGGGTACTACTACGATTGATACTACCACTTCTGATTTGTCTTTGGCTTCCTCTTCTTACGGCTACTACCACTACTTCGACTTCTAACACTACTACCACCACTACTACTACTACTACTACTACTATTGCTGCTACTACTACTTCTACTACTGCTACTGCTACTACTACTACTACGACGACTACTACTACTACAGCTACTACTACGACTAACACCTACTAGTACAACTACTCCTACTACTACTACTACTACTTCTACTACTACTTCTTCTGCTACTACTTCTACTACTACTACTGCTACTATTACTACTACTACTACCAATACTACTACTACTACTACTACTACTACTACTACTACTACTACTACTACTACTACTACTACTACTACTACTACTACTACTACCTACGACCTACGACCTACGACTACGGCCACTACGACTTACGACTGCGGACTTGCGACTGCGACTGCGAGCTACCGACTACGACTACGATACGACTACTACTACGACTATGACTACGACGACTACTAACTAGCTACTACGACGAGTACTACTACTACTAACTACATTAACTAACTACTCACTAATTATACTAATAGTAACTAACTGAAAAAACTACTACTAGTATCCATTTGCTGAAAAAATAAATAAGAAGTACCTACCTTCTCTACTATACTACTGCTTTCTACTATTACTACGTTACTAGTATTAGTACTACTACTACTACTGCTGCTACTACTACTACACGACTACTACTACTACTTATACTACTACTACTACTACTACTACTACTACTACTACTACTACTACTTCTACTACTGCTACGACTACTCCTACTACTACCACTACGACGACGACGACGACGACGACGACGACGACGACGACGACTACTATTACTTCCACTTTTAGTATTACGAAAGTGCGCCACTGGATCACCCTGTAATTGAAAAGGCGGGGGTGCTCGCAAACCCCCCCCCCTCTTCCCCCCCTTCAAAGGAGGGGGAGATTTTCGACCCCTCCCCCCCTCCTCCCCTTAAAAGGGGAGGGGGGGTCCGAACCCCCCCCACCCCCCCTTGAAGGAGGGGGGGCGGGGTCCAGACCCCCCCCCTCCTCCCCTTGGCGCTGGAAGGGGGGGGTTCGGCCTTCACCCCCCCCTCCCCCCTTTTGCGCCGAACAGGGGGCCGGGGAGGGGGCCTCTCCCGCAAAGGGGGGGGGTCTGGCCTCGGGATAGTGAGTAGTGAGTAGAGAATAGTGAGTAGTGATTCGTGAACAGTGAGTAGTGAGTAGATAGTTGCGAGTAGTGAGGAGTGAGTAGTGAGTAGTGAGTATTGAGTAGTGAGTAGTTCGCAGCGAGTAGTGAGTAGTGAGTCGTGAGTAGTGAGTAGTGGGTAGTGGAAAGGTGGGTAGTGAGTAGCGACTAGGGAGTAGCGAGTAGTGAATAGTAAGTAGCGAGTAGTGCACTGTGAGTAGTGAGTAGTGAGGAGGGAGTTGTCAGTAGTGAGTAGTGAGTAGGGAGAAGTGAGTAGCGAGTAGGGAGTTGCGAGTAGTGAGTAGCGAATGTGAGTACTGAGTAGTGAGTGGTGAGTAGGGAGTAGTGAGTAGTGAGAAGTGAGAAGTGGGTAGTGAGTAGTGGGCAGTGCGTAGGGAGTAGCGAGTAGAGAGTATTGAGTAGTGAGTAGTGAGTCGTGAGTAGTGAGTAGTGAGTACTGATTAGTCAGTAGTGACTTGTGACTAGTGAGTAGGGAGTAGGGAGTAGGGAGTAGGGAGTAGTGAGTAGTGAATCGTGCGTACTGGGTTGTGAATATTGCGTATCGGGTAGCGAGTAACGAATAGGGAGTAGCGAGTAGTGAAGTGAGTAGTGAGTAGTCAGCAGTGCGTACTGTGCAAGGAGTAGGGAGTAGTGAGTAGCGAGCAGCGGATAGTGAGAAGGGAATAGTGAGCAGTGAGTAGAGAGTAGTGAGTTGTGAGTACGCAGTAGTGAGTAGTGGATACTGGTTAGTGGGTAGTGAGTAGTGGATAATGAGTAGTGAGTAGTGGATCGTGAGTAGTTTTTTCCCAATCATAGCTTGCCTTTGTAGGGGTCCTAGCGGATTAAAGGTTTAGGTGAGGTGGGTCGCCGATTTCGGTGGCCTGGCCCGGGTGCCCGGCGGTGCCCGGGTGCCCGGGTGGCCAGTGAGGTTGGTCGCCGATTTCGGTGGCCGGGCCCGGGTGCCCGGGTGCCCGGCGGTGCCCAATAGCCCAATAGCATATAGCCCAATAGCCCAATAGCCTTATAACTATAGCCCCATGCTCTATAGCCCTATAGCCCTATAGCCCTATAACCCACTAGCCCTATGGCCCTATAGCCCGATAGCCCCATAGCCTTATAGCCCTATAGCCGTATAGCTCTACAGCCTTATAGCCCTATAGCCTTATAGCCCAGTAGCCCTATAGCCTCATAACCTTATAGCGCTATAGCCCTACAGCCCCATAGCCCCAACAAAAATCTGATTGGGTTTTTTTCTCCGGTGTCATCTGTGAGTAGTGCGTACTGACTAGTGGGTAGTGAGTAGTAAGTAGTGATTTGTGAGATGGGAGTATTGAGTAGTGAGTAGTGAGTAGTGAGTAGTGGGTAAGGGGTAGTGGGTAGTGGGTAGTGAGTAGTGCGTCGTGAGTCGTGAGCAGTGAGTAGTGGGAAGTGAGTCGTGGGTAGCGAGTAGTGAGTAATGGGTAGTGAGTAGGGGGTAGTGAGCACTGTGTACTGTTGGGGGCTAGGGTTCGGGTTCGGGGTTCGGGTTACGGGTGGTCGGGGTGGTAGTGTTAGGGGTGGCAGAGGTCAGGTTCCAGAGCCGGGGGGCTGGGGCGAAAGGGGGGGAGGGGGGTGTGTCGAATTTGGCGGCCAAAGGGGGGGAGGGGGGGGTGTCCGGACCCCCCCCTCCCTTTTGAAGGGGGCGGTGTGTGTGTGTGTTCCCTACGACTGCTGATGATGCTGATGATGATGAGGAGGATGATGATGGTGATGATGAACATGCTGATGCTGATGCTGCTGCTGATGATGATGCTGATGATGATGCTGATGATGATGTTGATGATGCTGCTGATGATAATGATGATGATAATGTGGAGGAGAAGGAGGAGGAGGAGGAGGTGGAGGAGGAGGAGGAGGAGGAGGAGGAGGAGGAGCAGCAGGAGCAGGAGCAGGAGAAGGAGGAGGAGGAGGAGGAGGAGGAGGAGAAGGAGGCGGAGCAGGAGGAGGAGGAGGAGGAGGGGGAGGAGGAGAAAGCGGAGGAGGAGGAGGGCGTCTGGTGAACCGGAGACCCGAGGCTCGCATTGCCAGGCGGGCGCCTGGCGCGGCCATGCGTCCCGCGCGCGCGTCTCGCGCAGCTGGCCCCGGGCGCCGCGGCGCCGCTCGGGGGCCCCAGGCGCCGCTCTGGGTCGCCCTGGGCCTCGTCTCCCTGCTGGGCGGGCGGGCGGCGCGGCCGGCCATCGCGCAGGTGAAGGTCAGACCAGTCCCTGTACGGTAGGTTTGCGTCGTGTCGACCAGCGGCGACCCCAGCGCGGGCGTTCAAGGTTGAACGCCGCCGGCGACCCAGAATCGATCGATGTTGAACGATCGGACGTTGCGGCAGCGGCCGATCGTTTAAGGTTGAACGATCCCTGCGGTGTCAAAAACCAACGCTGGGGTCGGCACGACACGAACCTGCCGTAAAGGAGGAGTATTCAACAGTAGTCAAAAATAGTATGGGGCGATTTTTTTACTTTTTTTGTTTTTTTTGTTTTTCTTCCAAAATCCGCCTGTAGGAGGACATGCCCGACTTAAAACTCTAGGCCTTCTAGATGGGGTCGGCGTAGATGGGGTCGGAGGACCGCGCCGTATCGCCGATGCATTGCCGATGCGGCTCGATGCGAAGCCGACTTTCTCCACGCCGACGGCGCCGATGCATCGCCGGCGTCGCCAGTGCATGGCCGATGCATCGCCGGTTCATCGGCGATGCATCGCGGCGCGATCTTCCGACAACATCTACTCCGACCCCATCCAGGAGGCTCTGACCACAGAGCACTCCTGGGAGGTTTTCGTCAGGACGATAACAGTCAGTCCGCCCGGTATAAGGACGCGCGCCCTCATCTAGGGTGCCCTTGTGTCCTTGCCTCTGCGGCCTGTCCCTTGCCGTTTTCGGTGGTCGCCCGCCGCTTTAAAGATCCCAACTTCGACTTCCAAGGGTCCTGCGTCCTTACCACCCGTCCTTGATACTCCTTTTGATTGTAAGGGCACGAGGCCAGATAAAGGCCAGAGAAATGCCAGGATTAAGCCAGAGTGAACAGGATCAAGCTGGATTCGTCGGGAGGAAGTCGGATTCAGCGGGATTCAGCCTTGTGTTCGACCAGGCGGCGCCTCTGGCGCCGCCTCTGGTCCGCTCCGCGCGCCAGTGAAGGTCGTAGACATGTTCGCGTCGTACAAAAGAATCACGACGGGAGGTTTGAGGCCAGTTTCGGCCTCCGGGGGGACTCAGGAGGAAGAGCCAGTCCTGGGGAAGGGGTAGGGTTTTTTTCGGGGATCGCCTGTCGAACAAAATCGGGGTGTCGCATGTCTGGGCAGGTCAGGGAAAGCCCAGTGCGGTCCAGCGCCGATCCAAGAAATCTGCGCGGACCTCCGAGTTGTTGTCCATGTCATCGTTTAGTTCTGCAGACCAAGCTGTAGCTCCTGGGAGCTCAAATTCGGAATCGGCGCTGGCATATCCCTGGTCGAACACTGGACCCATCGGGCTTAATCCTGCTTAATCTGGCTTCCTCCCGCTGAGTCCAGCTTGATCCCGTTGAATCCGGGTTAATCCTGGGCTTTCTCTGGCCTCATGCCCTTAATCGTTCTGACGAAGACTTCCCAGGAGTTGCCTCCTAAGTCAGGGGAGGGCGAGCTGAGACATGCTCGCGTCGTGGCAAAATCACGACGGAAGGTTCTTGGCCGTTTTCGGCCTCTGGGGGCCCCCGCGAGGCCCTTGGGCCGCTAAAGTACGACTCGGGATGGGAAACTGGCTCTGGGGAAACGGTCGGGACTTCTGGGGACCGCGTATTGGAAAAGTCAGGACATCGCATTTCGGGGGAGGTAGTTGAGACAACGGCAGTTGGCCTTCGGGGGGGCCCTCTCGTCGCTATGGCTGGACGCAGCTCAGAAAACTCTGCGCTTGGAGGACCCGGGGGAGGGGGGGGTCGGGGGGTCGACTTGAGCTGCCGCTGTCTCGGCTCGCCCCCTGCACGAAGGAGCCGAAGGAGCCTGGCGACCTCAAGGCGAGGCGCGTGAAGCCGCACCCGAAGCCCGAGCCGCAGGTGATCGGGGGAGTGAAGTTAGGGGGCCACATGCGAACCCTACCCCTACCCCCCACGATTTCTGAGGGGGAGGGTGGGGTTCACTTCATTCGGGAGCTCTCGAACGAAGTGAACCCCACCCTCCCCCTCAGAAATCGTGGGGGGTAGGGGTAGGGTTCGCATGCGGCCCCCTAGAAGTGGCCCCGATGCAGCTGCCCTGACTTCGTTTTCGCATTTTGGGCCCCTGGTTCACAACAACCGCGGCTCACGCTTGATACCTCCTCACAAGTGCTCGGATCCCCTTGCAATCTATGTGGGAATCGCGCTCTCGCGTGGGACTTCCTCGCAATTCATTCCGACGCCGCGCCCTGGGACGCCATCGTCGCCAGGGCTGGATTCGCCCCGAAAGCCTGGCCGGAACGCCTTCAGGGAGAGGTCCAGGGAGGGGCCGTATCATGGGGAACAGACAGTGACCATAAACATAACAATTCGGAGGTCCGCGCGGATTTCTCGGATCGGCGCTGGACCCCACTCCCCGGCGCGTGGAACGCGCCGGTGGCGGCGACAGAGGCGCCGCCAGGGGGTCCCAGCGCGGATCCGAGGAATTCGCGCAGACCTTTGAGTCTTCATGTTTATGTTGTTGTTGAGTCCCCTTGTGATATTGGTATCTTTTGGTTTCCCCCACTGAAGAAGCTTGGCGCGCCAGGGAAGGGTGCCCCAGCGCCGATCCGAGAAATCCGCGCGGACCTTCGAGTTTTTACGTAGCACCCCGCAATTGCGGATCAGAGTGAGGGCGAGCGCGGGCGACGCGGGGGTCGAGCCGGCGGACCTCGTGGCCCTCACCTTCCTGTCGGTGGCGCCCTCCTCCTCCTCCTGCTCCTCCTCCTCCTCCTTCTCTTCCTCGTTCGCGTCATCGTCGTCGTCGTCGTCGCCTCCTGCTCCTCCACCTCATCCTCCTCCTCCTCCTCTTCCTCCTTTTCCTCCTCCTTCTCCTCCTCCTCCTCCTCCAGCAAACCAATGCGAGCAAGCCCGCCGCAGGAGCCGATTTGCGTGCTCTGACAAGTTCAGCGCGGGGGGGGATCGCTGGTGGGCCACCAGGAACGAATGCAAAAACAGCCCGCCGCAGGCGCCGAATTTTTGGCTTGTTCAGTGAACGTAGTTTGGGTCGCGAGTGGGTCGCGGGCTCTAAAATTCCACTTGGAAGGAATTCAAAAACAGCCCGCCGCAGGCGACGAAAATTTTGACTTGTACATTGAACGCGGTTTTGGTCGCAGGTTCTCCACCTGGAACGACTGCAAAAGAAACCCAGCGCAGGCGCCGAAGTTTTGGCTTGTTCAGTGAACGTAGTTTGGGTCACGGGTGGGTCGCGGGCTCTCCACTTCCACCTGGGAGGAATTCAAAAGCCCGCCGCAGGCGCCGAAACAAGTGATTTGTATACTGAACGCAGTTTGGGTCGCGGGTGTGTCGCAGGTTCTCCACCTGGAACGCATGCAAAAGAAGCCCGCCGCAGGCGCCAAGAATTTTGGGTGGGTCGCAGGGTGGGTCGCGGGTGGGTCGCGGTGGGTCGCGGTGTTCGCGGACGCGGTTTGGGTCGGGTGGTCGCAGGTTCTCCACCTGGAACGAATGCAAAAGAAACCCGCCGCAGGCGCCGAAAATTTTGGGTGGGTCGCGGGGTGGGTCGCGGGTGGGTCGTGGGTGGGTCGCGGTGGGTCGCGGGTGGGTCGCGGGTGGGTCGCGGGTGGGTCGCGGGGTGGGTCGCGGGTGGGTCGCGCGTGGGTCGCGGGGGGCTCGCCGGGGGGGTCTCGGGGTGGGTCGCGGGCGGGTCGCGGGTGGGGTCGCGGGTGGGTCGCGGGGTGGGTCGCGGGTGGGTCGCGGGTGGGTCGCGGGTGGGTCGCGGGTTGGGTCGCGGGTGGGTCGCGGGGCAGGTCGCGGGTGGGACGACGACAACAACAAACAGCAAACAAGAAACAACAAACAACAAACAAACAACAAACAACAAACAACAAACAACAAACAACAAAAACAACAACGACATCATCAACAATAACAGCAACAACAACCGCAACAACAACAACAACAACAGTAATCCGCATCGCGGAAGTCCACTTCAGCCACGTAACCCAGGGACAGTGAACGACCGTTCGGTTCAGCCCCCTCACTCTGATGTTTATGCCGCTGTTTGTTCCCCTATCGTATCGGTATCTTTTGGTCCCCCCGGCGAAGAAGCTCCGCGCGCCAGGAAAGGGGGGCCCAGGCGCCGCATCCAAGACGTCCGCGCGGACCTCCGAGTTTTTATGTTTGTATTTTTGCGTTTCCTTACATATCCATGTGTTTCCCCAGGTGAAGAAGCTCAGGAGTACTCAGGCGAAGCAGGCCTCCGACGACCCGAGGGAGGACAAGATGCGGCGGCCGAAGCCCAAGGCACCGAAGCCCCCTAAGGACTACCTGCCGCACCGCATCCTCAGCAGCTTCGCGCAAGAGGTCGGCTCCAGGCGGGAGCAGGCGAGGGTGGTCAAGGTTCGGAGGAGGAGAACCCAGACATGATCGTGGCGTTGAAAATCACGACGGGAGGTTCTTGGCTATTTTCGGTCTTTGGGGACCCTCGCCGAGCCCCAGGGCATTCAAGAAACTGCTCAGGATGAGAAACCAGCCCCAGGGAAAGGGTCGGGACTTCCAGGGACCGCGTACTATACAACAAATCAGAACGTTGCATGCACCCTTCCCTTGCTTTCGCCTTTTTTGGCCTTATGGGTGGCCCTTGTCGGCACCGCTAGATTCGCCTCGAAATTCTTGTCATAACGCACCCTGGGAGAGGTCTGGGGAGTAGCGGTGTCGGTGCCTCGTGGTTTCCCCAGAAGGTGGTGGCCGACGACGCCATCTCGCGCGCGAAGAAGGTCCGGGACGCGGAGGTCAGCCGCGCGAAGGCAGAGTACGAGAGGGTGTGCGAGCTCGAAGAAGAACAACGTGCATAGGCATAAGCTTTCGGAGCTCCGCGCGGATTTCATGAAGTGGCGCGGCCCCCCCCCCCCGCCTGGCGCGCTCTGCGTGCCAGGGGAACGGGGTCCAGCGGCGATTCGAGAAGCCCGCGCGGCCTTCCGAAAGGTGATGCTCATGGTCTCTTGTCTTCATCGATGAGCAACACAAGGCCAACTGCGACGCTGCCAGCCTGATGCAGAAGATCGCGGAGAACAGGTTCTCGCAGGCCAGGGCTGGACCTAAACGGTGTTTTGGTCATCTCGTGGGCTGTTTCGTTTTTCGTTTTGTTCCCAACCATCCTGTAATGTTGGGTCCTCTTTGTGAAGAGAGTGCCCCGCGTTCCTGAGTTCCTCCTCCCCCTCCCCCTTCCTCTCCTCCTCCTCCTCCTCCTCCTCCTCCTCCTCCTCCTCCTCCTCCTCCTCCTCCTCCTCCCTCCTCCCCTCACTGCCTCTGCTCTTCGCATGCCCATCCCATTTCGGCACACCCTCACATGTTTCGTGGCCCATGGGGAGCTCCACCTAAGGCCCCAGTGGGGAAGTTCGCATGGCACCGCCGCCCCATTTTGGCACACCCCTCGCACGTTTCGTGGTCCCATAAGGAGCCCCACCTCAGGCCCCAGTGGGGAAGTTCGCATGGCACCGCCGCCCCATTTTGGCACACCCCTCGCACGTTTCGTGGTCCCATAAGGAGCCCCACCTCAGGCCCCAGTGGGGAAGTTCGCATGGCACCGCCGCCCCATTCTGGCACACCCCTCACACGTTTCGTGGCCCCACAGGGAGCTCCGCCGAAGGCCCCAGTGGGAAAGTTTGATGGCACCGCCGCCCCATTTCGGCACACCCCTCACGCTCTTCGTGGCCCCATAGGGAGCTCCGCCGAAAGCCCCAATGGGAACGTTTGCATGGCACCGCCGCCCCATTTCGGCACACCCATCGCACGTTTCGTGGCCCCATAGGGAGCTCCACCGAAGGCCCCGTTGGGGAAGTTCGCGTGGCACCGCCGCCCCATTTCGGCACACCACTCGCACGTTTCGTGGTCCCATAAGGAGCCCCACCTCAGGCCCCAGTGGGGAAGTTCGCATGGCACCGCCGCCCCATTCTGGCACACATCTCACACGTTTCGTGGCCCCAAAAGGAGCCCCACCTAAGGCCTCAGTGGGGAAGTTCGCATGGCACCGCCGCCCCATTCTGGCACACCCCTCACACGTTTCGTGGCCCCATAGGGAGCTCCACCGAAGCCCCCAGTGGGAAAGTTTGCATGGCACCGCCGCCCCATTTCGGCACACCCCTTACACGCTTCGTGGCCCCATAAGGAGCTCCACGGAAGACCCCAGTGGGGAAGTTCGCATGGCACCGCCGCCTTATTCTGGCACACCACTCACACGTTTCGTGGCCCCACAGGGAGCCCCACCTAAGGCCTCAGTGGGCAAGTTCGCGTGGCACCGCCGCCCCATTGCGGCACACCCCTCACACGTTTTGTGGTCCCGTGGCACCGCTGCCCCATTTCGGCACACCCCTCACACGTTTCGTGGCCCCATAAGGAGCTCCACCTAAGGCCCCAGTGGGAAAGTTCGCATGGCACCGCCGCCCCATTTCGGCACACCCTTCACACGTTTCGTGGCCCCATAGGGAGCTCCACCGAAGGCCCCAATGGCGACGTTCGCAGGCATCCTCCCGACTCATGTCGGCGCAGCCTTCATACGCTTCCTGGCAGAAGGCTAGACCGCGTGCGTTACTCGGAGTTTGCGCGCCCCCTCCTTCGTTCATCTCCCTCGCGGCACTCGCAGCTGCATATGGTTGGGTCTTTCGTCAGGCTAATTTTGCATTCAAGGCGAAGCGATGGCAAAACGAGGAAGAACGAAGACCAACACGAAAACTAAAAACACCGTTTAGGTTCAGCCCTGCTTGCAGGCGAAGAAGCCCCAGAGGACGCGGCTCACGTGGAGCGCGCTGCTGTGGGAGGCCGCGGAGCGGGCCGTCAGGCCGGAGGTGTCCAAGAGGCGGGCGAAGCAGGCACTCGAGCTGGCCACAGAGGACGGACAGCTCAACAGCTCGACGACGATGACGACGTCGACGTCGTGGTCGTCGTCGTCGTCGTCGTCGTCGTCGTCGTCGTCGTCGTCGTCGTCGTCGTCGGCTTCGTCGTCGTCGTCGTCACCGTCGTCGGCCTCGTCGGCGTCGGCCTCGTCGGCCTCCTGGACAGCTGGACACCTTTCAGGAGGAAAGCACAGCATAAACAGAAACTTTCGACGGTACGCGCGGATTTCTTGGTCTGTCGCAGGCCCGCCCCTCCCCTGGCGGCGCCTCCGGCGCCGCCCCTGGCGCGCTCCGCGCGCCGAGGAGGGGGATCCAGCGCAGATCCAAGAACGCCTCGCGGACCTCCAACCAGCGCTGGACCTAAACGCTGCTTTGCTGGACTTCGGCTGTGTTGTGTTTTTCGTTTTGGGAGGGAGGTGCAGGGGAACAGGCAGAGCAAAACGAAAAACAGCGTTGCCTCCAGCAATTCATGTGTATGTTTTTTTGGCTCCTCCGAGGACGCCCTGGGCGCCCCGTTCCGGAAGGTGTGGGGCTGGCAGTAGGCTCTCAGCTCGAGGGAAGAAGCGCGCCGACCATGACCACGATGTGTCTCGGGATCCTGTCGACGCCAAGCGTGGCCATGATCCCTCCTCCTCCTCCTCCTCCTCCTCCTCCTCCTCCTCCTCCTCCTCCTCTTTCTCCTCCTCCTCCGCCTCCTCCTCCTCCGCCTCCTCCTCCTCCTCCTCCACATGATCTTGTCGACGCCAAGCGTGGTCATGATCCCTGCGGGCCGTCGCCAGTTCGCGGGGATGATGCACGAATTTGATGGGCTTTTTTCCCACCACCACTACCATAGGTAGCACGGGAGAGAGGGGAGGATGGGGAGATCCTCCTTCTCCTCCTCATTATCCTTCTTCTTCTCCTCCTCCTCCTCCCCCTCCTCCTACCCATAGTAGTGGTGGTGGGTGATCGGCCCATCAGTGATCCCTGCCAGCCCTCGCTGGTTCGCGAGGATGATGCACGAACTGACACTGACCAGGACGGACGATGACCAAGATCCCCAGACACGCGACGTCCTGATTTGTTCACTACGCGGACCCCGGAAGTCCCGACCCGTTCCTTGGGGCCGGTTTCCCATCCTGAGTCGTTGTTTCAAGGTCCTGAGGCCCGTCGAGGGTCCCCAGAGGCCGAAGATGGCCAAACACCTCCCGTCGAGTTTTTTTTTTTTTCTTAACCCACGCGGTCATGTCTGGGTCGACACCGACGTTTCCGCGTTCAGTTTTGGTGCCTTCTAGATGGGGTCCAAGTAGATGGGGTCGGAGGATCGCGCCGCATCGGCGACGTCGGCGTGTAGGAAATCGGCTCCGCATCGAGGCGTATCGTTGATGCATTGCCGATGCGTCGCCGATGCGGCGCGATCCACCGACCCCGTCCACTCCGACCCCATCCAGGAGGCCTAGATTCAGGCGATCGCAAACATGGATTAAGGGGGCGTGGATTAGCGACGGGTCCCGTTTCCATGGGAAGTCGCGGATTTCCGCCGCCGAGCGAGGCGGCACCGGCCGCGTTTTGGGGAGGGCACCTCCCCCGATCCATGGATTTGGCGACCGCGCGCCAAATCCACGGATCGCTGATCCATGCTTGCGCGCCCCCGACCGTTGGCCACCGCTTCCGCTCCCTCCACCAGCAGATGCCCCGCCTCCTCGGCAGCCCGAGCCTCGGCCAGCCGGCCCTGCCGCGCGTGGGGCACGCGCGCGGCCCGCCAGCCACGCGGGTTGGCCGAGCTCCCTGCTATGCAGTCGGACCGAGGTAGAAAGAGATCTATGGTCGGTTTGGGGAGGAGGAAAAGGTACTCATACTCTACCTTTCCTTCGTTTTCCCCTTTTGGGCCTCCTGGGAGGCCCTCGTCGCCACCGCTGGATTCGCCTCGAAGTCCTGGTCAGAACGCACCCCGGGAGAGGTCCGGGGAGTAGCGGAATGGGTACATCTTGGTCTCCCCAGGTTCGGGGAGGGTACCTTAATGTTTTTCGTGTTTTTCGAGGTTCGAGGTTTTCGGACGTTTTAGTCGCTTCTCGCCGGTTTTCTAGCCTCGGGATGCGTTCCAGCGGCTGCGCCTCGCCGCGAGCTTTCTCTGGGTGCCGGGATCGTCCCGAACGGCCGCCAGAGACCCGAGTCTTGACCCCCCAGTCAAATTCGGCGGCGGACCGAGGTATAAGATCGAGGTCGGTTCGGGAAGGGTGCCGTAATGTCCTTCGTGCTTGTTGGACGTTCTTGTGCATCCTGGGGAGGGTACCCTTGGATGCTCTGTGTGTTTTGGAGGGCGGAGGGTCTCATGTTCTTGAAGGGTGTTTCTCTGGCCTAGGTCCGGCTGCACAGAGCTCCCAGACATCCAGCGTCGTGATTTTGCGCAGTGCCTAGGTCTGAACCCCGCAGTTACTAGGGACTGGCTTTCATCCCGAGCCGGAGTTTCTCGGCCCCGGGGGTTTGGCGAGGGCCCCCCTCCCCTCGAGGCCAAAAGTGGGCAAACTTCCTTCTAGGAGGATGCAGCTCAAGTGAGTTTAAACTCAGAATCGGCGCTGGCATAAGCCTGGTCGAAGCTGTCCCACTATGGTTTCATCCCGCTTCATCCCGCTTCATCCAGCTTCACCCCGCTGAATCCGGCGTCATCCCGCTTCGTTCGGCTTCATCCTGGACTTAATCCGGCCTGAATCTAGCCTGGTGGAACGCCATCATTGTTTCGCGATGCGAGGATGTCTGGGAGCCAACCGATCTGGTGATTTTTCATCCTCCGACATGCCGCAGCAGCTCGCCCGGGCAGCCCGAGGCGCCCTGTAAAGCCCGCTGCGGGACGTCGGCCTCTGACAAGAGCGCCGCCTCATGCCAGCCGTTTGAGAGGCCAGCGCGGCTCCTGCCCATCGGCCCATCGGGCCGCCCCCCCAGACATCCAGCGCTCCCATGTTTTCGATGCGTGGACCCCCCTCGCAGGCCTAGAGGTTGACACCAACACCAATATCGGCGGTGTGCCTCCACCGCTCCACCGGGAGAAGAAGATCCCGACCTCGGTGATGGTGGTAATATTCTGGCTTCCAGGGTGGCCGAAATGTTACCACCAACACCGAAATCTAGGATCATCTTCCCCCTGCGGAAGCAACCCCCTGTGTTGGTGTTGGTGCCAATTTCCAGGCCTCCAGCCCCCGGAGGTCTGGGCCACTTCCCCGGGGCCGACTTCTCGTCCCGAGTCGCTTCTTGCTCGACGGCCCCGGGGCCCGTTGCGGGCCGCCGGAAGTAGTCCGAATCCGACCGGTGCTTGTTTTTCTTTGGATTCGGGCAAGTTTACTTGCATGGACGGGGGGGGGCTGAGTCTGAAGCAGGCCGAAAACAATTCGACGTGCGGAAATCACGCAAGTCGAAAGGCACCTGCACGCTCGTGTTCGATTGCAGAGGGGCGAGGGGAGAGGGGGGGGGGCGAACGCCATGCAAGTAAGCTTGCCTGGATCTAAAGAAAAACAGGCTCACGCTCCACTCGTTGTCCAGAGCCTCGGATCTCGGGGCTCCGGCCAGCCGTTGGAGAGGCCGGCGGGGCTCCTGCCCATCGCGCCGCCCTGAGCTCTCGGCTCCCCGTCCTGGACAGTGCTCGGGGGGTGGGGGGGGGCGAACCCTCGGGGCCGATCGCCCCGGGGCCTCCTCGGTCGCCCTCATCGGCTCCTGGGGCTAGCCTGCGGTCCTCTGCTTGGTGCAGGGCGCCACTCTTTGGCTTGCACCGTCCCAGCGCGGGTTGCTAACCAGGGTGCGCCGTCGCTGGCAACCAGCACCAGCAGGCCGCGAGTGGTGGCTTCCCCAGGCGGCGGGTGTCCCCCTTCCCAGGCCCCTGGCGTCATGATTTCTTCGTGAAGCGGACCCCCAGAAGTCTGGGCCCTTTCCCCAGGACCAGTTTGTCATCCCGAGTCGTTTTTACCTAACAGCGAAGACTGATAGGTTTCTAATGGGCTAAAAAGAGAGCAGCAGATGACTCCACAGGGGGGTCTGGGCGGGTGCCGGACAGGGTGCCGCAGAAGTCGTTTTAAGCCAACAGTCACACACTTCGTGCTCTTCGACCTCCCAGAACTCCATTCCCGGGCCACATTCTGAATGCCCGGAGCCAACTGTAGGCCACTTCGTGCTCTTCGACTTCCCAGAACTCCATTCCCGGGCCACATTTTGAATGCCCGGAGCCAACTGTAGGCCACTTCGTGCTCTTCGAGTCCCCAGAACTCCATTCCCGGGCCACATTTTGAATGCCCGGAGCCAACTGTAGGCCACTTCGTGCTCTTCGAGTTCCCAGAACTCCATTCCCGGGCCACATTTTGAATGCCCGGAGCCAACTGTAGGCCACTTCGTGCTCTTCGAGTTCCCAGAACTCCATTCCCGGGCCACATTTTGAATGCCCGTAGCCAACTGTAGGCAACTTCGTGCTCTTCGACTTCCCAGAACTCCCTTTCCTGGGCCACATTTTGAATGCTGAGGCAGGCTGATGCTGCGGTCGAGGCAGGCTGGGGCTGAGGCAGGCTGAGGCTGAGGCCGAGGCTGAAGGCAGACTGAGGCTGAGGCTGAAGCAGACTGAGGCTGAGGCTGAGGCAGGCTGAGGCTGAGGCTGAGGCAGGCTGATGCTGAGGCAGGCTGAGGCTGAGGCTGAGGCTGATGCAGGCTGAGGCTGAGGCAGGCTGAGGCTGAGGCCGAGGCTGAAGGCAGACTGAGGCTGAGGCTGAAGCAGGCTGAGGCTGAGGCTGAGGCAGGCTGAGGCTGAGGCAGGCTGAGGCTGAGGCTGAGGCAGGCTGAGGTTGAGGCTGTGACTGCGACTGCCGTTGCCGCTGCGACTGTCATCGCGAATGCGACTACGACTGCGAGAACAGCAGAATTCTACAACTGGATTTTTTACCTAACAGCGAAGACTGATAGGTTTCTAATGGGCTAAAAAGAGAGCAGCAGATGACTCCACAGGGGGGTCTGGGCGGGTGCCGGACAGGGTGCCGCAGAAGTCGTTTTAAGCCAACAGTCACACACTTCGTGCTCTTCGACCTCCCAGAACTCCATTCCCGGGCCACATTCTGAATGCCCGGAGCCAACTGTAGGCCACTTCGTGCTCTTCGAGTTCCCAGAACTCCATTCCCGGGCCACATTTTGGAATGCCCGGAGCCAACTGTAGGCCACTTCGTGGTCTTCGAGTTCCCAGAACTCCATTCCCGGGCCACATTTTGGATGCCCGGAGCCAACTGTAGGCCACTTCGTGGTCTTCGAGTTCCCAGAACTCCATTCCCGGGCCACATTTTGAATGCCCGGAGCCAACTGTAGGCCACTTCGTGCTCTTCGAGTTCCCAGAACTCCATTCCCGGGCCACATTTTGAATGCCCGTAGCCAACTGAGGCTGAGGCAGGCTGCTGCTGAGGCAGGCTGAGGCTGAGGCTGAGGCAGGCTGAGGCTGAGGCAGGCTGAGGCTGAGGCTGAGGTTGAGGCTGAGGCTGAGGCTGAGGTAGGCTGAGGCAGACGCTGAGGCAGGCTGATGCTGAGGCAGGCTGAGGCTGAGGCTGAGGCTGATGCAGGCTGAGGCTGAGGCTGAGGAAAAGGTTGAGGCTGAGGCTAAGGTTGAGGCTGAAGCTGAAGCAGGCTGAGGCTGAGGCTGAGGCAGGCTGAGGCTGAGGCTTAGGCAAGCTGATACTGAGGCAGACTGAGGCTGAGGCTGAGGCAGGCTGAGGCTGAGGCAGGCTGAGGCTGAGGCAGGCTGAGGCTGAGGCCGAGGCAGGCTGAGGCTGAGGCCGAGGCAAGCCGAGGCAGGCTGAGGCTGAGGCTGAGGCTGAGGCTGAGGCTGAGGCAGGCTGAGGCTGAGGCAAGCTGAGGCTGAGGCGGAGGCAGGCTGAGGCTGAGGCTGATGCAGGCTGAGGCTGAGGCAGGCTGAGGCTGAGGCTGAGGCTGAGGCTGTGGCTGTGGCTGAGGCTGAGGCTGAGGCTGAGGCAGACGCTGAGGCAGGCTGAGGCTGAGGCAGGCTGAGGCTGAGGCTGAGGCTGATGCAGGCTGAGGCTGAGGCTGGCTGAGGCTGAGGCCGAGGCTGAAGGCAGACTGAGGCTGAGGCTGAAGCAGGCTGAGGCTGAGGCCGAGGCAGGCTGATGCTGAGGCTGAGGCAGGCTGATGCTGAGGAAAAGGTTGAGGCTGATGCTGAGGAAAAGGTTGAGGCTGAGGCTGAGGCAGGCTGAGGCTGAGGCTGAGGCAGGCTGATGCGGAGGCAGGCTGAGGCTGAGGCTGAGGCTGAGGCTGAGGCTGATGCAGGCTGAGGCTGAGGCAGGCTGAGGCTGAGGCCGAGGCTGAAGGCAGACTGAGGCTGAGGCTGAGGCTGATGATGAGGCTGAGGCTGAGGCAGGCTGAGGCTGAGGCTGAGGCAGGCTGATGCTGAGGCAGGCTGAGGCTGAGGCTGTGACTGTGACTGCCGTTGCCACTGCGACTGTCATCGCGAATGCGACTGCGACTGCGAGAACAGGAGAATTCTACACCTGGATTCTCATCTGGATCTTAAGGGGAATGTTTCCATATATGCTTCTACACATCGCTGTCAGGTTGCTTTGCCGGGATAATTTGACCGTCCCGAGGCCCGGCGAGGGCTCCCAGAGGCCGAAAATAATGAAAAACCTTCCGTCATTACCTAACAGCTCTTGCTGATAGGTTTCTAGTGGTCTCAAAAGAGAGCATCATGACTCCTCAGGGGGGTCGGGGCGGGACCCGGGGAGGCTGCCGGCGCGGCTGCCGCCGCACTCGTTTTTTGCAAACAGTCACACACTTCGTGCTCTTCGACCTCCCAGAACTCCATTCCCGGGCCACATTCTGAATGCCCGGAGCCAACTGTAGGCCACTTCGTGCTCTTCGACTTCCAGAACTCCATTCCGGGCCACATTTTGAATTTGCCCGGAGCCAAAACTGTAGGCCACTTCGTGCTCTTCGAGTTCCCAGAACTCTTTCCCGGGCCACATTTTGGATGCCCGGAGCCCATGTAGGCACTTCTGCTCTTCGACTCCCCAGAACTCCTTTCCCGGGCCACATTTTGGATGCCCGGAGCCAACTGTAGCCCACTTCGTGCTCTTCGATTTCCCAGAACTCCATTCCTGAGCATGATTTTGACTGCCCGGAGCCAACAGTAGGCCACTTTGTGTTCTTCTAGTTCCCAGAACTCCATTCCTGGGCCACATTTTGAATGCTGAGGCAGGCTGATGCTGCGGCCGAGGCAGGCTGAGGCTGAGGCAGGCTGAGGCTGAAGCCGAGGCTGAAGGCAGACTGAAGCTGAGGCTGAAGCAGACTGAGCTGAGGCTGAGGCAGGCTGAGCTGAGCTGAGCAGGCTGATGCTGAGGCAGGCTGAGGCTGAGGCTGAGGCTGATGCAGGCTGAGGCTGAGGCAGGCTGAGGCTGAGGCCGAGGCTGAAGGCAGACTGAGGCTGAGGCTGAGCAGGCTGAGGCTGAGGCTGAGGCAGGCTGAGGCTGAGGCAGGCTGAGGCTGAGGCTGAGGCAGGCTGAGGCTGAGGCTGTGACTGCGACTGCCGTTGCCCTGCGACTGTCATCGCGAATGCGACTACGACTGCGAGAACAGCAGAATTCTACAACTGGATTTTCATCTGAATCTTAAGGGGAATGCTTTCAGATATGCTTCTACACATCGCTGTTAGGTTGCTTTGCCGGGATAATGATTTTTTCATTGCTCGAGGGGGCCTGGGTTTGGCACTCCTCGGCACAGGGACTGTTCAAAGTCGGAGGGCACCAACTATACACCTACACCGATCCTGGCCAGGCCGATCCTAGGCCCAGGATCGGTGTATATGCACTCTGCCCAAGGCAGGAGGGCGTATACATAGATCCTGGGCCCAGGGTGATCCTGGCAAGGATTGGTGTTGGTGTGTAGTTGGTGCCTTCCTACAAAGGCGGCCCGCTCGGAGCCCCTGCAGTCTGGCCAGTGCTCCTGCCTTCGGGAGGGGGAGGCGCGCGCGCCTCCCGGCAGCGGCGCCGCGCCCGGGGAGCGCTCCCGGGGGACCGCCGCCCCGAGCGGCCGCGCCGATCGCCTAGGAGCCCGTTTTCTTTTGGATTCGGGCAAGCTTACTTGCACGGCGTTCGCCCCCCCCCCCCCCCCCTCCCCCCTCGCCCCTCTTCAATCGAACACGAGCGTGCAAGTGCCTTTCGACTTGCGTGATTTCCGCACGTCGAATTGTTTCGGCTTGCTTCAGACTCAGCCCCCCCCCCCCCGTCCATGCAAGTAAACTTGCCCGAATCCACTACTTGCATGGACGGGGGGGGGGCTGAGTCTGCAGCAAGCCGAACACAATTCGACGTGCGGAAATCACGCAAGTCGAAAGGCACCTGCACGCTCGTCTTCGATTGAAGAGGGGCGAGGGGGGAGAGGGGGGGGGGGGGGGGCGAACGCCATGCAAGTAAGCTTGCCTGGATCTAAAGAAAAACAGGCTCCTAGGATCCAGTGGGGCCTGTCCCTCTACAGGAGGAAGGTTCAAAAATAATCAAAGCATAGTCTGGGGACGATTTTCTGATTGTTTTTGCCCACTTGGGCTGTTTTTTTATGTTTTGAATTTTTCGCCCCAAAATCCCCCTGTAGGGGGACACGCCCGACTTAAGCCTAGGACTTTCTCGAATCCTGAGACCCTGGCGGCTCCATGTTTTCGAGCCGGGCGTTTTCACTCGTGTTTCTGGGCCCGGGACCCTCACATATTGGTCCGGCTCGAGAAATGACGCCGACAGGTGGGTTCCAGGGCTCCAGGCGTGATTTTGTACAGTGTTGCAGTCTTTTCGCTACGTCGGATCTCAGGGAACGTTCTCGCTGGTTCCTGGGGCTGTCCCAGCCCCGGGAGTCTTTCCAGCAGCTGTTCCCGGAGAGCTCGTGAGAAGCTAGGAGGGTTCGTAGCGAGTGGAGGCGGGCAGCGCAGGGTAGCCCCGGAGTCGGGGCTGATCGGTCAGAGCGCCGGATCTTGCAGGATCCTGCAGGGCCAGGGGCGCACGCACCCGGGTTTGGGTGCAGGATCCAGCAGGATCTTGCCGGATCTTGCAGCGCCTCCTGTGAACTTGCTGCGTGTTCCAGAAGCGTTTTCCTACTCGTTCCCAATAGGTTTGCTGCAAGCCCTTCCGCAGCTCCCTCGAAGCGCTTCGGGAGCATCTGCGAAGCTTCATTTCTCGAGCTTGCAAGCTTTCCAGACATCCCTTCGAGCGTCCTTGCAAGCGTCTCCCACAGGCTTTCACGCACTTTGGACTGCCTCGCTATCTGGGTTTGGGACGCCACAATTGCGTCGAAAAATCAGCGTTCGGATCAATCTTATGTAGTCGATCCCCTACTCGGGGGGGTTGTCCAGCCCCAGGCTGTGTTCCAGCATCTGTGTTTCGCCGAACGGCCGGCGGAGACCCGAGTGATGATCCGGACACCGAGTGACGCTTCGGCGGAATGGCCTCTGGTGCGAGGCTTTCGGGGGGTGCGGGGGGGGGGCAAGCCCGAGCATGCGGTCCGCCATTAGCGCATCGCGTGCAGCGATCGGCTAGCCGCGCACGAAACGTCACTCTTGCCTAGGTTTGGGTGTTGCTAGAAGTGCCCCTGGCACAAGGCGCCCCCAGGGTTTCCAAGGAGGCCCCAACGGCTTCCAGTACCCCCCTCATGAAGTCCAGATGTTCCCAGGGGTTCCAGAATGGAGCGAGTAGTAGTAGTAGTAGTAGTAGTAGTAGTAGTAGCAGTAGTAGTAGTAGTAGTAGTAGTAGTAGTAGTAGTAGTAGTAGTAGTAGTAGTAGTAGTAGTAGTAGTAGTAGTAGTAGTAGTAGTAGTAGTAGTAGTAGTTATAGTAGTAGTAGTAGTAGTAGTAGTAGTAGTAGTAGTAGTAGTAGTAGTAATAGTAGTAGTAGTAGTAGTAGTAGTAGTAGTAGTAGTAGTAGTAGTAGTAGTAGTAGTAGTAGTAGTAGTAGTAGTAGTAGTAGTAGTAGTAGAGAAAGTAGTAGTAGTAGAGAAAGTAGTAGTAGTAGTAGTAGTAGTAGTAGTAGTAGTAGTAGTAGTAGTAGTAGTAGTAGTAGTAGTAGTAGTAGTAGTAGTAGTAGTAGTAGTAGTAGTAGTAGTAGTAGTAGTAGTAGTAGTAGTAGTGTAGTAGTAGTAGTTGGTAGTAGTGTAGTAGTAGTTAGTAGTTAGTCGTAGTAGTAGTAGTGGTGGTAGTAGTTAGTAGTCGTAGAAGAAAGAAGTAGTAGTAGTTAGGTATCAGCAGTAGTACTTACTAATAATAGTACTTGGTGTAGTAGTTGGTAGTAGTAGTAGTAGGTAGTAGTAGTAGTAGTAGTTGTCAACTAGTAGTAGTCGTAGTTCGTCGTCGTAGTAGTAGTAATTGTAGTTAGTAGTTAGTAGTAGTAGTCAGTAGTAGTAGTAGTAGTAGTGAAGTTAGTTAGTCGTAGTAGTAGTAGTAGGTAATCGTAGTAGTAGTAGTAGTAGTAGTAGTAGTAGTAGTAGTAGTGTAATTAGTGGTAGTTAGCAGTAGAGTAGTTAGGAGTAGTAGTAGTAGCCAGTGTAGTAGTCGTAGTAGTGAGTAGTAGTAGTAGGTCGTTAGGTTAGTAGTAGTAGTACTAGTAGTAGTAGTAGTAGTAGTAGTAGTAGTAGTAGTAGTAGTAGTAGTAGTAGTAGTCGAGTAGTAGTAGCCGTCGTAGTAGTAGTAGTAGTAGTAGTAGTAGTAGTAGTAGTAGTAAAAGTAGTAGTAGTAGTAGTAGTAGTAGTAGTAGTAGTAGTAGTAGTAGTAGTAGTAGTAGTAGTAGTAGTAGTAATAGTACAACATGGGCAGCATAAACCTTCACATCACACCAGACGATGCAAATTCATGCAGGCGACAGCGAAACAACCTCGTATTAACATCTCACTACTACCACTACTACTACTACTACTACTACTACTACTTCTACTACTACTACTACTACTACTACTACTACTACTACTACTACAATTGCTACTACTACTACTACTACTACTACTATTACTACTACTACTACTACTACTACTACTACTACTACTACTACTACTACTACTACTATTTACGAATTGCTATTTCATTATTTTTCTACTACTACGGACGCGACTACTACTACTCTACTACTACTACTACGACTACTACGACTACTTCGACAACAATTAAAAGTACTACTACTACTACTCCGACTACTACTACTACTACTACTACTACTACTACTACTACTACTACTACTACTACTACTACTACTACTAGCTACTACTACCTACTACCTACTACCTACTACCTACTACCTACTACTACCTACTACTACGACTACGACTACTACGACTACTACAACTACTACGACTACTACGACTACTACGATCTACTCACGAAACTACGACCTACTAACGGCCTACTACGACTTACTAGTCGACTACTACTACTACTAGCTACTACTACTTACTACTATACTACTACTACTACTACTACTACTACTACTACTACTATACTACTACTACTACTACTACTGACAACTACTTACTACTACTAACACTACCATACCACTACACTACCACTAACCATACACTGCTACCATTGCTACCACGCTACCACTACTAACACTACTTATAATTACCACTACTACTACTGCTACTGCTACTGCTACTGCTACTGCTACTGCTACTGCTACTGCTACTGCTACTGCTACTGCTACTGCTACTGCTACTGCTACTGCTACTGCTACTGCTACTGCTACTGCTACTGCTGCTGCTGCTGCTGCTACCTGTGGCCCCCGCACCCATTTCGGCACACCCTTCACACGCTTCGTGGCCCCATCAGAAGCTCCACCGAAGGTACGGTTGTGCCCGGCGTCCCCACACCGATATCGGCATACCCCTCAGACGACTCGTGGCCCCATAGGGAGCTCCACCGAAGGTCCCAGTGGTTGTGCACGCATGCGGCCCCCGCACCCAATTCGGCACATCTCTGACACGTTTCGCGGCCCCATAGATTCCCAGGGATTCCTAGTGAGTCGTAGGGAGTCGTAGGGGTTCCTGGGGAGTCGTAGGGAGTCCTATGGATTCCCAGGGAATCCTAGAGACCCATAAGGATTCCGAGGGGTTCTTTCAACATATTCCTATGGATTCCTACGGATTCGTAGGTATTCCTTTGGATTCCTAGGTAGTGAAATCCTTAGGAATCCTTGCAAACCGTAAGGATTTGCAAGGTTTGCCAAGGATTTCACTGAGGGACCCGGACGGGCAAGGCGTTCGGTTTGCGCAAAGAGTCTTCAGGATTCGCAAGGAATTTCTAAGGATTCGTATGGATGCCTAGGGATTCCTATGTCTTCCTAGGGATTTCTCGGAAGTCGTAGGGAGTCGTAGGGATTCCTAGGGAGTCGTAGGGAATCGTGGGGATTCCTCAGAATATCTACTCCCAGGGATCCCCAGGGAGTCGTAGGGATTCCTAGCGATTCCTAGGGGTTCTCAGGGATTCCTTGGGATTCCTAGGGATTCCAAGGGAGTCGTAGGGAGTTGCACGGATATCTAAGGATTCCTACGGATTCCTAGGGAGTCTGAAGGATTTCCATGGATTTCTAAAGATTCCGATGGGCTCCTAGGCATTCCTAGGTATTCCTAGGGATTCCTAGGTAGTGAACTCCTTGGGAATCATTGCAATGCAAATCGTAAGGACTTGCAAGGGTTGTCAAGGATTTCACTAGGGACCCGGACGGGCAAGGTGTTCGGCTTGCGCAAGGAATTTAACAGGATTCGCAAGGGATTCCTCAGGATTCGCGGCCCCAGCGATTCCTAGGGATTCCTAGTGAGTCGTATGGAGTTGTAGGAATCCTAGGGAGTCGTAGGGAGTCGTACGTATTCCTATGGATTCCTAGGGATTCCCAGGGATTCCTAGGGATTCCTAGGCATTCCTATGGATTTCTGGGGATTCCTAGGCATTCCAAGGGGTTCCTTGGGATTCTCACGTATTTCGAGGGATTCCTAGGTAGTGAAATCCTGGGGAATCCTTGTAAGGGGTTCCTAAGGATTTTACGAGGGACCCGGACGAGCAAGGCGTTCGGTTTGCGCAAGGAGTCTGAAGGATTCGCTAGGGATTCGTCAGACTGAGGGGGCTGAACCGAACGGTCATTCACTGTCCCTGGGTGCGTGGCTGAAGTGGAATTCCGCGATGCGGATTCTTGTTGTTGTTGATTGTTGCTTGTTATTGTCGTCGTCCCACCCGCGACCCGCCCCGCGACCCACCCGCGACCCACCCCGCGACCCACCCGCGACCCACCCGCGACCCACCCGCGACCCACCCCGCGACCCGCCCGCGACCCGCCCCGAGACCCCCCCCGCGACCCCGCCCCGAGACCCCCGCGACCACGGCGGACCCCCGCGACGTCCTTGCGACCCATCCCGCGACCCACCCGCGGAACTCCACCCGCGACCCCCCGCGACCCACGCACCATCCCGCGACACCCGGCGACCCACCCGCGACCACCAAAATTTTCGCGCCTGCAGTGGGCTTCTTTTGGTATTCGTTCTGGTGGAGAACAGGGGACACACCCGCGACCCAAAACCGCGCCCGCGAACACCCGCGACCCTAAACCGCGACCCACCCGGACCCCACCCCGCGACCCACCCAAAATTTGTGGCGCCTGCGGCGGGCTTCTTTTGCATTCGTTCCAGGTGGAGTACGTGCGACCCACCCGCGACCCAAACCGCGTTCAGTGTACAAATCAAAATGTTCTGCGCCTGCGGCGGGCTATTTTTGAATAGATTCCAAGTGGAGGTAGAGAGCCCGCGACCCACCCGCGACCCAAACTACGTTCACTGAACAAGCCAAAAATTCGGCGCCTGCGGCGGGCTGTTTTTGCATTCGTTCCGGGTGGCCCACCAGCGATCCCCCCCGCGCTGAACTTGTCAGAGCACGCAAATCGGCGCCTGCGGCGGGCTTGCTCGCATTGGTTTGGGAAAGCGCCTTCGTGCCATTAGGTCGATCCGGCCAGAGGAGGAGGAGGAGGAGGAGGAGGAGGAGGAGGAGGAGGAGGAGGAGGAGGAGGAGGAGGAGGAGGAGGAGGAGGAGGAGGAGGGCGCCATCGACAGGGAAGGTGAGGGCCACGAGGTCCGCCGGCTCGACGCCCGCGTCGCCCGCGCCCGCTCCCTCACTCTTATCCGCAATTGCGGGGTGCTGCGCAGGAATTCGTAGGGATTCCTAGGAATTCCGAAGTAGTAAAATCCTTAAGAATCCTTGCGAATCTTAAGGATTCCCGGGTGGTCCTAAGGATTTCGCTAGGGACCCGGACGCGCAGGGTGTCGGTTTGCGCATGGAGTCTTCACGATCCGCCAGGGATTCTTAGCTATTCGTCTGCATTTCTGTGGATTCTGGTGGATTCCTATGGGTTCCTGGGGAGTCGTAGGGATTCCTAGAGAGTTGTTGCAGGGAGTCCGAAGGATTCTTAGATATCCCTTTTGGTTTCCACGGATTCCTAGGGTTTCGTAAGGATTCCTAGGGGGATCCGTAGGGGTTCCGGGAATTTCCTACGGATTCAGGATGGTGATGTCCTTAGGGATCTTAGCAAATCGCAATGATTTGGATGGGTCTCCTAAGGATTGCTAAGCATTGGGGACCCTGGCGCGCAGGGCGTTCGGGACCCGAACGCGCATTGCGTGCGGCCCGGATGGCCAGGTCGTTGCCTAGTAGTAGTAGTAGTAGTAGTAGTAGTAGTAGTAGTAGTAGTAGTAGTAGTAGTAGTAGTAGTAGTAGTAGTAGTAGTAGTAGTAGAGTAGTAGTAGTAGTAGTCGTAGTAGTAGTAGTAGTAGTAGTGATGGTGGTGGTGGTGGTGGTGGTGGTGGTGGTGGTGGTGGTGGTGGTAGTAGTAGTAGTAGTAG
>CAUYUJ010002007.1:72528-94661 GCA_963575745.1 Prorocentrum cordatum
GGCGGGCGCCTGGCGCGGCCATGCGTCCCGCGCGCGCGTCTCGCGCAGCTGGCCCCGGGCGCCGCGGCGCCGCTCGGGGGCCCCAGGCGCCGCTCTGGGTCGCCCTGGGCCTCGTCTCCCTGCTGGGCGGGCGGGCGGCGCGGCCGGCCATCGCGCAGGTGAAGGTCAGACCAGTCCCTGTACGGTAGGTTTGCGTCGTGTCGACCAGCGGCGACCCCAGCGCGGGCGTTCAAGGTTGAACGCCGCCGGCGACCCAGAATCGATCGATGTTGAACGATCGGACGTTGCGGCAGCGGCCGATCGTTTAAGGTTGAACGATCCCTGCGGTGTCAAAAACCAACGCTGGGGTCGGCACGACACGAACCTGCCGTAAAGGAGGAGTATTCAACAGTAGTCAAAAATAGTATGGGGCGATTTTTTTACTTTTTTTGTTTTTTTTGTTTTTCTTCCAAAATCCGCCTGTAGGAGGACATGCCCGACTTAAAACTCTAGGCCTTCTAGATGGGGTCGGCGTAGATGGGGTCGGAGGACCGCGCCGTATCGCCGATGCATTGCCGATGCGGCTCGATGCGAAGCCGACTTTCTCCACGCCGACGGCGCCGATGCATCGCCGGCGTCGCCAGTGCATGGCCGATGCATCGCCGGTTCATCGGCGATGCATCGCGGCGCGATCTTCCGACAACATCTACTCCGACCCCATCCAGGAGGCTCTGACCACAGAGCACTCCTGGGAGGTTTTCGTCAGGACGATAACAGTCAGTCCGCCCGGTATAAGGACGCGCGCCCTCATCTAGGGTGCCCTTGTGTCCTTGCCTCTGCGGCCTGTCCCTTGCCGTTTTCGGTGGTCGCCCGCCGCTTTAAAGATCCCAACTTCGACTTCCAAGGGTCCTGCGTCCTTACCACCCGTCCTTGATACTCCTTTTGATTGTAAGGGCACGAGGCCAGATAAAGGCCAGAGAAATGCCAGGATTAAGCCAGAGTGAACAGGATCAAGCTGGATTCGTCGGGAGGAAGTCGGATTCAGCGGGATTCAGCCTTGTGTTCGACCAGGCGGCGCCTCTGGCGCCGCCTCTGGTCCGCTCCGCGCGCCAGTGAAGGTCGTAGACATGTTCGCGTCGTACAAAAGAATCACGACGGGAGGTTTGAGGCCAGTTTCGGCCTCCGGGGGGACTCAGGAGGAAGAGCCAGTCCTGGGGAAGGGGTAGGGTTTTTTTCGGGGATCGCCTGTCGAACAAAATCGGGGTGTCGCATGTCTGGGCAGGTCAGGGAAAGCCCAGTGCGGTCCAGCGCCGATCCAAGAAATCTGCGCGGACCTCCGAGTTGTTGTCCATGTCATCGTTTAGTTCTGCAGACCAAGCTGTAGCTCCTGGGAGCTCAAATTCGGAATCGGCGCTGGCATATCCCTGGTCGAACACTGGACCCATCGGGCTTAATCCTGCTTAATCTGGCTTCCTCCCGCTGAGTCCAGCTTGATCCCGTTGAATCCGGGTTAATCCTGGGCTTTCTCTGGCCTCATGCCCTTAATCGTTCTGACGAAGACTTCCCAGGAGTTGCCTCCTAAGTCAGGGGAGGGCGAGCTGAGACATGCTCGCGTCGTGGCAAAATCACGACGGAAGGTTCTTGGCCGTTTTCGGCCTCTGGGGGCCCCCGCGAGGCCCTTGGGCCGCTAAAGTACGACTCGGGATGGGAAACTGGCTCTGGGGAAACGGTCGGGACTTCTGGGGACCGCGTATTGGAAAAGTCAGGACATCGCATTTCGGGGGAGGTAGTTGAGACAACGGCAGTTGGCCTTCGGGGGGGCCCTCTCGTCGCTATGGCTGGACGCAGCTCAGAAAACTCTGCGCTTGGAGGACCCGGGGGAGGGGGGGGTCGGGGGGTCGACTTGAGCTGCCGCTGTCTCGGCTCGCCCCCTGCACGAAGGAGCCGAAGGAGCCTGGCGACCTCAAGGCGAGGCGCGTGAAGCCGCACCCGAAGCCCGAGCCGCAGGTGATCGGGGGAGTGAAGTTAGGGGGCCACATGCGAACCCTACCCCTACCCCCCACGATTTCTGAGGGGGAGGGTGGGGTTCACTTCATTCGGGAGCTCTCGAACGAAGTGAACCCACCCTCCCCCTCAGAAATCGTGGGGGGTAGGGGCTTTAGGGTTCGAGGCGGCCCCCCTAGAAGTGGCCCCGATGCAGCTGCCCTGACTTCGTTTTCGCGCATTTTGTGGCCCCTGGTTCACAACAACCGCGGCTCACGCTTGATACCTCCTCACAAGTGCTCGGATCCCCTTGCAATCTATGTTGGGAATCGCGCTTTTTTCTTTTTTTTTTTATTTTTTTTTTTTTTTTTTTTTTTGTTTTTTTTTTTTACTTTTTTATTTTTTTTTTTTTTTTTTTTTTTTTTTTTCTTTTTTTTTTTTTTTTTTTTTTTATTTTTTTTTTTTTTTCTTTTTTTTTTTTTTATTTTTTTTTTTTTTTTTTTTTTTTTTATTTTTTTTTTTTTTCTCGCGTGGGACTTCCTCGCAATTCATTCCGACGCCGCGCCCTGGGACGCCATCGTCGCCAGGGCTGGATTCGCCCCGAAAGCCTGGCCGGAACGCCTTCAGGGAGAGGTCCAGGGAGGGGCCGTATCATGGGGAACAGACAGTGACCATAAACATAACAATTCGGAGGTCCGCGCGGATTTCTCGGATCGGCGCTGGACCCCACTCCCCGGCGCGTGGAACGCGCCGGTGGCGGCGACAGAGGCGCCGCCAGGGGGTCCCAGCGCGGATCCGAGGAATTCGCGCAGACCTTTGAGTCTTCATGTTTATGTTGTTGTTGAGTCCCCTTGTGATATTGGTATCTTTTGGTTTCCCCCACTGAAGAAGCTTGGCGCGCCAGGGAAGGGTGCCCCAGCGCCGATCCGAGAAATCCGCGCGGACCTTCGAGTTTTTACGTAGCACCCCGCAATTGCGGATCAGAGTGAGGGCGAGCGCGGGCGACGCGGGGGTCGAGCCGGCGGACCTCGTGGCCCTCACCTTCCTGTCGGTGGCGCCCTCCTCCTCCTCCTGCTCCTCCTCCTCCTCCTTCTCTTCCTCGTTCGCGTCATCGTCGTCGTCGTCGTCGCCTCCTGCTCCTCCACCTCATCCTCCTCCTCCTCCTCTTCCTCCTTTTCCTCCTCCTTCTCCTCCTCCTCCTCCTCCAGCAAACCAATGCGAGCAAGCCCGCCGCAGGAGCCGATTTGCGTGCTCTGACAAGTTCAGCGCGGGGGGGGATCGCTGGTGGGCCACCAGGAACGAATGCAAAAACAGCCCGCCGCAGGCGCCGAATTTTTGGCTTGTTCAGTGAACGTAGTTTGGGTCGCGAGTGGGTCGCGGGCTCTAAAATTCCACTTGGAAGGAATTCAAAAACAGCCCGCCGCAGGCGACGAAAATTTTGACTTGTACATTGAACGCGGTTTTGGTCGCAGGTTCTCCACCTGGAACGACTGCAAAAGAAACCCAGCGCAGGCGCCGAAGTTTTGGCTTGTTCAGTGAACGTAGTTTGGGTCACGGGTGGGTCGCGGGCTCTCCACTTCCACCTGGGAGGAATTCAAAAGCCCGCCGCAGGCGCCGAAACAAGTGATTTGTATACTGAACGCAGTTTGGGTCGCGGGTGTGTCGCAGGTTCTCCACCTGGAACGCATGCAAAAGAAGCCCGCCGCAGGCGCCAAGAATTTTGGGTGGGTCGCAGGGTGGGTCGCGGGTGGGTCGCGGTGGTGGTCGCTGGACGCGGTTTGGGGCGCGGGTCGAGTAGCAGGTTTCTTTCTCCTCTGGGAACGAATGCAAAAGAAAACCACGCGCAGGCGCACGAAAATTTTGGGTGCGGGGTAGCAGGGTGGTTCGCGGGTGGGTCGAGGTGGGTTCGGGGGTGGTCGCGGGTGGGTCGCGGGTGGGTCGCGGGGTGGGTCGCGGGTGGGTCGCGCGTGGGTCGCGGGGGGCTCGCCGGGGGGGTCTCGGGGTGGGTCGCGGGCGGGTCGCGGGTGGGGTCGCGGGTGGGTCGCGGGGTGGGTCGCGGGTGGGTCGCGGGTGGGTCGCGGGTGGGTCGCGGGTTGGGTCGCGGGTGGGTCGCGGGGCAGGTCGCGGGTGGGACGACGACAACAACAAACAGCAAACAAGAAACAACAAACAACAAACAAACAACAAACAACAAACAACAAACAACAAACAACAAAAACAACAACGACATCATCAACAATAACAGCAACAACAACCGCAACAACAACAACAACAACAGTAATCCGCATCGCGGAAGTCCACTTCAGCCACGTAACCCAGGGACAGTGAACGACCGTTCGGTTCAGCCCCCTCACTCTGATGTTTATGCCGCTGTTTGTTCCCCTATCGTATCGGTATCTTTTGGTCCCCCCGGCGAAGAAGCTCCGCGCGCCAGGAAAGGGGGGCCCAGGCGCCGCATCCAAGACGTCCGCGCGGACCTCCGAGTTTTTATGTTTGTATTTTTGCGTTTCCTTACATATCCATGTGTTTCCCCAGGTGAAGAAGCTCAGGAGTACTCAGGCGAAGCAGGCCTCCGACGACCCGAGGGAGGACAAGATGCGGCGGCCGAAGCCCAAGGCACCGAAGCCCCCTAAGGACTACCTGCCGCACCGCATCCTCAGCAGCTTCGCGCAAGAGGTCGGCTCCAGGCGGGAGCAGGCGAGGGTGGTCAAGGTTCGGAGGAGGAGAACCCAGACATGATCGTGGCGTTGAAAATCACGACGGGAGGTTCTTGGCTATTTTCGGTCTTTGGGGACCCTCGCCGAGCCCCAGGGCATTCAAGAAACTGCTCAGGATGAGAAACCAGCCCCAGGGAAAGGGTCGGGACTTCCAGGGACCGCGTACTATACAACAAATCAGAACGTTGCATGCACCCTTCCCTTGCTTTCGCCTTTTTTGGCCTTATGGGTGGCCCTTGTCGGCACCGCTAGATTCGCCTCGAAATTCTTGTCATAACGCACCCTGGGAGAGGTCTGGGGAGTAGCGGTGTCGGTGCCTCGTGGTTTCCCCAGAAGGTGGTGGCCGACGACGCCATCTCGCGCGCGAAGAAGGTCCGGGACGCGGAGGTCAGCCGCGCGAAGGCAGAGTACGAGAGGGTGTGCGAGCTCGAAGAAGAACAACGTGCATAGGCATAAGCTTTCGGAGCTCCGCGCGGATTTCATGAAGTGGCGCGGCCCCCCCCCCCCGCCTGGCGCGCTCTGCGTGCCAGGGGAACGGGGTCCAGCGGCGATTCGAGAAGCCCGCGCGGCCTTCCGAAAGGTGATGCTCATGGTCTCTTGTCTTCATCGATGAGCAACACAAGGCCAACTGCGACGCTGCCAGCCTGATGCAGAAGATCGCGGAGAACAGGTTCTCGCAGGCCAGGGCTGGACCTAAACGGTGTTTTGGTCATCTCGTGGGCTGTTTCGTTTTTCGTTTTGTTCCCAACCATCCTGTAATGTTGGGTCCTCTTTGTGAAGAGAGTGCCCCGCGTTCCTGAGTTCCTCCTCCCCCTCCCCCTTCCTCTCCTCCTCCTCCTCCTCCTCCTTCCTCCTCATCCTCCTCCTCCTTCCCCTCCCTCCACCTCCTCCCTCCTCCCCTCATGCCTCTTGCTCTTTCGCACCCCCATCCCATTCGGCACACCCTCACATGTTTCGTGGACCATGGGGTAGGCTCCACCATAAGGCCACAGGTGGGGAAGTTCGCATTGGCAAGCGCCACCGCCGCCCCCATTCGGCACCACCCTCGCAAGTTTCGTGGTCCATAAGGGAGCTCCGGGAGACCCACCTCAGGCCCCCAGGGGGAAGTTCGCATGGCACCGCCGCCCCATTGTGGCAACACCCCCCTTTTTCTCGCCTTTTTTTTTTTTTTTTTTTTTTTCTTTTTTTTCTTTTTTTTTTTTTCTTTTTTTTTCTTTTTTTTTTTTTTTTTTTGTTTTTTCTTTTTCGCTTTTTTTTTTTTTTTTTTTGTTTTTTTTTCGGCTTTTTTTTTCTTTGTTTTTTGTTTTTTTTTCTTCTGCCTTCTTTTTTTTTATTTTTTCTTTATTTCGCACGTTTCGTGGTCCCATAAGGAGCCCCACCTCAGGCCCCAGTGGGGAAGTTCGCATGGCACCGCCGCCCCATTCTGGCACACCCCTCACACGTTTCGTGGCCCCACAGGGAGCTCCGCCGAAGGCCCCAGTGGGAAAGTTTGATGGCACCGCCGCCCCATTTCGGCACACCCCTCACGCTCTTCGTGGCCCCATAGGGAGCTCCGCCGAAAGCCCCAATGGGAACGTTTGCATGGCACCGCCGCCCCATTTCGGCACACCCATCGCACGTTTCGTGGCCCCATAGGGAGCTCCACCGAAGGCCCCGTTGGGGAAGTTCGCGTGGCACCGCCGCCCCATTTCGGCACACCACTCGCACGTTTCGTGGTCCCATAAGGAGCCCCACCTCAGGCCCCAGTGGGGAAGTTCGCATGGCACCGCCGCCCCATTCTGGCACACATCTCACACGTTTCGTGGCCCCAAAAGGAGCCCCACCTAAGGCCTCAGTGGGGAAGTTCGCATGGCACCGCCGCCCCATTCTGGCACACCCCTCACACGTTTCGTGGCCCCATAGGGAGCTCCACCGAAGCCCCCAGTGGGAAAGTTTGCATGGCACCGCCGCCCCATTTCGGCACACCCCTTACACGCTTCGTGGCCCCATAAGGAGCTCCACGGAAGACCCCAGTGGGGAAGTTCGCATGGCACCGCCGCCTTATTCTGGCACACCACTCACACGTTTCGTGGCCCCACAGGGAGCCCCACCTAAGGCCTCAGTGGGCAAGTTCGCGTGGCACCGCCGCCCCATTGCGGCACACCCCTCACACGTTTTGTGGTCCCGTGGCACCGCTGCCCCATTTCGGCACACCCCTCACACGTTTCGTGGCCCCATAAGGAGCTCCACCTAAGGCCCCAGTGGGAAAGTTCGCATGGCACCGCCGCCCCATTTCGGCACACCCTTCACACGTTTCGTGGCCCCATAGGGAGCTCCACCGAAGGCCCCAATGGCGACGTTCGCAGGCATCCTCCCGACTCATGTCGGCGCAGCCTTCATACGCTTCCTGGCAGAAGGCTAGACCGCGTGCGTTACTCGGAGTTTGCGCGCCCCCTCCTTCGTTCATCTCCCTCGCGGCACTCGCAGCTGCATATGGTTGGGTCTTTCGTCAGGCTAATTTTGCATTCAAGGCGAAGCGATGGCAAAACGAGGAAGAACGAAGACCAACACGAAAACTAAAAACACCGTTTAGGTTCAGCCCTGCTTGCAGGCGAAGAAGCCCCAGAGGACGCGGCTCACGTGGAGCGCGCTGCTGTGGGAGGCCGCGGAGCGGGCCGTCAGGCCGGAGGTGTCCAAGAGGCGGGCGAAGCAGGCACTCGAGCTGGCCACAGAGGACGGACAGCTCAACAGCTCGACGACGATGACGACGTCGACGTCGTGGTCGTCGTCGTCGTCGTCGTCGTCGTCGTCGTCGTCGTCGTCGTCGTCGTCGTCGGCTTCGTCGTCGTCGTCGTCACCGTCGTCGGCCTCGTCGGCGTCGGCCTCGTCGGCCTCCTGGACAGCTGGACACCTTTCAGGAGGAAAGCACAGCATAAACAGAAACTTTCGACGGTACGCGCGGATTTCTTGGTCTGTCGCAGGCCCGCCCCTCCCCTGGCGGCGCCTCCGGCGCCGCCCCTGGCGCGCTCCGCGCGCCGAGGAGGGGGATCCAGCGCAGATCCAAGAACGCCTCGCGGACCTCCAACCAGCGCTGGACCTAAACGCTGCTTTGCTGGACTTCGGCTGTGTTGTGTTTTTCGTTTTGGGAGGGAGGTGCAGGGGAACAGGCAGAGCAAAACGAAAAACAGCGTTGCCTCCAGCAATTCATGTGTATGTTTTTTTGGCTCCTCCGAGGACGCCCTGGGCGCCCCGTTCCGGAAGGTGTGGGGCTGGCAGTAGGCTCTCAGCTCGAGGGAAGAAGCGCGCCGACCATGACCACGATGTGTCTCGGGATCCTGTCGACGCCAAGCGTGGCCATGATCCCTCCTCCTCCTCCTCCTCCTCCTCCTCCTCCTCCTCCTCCTCCTCCTCTTTCTCCTCCTCCTCCGCCTCCTCCTCCTCCGCCTCCTCCTCCTCCTCCTCCACATGATCTTGTCGACGCCAAGCGTGGTCATGATCCCTGCGGGCCGTCGCCAGTTCGCGGGGATGATGCACGAATTTGATGGGCTTTTTTCCCACCACCACTACCATAGGTAGCACGGGAGAGAGGGGAGGATGGGGAGATCCTCCTTCTCCTCCTCATTATCCTTCTTCTTCTCCTCCTCCTCCTCCCCCTCCTCCTACCCATAGTAGTGGTGGTGGGTGATCGGCCCATCAGTGATCCCTGCCAGCCCTCGCTGGTTCGCGAGGATGATGCACGAACTGACACTGACCAGGACGGACGATGACCAAGATCCCCAGACACGCGACGTCCTGATTTGTTCACTACGCGGACCCCGGAAGTCCCGACCCGTTCCTTGGGGCCGGTTTCCCATCCTGAGTCGTTGTTTCAAGGTCCTGAGGCCCGTCGAGGGTCCCCAGAGGCCGAAGATGGCCAAACACCTCCCGTCGAGTTTTTTTTTTTTTCTTAACCCACGCGGTCATGTCTGGGTCGACACCGACGTTTCCGCGTTCAGTTTTGGTGCCTTCTAGATGGGGTCCAAGTAGATGGGGTCGGAGGATCGCGCCGCATCGGCGACGTCGGCGTGTAGGAAATCGGCTCCGCATCGAGGCGTATCGTTGATGCATTGCCGATGCGTCGCCGATGCGGCGCGATCCACCGACCCCGTCCACTCCGACCCCATCCAGGAGGCCTAGATTCAGGCGATCGCAAACATGGATTAAGGGGGCGTGGATTAGCGACGGGTCCCGTTTCCATGGGAAGTCGCGGATTTCCGCCGCCGAGCGAGGCGGCACCGGCCGCGTTTTGGGGAGGGCACCTCCCCCGATCCATGGATTTGGCGACCGCGCGCCAAATCCACGGATCGCTGATCCATGCTTGCGCGCCCCCGACCGTTGGCCACCGCTTCCGCTCCCTCCACCAGCAGATGCCCCGCCTCCTCGGCAGCCCGAGCCTCGGCCAGCCGGCCCTGCCGCGCGTGGGGCACGCGCGCGGCCCGCCAGCCACGCGGGTTGGCCGAGCTCCCTGCTATGCAGTCGGACCGAGGTAGAAAGAGATCTATGGTCGGTTTGGGGAGGAGGAAAAGGTACTCATACTCTACCTTTCCTTCGTTTTCCCCTTTTGGGCCTCCTGGGAGGCCCTCGTCGCCACCGCTGGATTCGCCTCGAAGTCCTGGTCAGAACGCACCCCGGGAGAGGTCCGGGGAGTAGCGGAATGGGTACATCTTGGTCTCCCCAGGTTCGGGGAGGGTACCTTAATGTTTTTCGTGTTTTTCGAGGTTCGAGGTTTTCGGACGTTTTAGTCGCTTCTCGCCGGTTTTCTAGCCTCGGGATGCGTTCCAGCGGCTGCGCCTCGCCGCGAGCTTTCTCTGGGTGCCGGGATCGTCCCGAACGGCCGCCAGAGACCCGAGTCTTGACCCCCCAGTCAAATTCGGCGGCGGACCGAGGTATAAGATCGAGGTCGGTTCGGGAAGGGTGCCGTAATGTCCTTCGTGCTTGTTGGACGTTCTTGTGCATCCTGGGGAGGGTACCCTTGGATGCTCTGTGTGTTTTGGAGGGCGGAGGGTCTCATGTTCTTGAAGGGTGTTTCTCTGGCCTAGGTCCGGCTGCACAGAGCTCCCAGACATCCAGCGTCGTGATTTTGCGCAGTGCCTAGGTCTGAACCCCGCAGTTACTAGGGACTGGCTTTCATCCCGAGCCGGAGTTTCTCGGCCCCGGGGGTTTGGCGAGGGCCCCCCTCCCCTCGAGGCCAAAAGTGGGCAAACTTCCTTCTAGGAGGATGCAGCTCAAGTGAGTTTAAACTCAGAATCGGCGCTGGCATAAGCCTGGTCGAAGCTGTCCCACTATGGTTTCATCCCGCTTCATCCCGCTTCATCCAGCTTCACCCCGCTGAATCCGGCGTCATCCCGCTTCGTTCGGCTTCATCCTGGACTTAATCCGGCCTGAATCTAGCCTGGTGGAACGCCATCATTGTTTCGCGATGCGAGGATGTCTGGGAGCCAACCGATCTGGTGATTTTTCATCCTCCGACATGCCGCAGCAGCTCGCCCGGGCAGCCCGAGGCGCCCTGTAAAGCCCGCTGCGGGACGTCGGCCTCTGACAAGAGCGCCGCCTCATGCCAGCCGTTTGAGAGGCCAGCGCGGCTCCTGCCCATCGGCCCATCGGGCCGCCCCCCCAGACATCCAGCGCTCCCATGTTTTCGATGCGTGGACCCCCCTCGCAGGCCTAGAGGTTGACACCAACACCAATATCGGCGGTGTGCCTCCACCGCTCCACCGGGAGAAGAAGATCCCGACCTCGGTGATGGTGGTAATATTCTGGCTTCCAGGGTGGCCGAAATGTTACCACCAACACCGAAATCTAGGATCATCTTCCCCCTGCGGAAGCAACCCCCTGTGTTGGTGTTGGTGCCAATTTCCAGGCCTCCAGCCCCCGGAGGTCTGGGCCACTTCCCCGGGGCCGACTTCTCGTCCCGAGTCGCTTCTTGCTCGACGGCCCCGGGGCCCGTTGCGGGCCGCCGGAAGTAGTCCGAATCCGACCGGTGCTTGTTTTTCTTTGGATTCGGGCAAGTTTACTTGCATGGACGGGGGGGGGCTGAGTCTGAAGCAGGCCGAAAACAATTCGACGTGCGGAAATCACGCAAGTCGAAAGGCACCTGCACGCTCGTGTTCGATTGCAGAGGGGCGAGGGGAGAGGGGGGGGGGCGAACGCCATGCAAGTAAGCTTGCCTGGATCTAAAGAAAAACAGGCTCACGCTCCACTCGTTGTCCAGAGCCTCGGATCTCGGGGCTCCGGCCAGCCGTTGGAGAGGCCGGCGGGGCTCCTGCCCATCGCGCCGCCCTGAGCTCTCGGCTCCCCGTCCTGGACAGTGCTCGGGGGGTGGGGGGGGGCGAACCCTCGGGGCCGATCGCCCCGGGGCCTCCTCGGTCGCCCTCATCGGCTCCTGGGGCTAGCCTGCGGTCCTCTGCTTGGTGCAGGGCGCCACTCTTTGGCTTGCACCGTCCCAGCGCGGGTTGCTAACCAGGGTGCGCCGTCGCTGGCAACCAGCACCAGCAGGCCGCGAGTGGTGGCTTCCCCAGGCGGCGGGTGTCCCCCTTCCCAGGCCCCTGGCGTCATGATTTCTTCGTGAAGCGGACCCCCAGAAGTCTGGGCCCTTTCCCCAGGACCAGTTTGTCATCCCGAGTCGTTTTTACCTAACAGCGAAGACTGATAGGTTTCTAATGGGCTAAAAAGAGAGCAGCAGATGACTCCACAGGGGGGTCTGGGCGGGTGCCGGACAGGGTGCCGCAGATGTCGTTTGAAGCCAACAGTCACACACTTCGTGCTCTTCGACCTCCCAGAACTCCATTCCCGGGCCCATTCTGAAATGCCCGCATCCAAATGTAGGCCCTTCGTGCTCTTCGACTTCCCAGAACTCCATTCGCCCGGGCCGACCACATTTTTGAATTGCCTGGGGGGGGAGGGGGGGGGCGGAGCCAACTGTAGGCACTTCGTGCTCTTCGACTTCCCAGAACTCCATTCCCGGGCCACATTTTGGATGCCCGGAGCCAACTGTAGGCCACTTCGTGGTCTTCGAGTTCCCAGAACTCCATTCCCGGGCCAGATTTTGGATGCCCGGAGCCAACTGTAGGCCACTTCGTGGTCTTCGAGTTCCCAGAACTCATTCCTGGGCATGAATTTGAATGCCCGGAGCCAACTGTAGGCAACTTCGTGCTCTTCGACTTCCCAGAACTCCCTTTCCTGGGCCACATTTTGAATGCTGAGGCAGGCTGATGCTGCGGTCGAGGCAGGCTGGGGCTGAGGCAGGCTGAGGCTGAGGCCGAGGCTGAAGGCAGACTGAGGCTGAGGCTGAAGCAGACTGAGGCCGAGGCTGAGGCAGGCTGAGGCTGAGGCTGAAGCAGGCTGATGCTGAGGCAGGCTGAGGCTGAGGCTGAGGCTGATGCAGGCTGAGGCTGAGGCAGGCTGAGGCTGAGGCCGATGCTGAAGGCAGACTGAGGCTGAGGCTGAAGCAGGCTGAGGCTGAGGCTGAGGCAGGCTGAGGCTGAGGCAGGCTGAGGCTGAGGCTGAGGCAAGCTGAGGTTGAGGCTGTGACTGCGACTGCCGTTGCCGCTGCGACTGTCATCGCGAATGCGACTACGACTGCGAGAACAGCAGAATTCTACAACTGGATTTTACCTAACAGCGAAGACTGATAGGTTTCTAATGGGCTAAAAAGAGAGCAGCAGATGACTCCACAGGGGGGTCTGGGCGGGTGCCGGACAGGGTGCCGCAGAAGTCGTTTTAAGCCAACAGTCACACACTTCGTGCTCTTCGACCTCCCAGAACTCCATTCCCGGGCCACATTCTGAATGCCCGGAGCCAACTGTAGGCCACTTCGTGCTCTTCGACTTCCCAGAACTCCATTCCCTGGCCACATTTTGAATGCCCGGAGCCAACTGTAGGCCACTTCGTGCTCTTCGACTTCCCAGAACTCCATTCCCGGGCCACATTTTGGATGCCCGGAGCCAACTGTAGGCCACTTCGTGGTCTTCGAGTTCCCAGAACTCCATTCCTGGGCATGATTTTGAATGCCCGGAGCCAACTGTAGGCCACTTCGTGTTCTTCGAGTTCCCAGAACTCCATTCCCCGGCCACATTTTGAATGCTGAGGCAGGCTGATGCTGAGGCTGAGGCAGGCTGAGGCTGAGGCAGGCTGAGGCTGAGGCCGAGGCTGAAGGCAGACTGAGGCTGAGGCTGAAGCAGGCTGAGGCTGAGGCTGAGGCAGGCTGAGGCTGAGGCTGAGGCAGGCTGATGCTGAGGCAGGCTGAGGCTGAGGCTGAGGCTGATGCAGGCGGAGGCTGAGGCAGGCTGAGGCTGAGGCCGAGGCTGAAGGCAGACTGAGGCTGAGGCTGAAGCAGGCTGAGGCTGAGGCTGAGGCAGGCTGAGGCTGAGGCTTAGGCAAGCTGATACTGAGGCAGACTGAGGCTGAGGCTAAGGCAGGCTGAGGCTGAGGCAGGCTGAGGCTGAGGCAGGCTGAGGCAGGCTGAGGCTGAGGCTGAGGCTGAGGCTGAGGCTGAGGATGAGGCAGGCTGAGGCAGACGCTGAGGCAGGGTGAGGCTGAGGCTGAGGCAGGCTGTGGCTGAGGCTGAAGCTGAGGCAGGCTGAGGCTGAGGCTGATGCAGGCTGAGGCTGAGGCAGGCTGAGGCTGAGGCTGAGGCTGAGGCTGTGGCTGTGACTGAGGCTGAGGCTGAGGCTGAGGCAGACGCTGAGGCAGGCTGAGGCTGAGGCAGGCTGAGGCTGAGGCTGAGGCTGATGCAGGCTGAGGCTGAGGCTGGCTGAGGCTGAGGCCGAGGCTGAAGGCAGAATGAGGCTGAGGCTGAAGCAGGCTGAGGCTGAGGCCGAGGCAGGCTGATGCTGAGGCTGAGGCAGGCTGATGCTGAGGAAAAGGTTGAGGCTGAGGCTGAGGCAGGCTGAGGCTGAGGCTGAGGCAGGCTGGCTGAGGCTGAGGCAGGCTGATGCGGAGGCAGGCTGAGGCTGAGGCTGAGGCTGAGGCTGATGCAGGCTGAGGCTGAGGCAGGCTGAGGCTGAGGCCGAGGCTGAAGGCAGGCTGTGGCTGAGGCGGAGGCTGAAGCAGGCTGAGGCTGAGGCTGAGGCAGGCTGAGGCTGAGGCTGAGGCAGGCTGATACTGAGGCAGGCTGAGGCTGAGGCTGTGACTGTGACTGCCGTTGCCACTGCGACTGTCATCGCGAATGCGACTGCGACTGCGAGAACAGGAGAATTCTACACCTGGATTCTCATCTGGATCTTAAGGGGAATGTTTCCATATATGCTTCTACACATCGCTGTCAGGTTGCTTTGCCGGGATAATTTGACCGTCCCGAGGCCCGGCGAGGGCTCCCAGAGGCCGAAAATAATGAAAAACCTTCCGTCATTACCTAACAGCTCTTGCTGATAGGTTTCTAGTGGTCTCAAAAGAGAGCATCATGACTCCTCAGGGGGGTCGGGGCGGGACCCGGGGAGGCTGCCGGCGCGGCTGCCGCCGCACTCGTTTTTTGCAAACAGTCACACACTTCGTGCTCTTCGACCTCCCAGAACTCCATTCCCGGGCCACATTCTGAATGCCCGGAGCCAACTGTAGGCCACTTCGTGCTCTTCGACTTCCCAGAACTCCATTCCCGGGCCACATTTTGAATGCCCGTAGGAGCCAACTGTAGGCCACTCTCGTGCTCTCGAGTTTCTCAGAACTCCTATTCCCCCCGGCCCACATTTTGGATGCCCGGAGCCAACTGTAGGCCACTTCGTGGTCTTCGAGTTCCCAGAACTCCATTCCCGGGCCACATTTTGGATGCCCGGAGCCAACTGTAGGCCACTTCGTGCTCTTGGACTTCCCAGAACTCCATTCCTGGGTATGATTTTGAATGCCCGGAGCAAACTGTAGGCCACTTCGTGTTCTTCGAGTTCCCAGAATTCCATTCCCTGGCACATTTTGAATGCTGAGCGACGCTTGATGCTGCGGCCGAGGCATGCTGAGGCCTGAGGCAGCTGAGGCTGCCGAGGCTGAAGGCAGACAGATGCTGAGGCTGAAGCAGGCTGAGGCTGAGGCTGAGGCAGGCTGAGGCTGAGGCTGAGGCAGGCTGATGCTGAGGCAGGCTGAGGCTGAGGCTGAGGCTGATGCAGGCTGAGGCTGAGGCAGGCTGAGGCTGAGGCCGAGGCTGAAGGCAGACTGAGGCTGAGGCTGAAGCAGTCTGAGGCTGAGGCTGAGGCAGGATGAGGCTGAGGCAGGCTGAGGCTGAGGCTGAGGCAGGCTGAGGCTGAGGCTGTGACTGCGACTGCCGTTGCCGCTGCGACTGTCATCGCGAATGCGACTACGACTGCGAGAACAGCAGAATTCTACAACTGGATTTTCATCTGAATCTTAAGGGGAATGCTTTCAGATATGCTTCTACACATCGCTGTTAGGTTGCTTTGCCGGGATAATGATTTTTTCATTGCTCGAGGGGGCCTGGGTTTGGCACTCCTCGGCACAGGGACTGTTCAAAGTCGGAGGGCACCAACTATACACCTACACCGATCCTGGCCAGGCCGATCCTAGGCCCAGGATCGGTGTATATGCACTCTGCCCAAGGCAGGAGGGCGTATACATAGATCCTGGGCCCAGGGTGATCCTGGCAAGGATTGGTGTTGGTGTGTAGTTGGTGCCTTCCTACAAAGGCGGCCCGCTCGGAGCCCCTGCAGTCTGGCCAGTGCTCCTGCCTTCGGGAGGGGGAGGCGCGCGCGCCTCCCGGCAGCGGCGCCGCGCCCGGGGAGCGCTCCCGGGGGACCGCCGCCCCGAGCGGCCGCGCCGATCGCCTAGGAGCCCGTTTTCTTTTGGATTCGGGCAAGCTTCTTGCACGGCGTTTCGCCCCCCCCCCCCCCCCCCCCTCTCCCCCCCTCGCCTCTTTCAATCGAGCACGAGCGTGCAGTGCCTTTCGACTTGCGGTGATTTTTCGCGGTCGACTTTGTGTTTCGGCTTGCTTCAGCCTCAGCCCCCCCGCCCCCCGTCCATTCAGCAATAAAACTTGCCCGAATCCATACTTTGCATGGACGGGGGGGGGGCTGAGTCTGAGGCAAGCCGAAAACAATTCGACGTGCGGAAATCACGCAAGTCGAAAGGCACTTGCACGCTCGTGTTCGATTGAAGAGGGGCGAGGGGGGAGAGGGGGGGGGGGGGGGCGAACGCCATGCAAGTAAGCTTGCCTGGATCTAAAGAAAAACAGGCTCCTAGGATCCAGTGGGGCCTGTCCCTCTACAGGAGGAAGGTTCAAAAATAATCAAAGCATAGTCTGGGGACGATTTTCTGATTGTTTTTGCCCACTTGGGCTGTTTTTTTATGTTTTGAATTTTTCGCCCCAAAATCCCCCTGTAGGGGGACACGCCCGACTTAAGCCTAGGACTTTCTCGAATCCTGAGACCCTGGCGGCTCCATGTTTTCGAGCCGGGCGTTTTCACTCGTGTTTCTGGGCCCGGGACCCTCACATATTGGTCCGGCTCGAGAAATGACGCCGACAGGTGGGTTCCAGGGCTCCAGGCGTGATTTTGTACAGTGTTGCAGTCTTTTCGCTACGTCGGATCTCAGGGAACGTTCTCGCTGGTTCCTGGGGCTGTCCCAGCCCCGGGAGTCTTTCCAGCAGCTGTTCCCGGAGAGCTCGTGAGAAGCTAGGAGGGTTCGTAGCGAGTGGAGGCGGGCAGCGCAGGGTAGCCCCGGAGTCGGGGCTGATCGGTCAGAGCGCCGGATCTTGCAGGATCCTGCAGGGCCAGGGGCGCACGCACCCGGGTTTGGGTGCAGGATCCAGCAGGATCTTGCCGGATCTTGCAGCGCCTCCTGTGAACTTGCTGCGTGTTCCAGAAGCGTTTTCCTACTCGTTCCCAATAGGTTTGCTGCAAGCCCTTCCGCAGCTCCCTCGAAGCGCTTCGGGAGCATCTGCGAAGCTTCATTTCTCGAGCTTGCAAGCTTTCCAGACATCCCTTCGAGCGTCCTTGCAAGCGTCTCCCACAGGCTTTCACGCACTTTGGACTGCCTCGCTATCTGGGTTTGGGACGCCACAATTGCGTCGAAAAATCAGCGTTCGGATCAATCTTATGTAGTCGATCCCCTACTCGGGGGGGTTGTCCAGCCCCAGGCTGTGTTCCAGCATCTGTGTTTCGCCGAACGGCCGGCGGAGACCCGAGTGATGATCCGGACACCGAGTGACGCTTCGGCGGAATGGCCTCTGGTGCGAGGCTTTCGGGGGGTGCGGGGGGGGGGCAAGCCCGAGCATGCGGTCCGCCATTAGCGCATCGCGTGCAGCGATCGGCTAGCCGCGCACGAAACGTCACTCTTGCCTAGGTTTGGGTGTTGCTAGAAGTGCCCCTGGCACAAGGCGCCCCCAGGGTTTCCAAGGAGGCCCCAACGGCTTCCAGTACCCCCCTCATGAAGTCCAGATGTTCCCAGGGGTTCCAGAATGGAGCGAGTAGTAGTAGTAGTAGTAGTAGTAGTAGTAGTAGCAGTAGTAGTAGTAGTAGTAGTAGTAGTAGTAGTAGTAGTAGTAGTAGTAGTAGTAGTAGTAGTAGTAGTATAGTATAGTATAGTATAGTAGTAGTATAGTCGTAGTATAGTAGTAGTAGTAGTAGTAGTAGTAATAATAGGAGTGAGTAGTAAGTAGTAGTAGTAGTAGTAGTAGTGGTAGTAGTGGTAGTAGTCGTAGTCGTAGTAATAGTAGTAGGTCTCGTAGTAGAAGTAGTGGTCGTAGTATTAGTACTAGTCGTGAAAGTCGTAGTGGTAGTGGTAGTAGTAGTAGTAGTAGTAGTAGTAGTAGTAGTAGTAGTAGTAGTAGTAGTAGTAGTAGTAGTAGTAGTAGTAGTAGTCGTAGTAGTCGTAGTAGTCGTAGAGTCGTAGTAGTAGTAGTAGTAGTAGTAGTAGTAGTAGTAGTAGTAGTAGTAGTAGTAGTAGTAGTAGTAGTAGTAGTAGTGGTTGTGTTAGTAGTAGTCGTGAAGAAGAGTAAGTATGTCTTTAGTATCACCGTAAGTAATAGTAGTAGTGGTAGTAGTAGTGTAGTAGTAGTATAGTAGTATAGTTAGTAGTCGTGTACTAGTATATTCGTAGTCGTAGTCCGTAGTAGTAGTAATTGTATAGTAGTAGTAGTATTAGTAGTAGTAGTAGTAGTAGTTAATTTGAAGTAGTATTGTAGTAGTAGTAAGTAGTAATCGTTTAGTACGTTAGTAGTAGTAGTAGTAGTACGTAGTATTAGTAAGTAGTATAAGTAATAAGTGGTAGTAGCAGTAGTAGTAGTAGGAGTAGTAGTAGTAGAAGTAGTATAGTATAGTAGTAAGTAGTAGTAGTATCCGTAGTAGTGTAGTTGTGTAATAGTAGTGGTAGTAGTAGTAGTAGTAGTAATAGTAAGTAAGGTAGTAGTAGTAGTAGTAGTAGTAGTAGTAGTAGTAGCAGTAGTAGTAGTAGTAGCAGTATAGTAGTAGTAGTAGTAATAGTAGTAGTAGTAGTAGTAGTAGTAGTAGTAGTAGTAGTAGTAGTAGTAGTAGTAATAGTACAACATGGGCAGCATAAACCTTCACATCACACCAGACGATGCAAATTCATGCAGGCGACAGCGAAACAACCTCGTATTAACATCTCACTACTACCACTACTACTACTACTACTACTACTACTACTTCTACTACTACTACTACTACTACTACTACTACTACTACTACTACAATTGCTACTACTACTACTACTACTACTACTATTACTACTACTACTACTACTACTACTACTACTACTACTACTACTACTACTACTACTACTACTACTACTATGACTACGACTACGACTACTACTACTACTACTACTACTACTACTACTACTACTACTACTACGGCTACCACTACTACTACTACTACTACTACTACTACTACTACTGCTACTGCTACTGCTACTGCTACTACTACTACTACTACTACTACTACTACTACTACTACTACTACTACTACTACTACTACTCACTCTACGTCTACTAGACTCTACTTCTACTAAGACACTACGACTACTACGACTAACTACGACTAGACTACGACCTACTACGACTACTACGACTACTACGACTACTACGACTACTAACGACTACTACGGACTACACTACTACTACGACTACTACTGACACTAACTACTACTTACTACTACTACTACTAACTACTACTAGCGACTACTACTACTACTACTACTACTAACTACTACTACTACTACTACTACTACTACTAACTACTACCACTAACACTACCCCTACCACTACCACTACCACTACCACTGTCTACCACTGCTCCACTTCTACAACTACTAAACCACTACTACCACTACTGACAACTGCTACTGCTACTGCTACTGCTACTGCTACTGCTACTGCTACTGCTACTGCTACTGCTACTGCTACTGCTACTGCTACTGCTACTGCTACTGCTACTGCTACTGCTGCTGCTGCTGCTGCTACCTGTGGCCCCCGCACCCATTTCGGCACACCCTTCACACGCTTCGTGGCCCCATCAGAAGCTCCACCGAAGGTACGGTTGTGCCCGGCGTCCCCACACCGATATCGGCATACCCCTCAGACGACTCGTGGCCCCATAGGGAGCTCCACCGAAGGTCCCAGTGGTTGTGCACGCATGCGGCCCCCGCACCCAATTCGGCACATCTCTGACACGTTTCGCGGCCCCATAGATTCCCAGGGATTCCTAGTGAGTCGTAGGGAGTCGTAGGGGTTCCTGGGGAGTCGTAGGGAGTCCTATGGATTCCCAGGGAATCCTAGAGACCCATAAGGATTCCGAGGGGTTCTTTCAACATATTCCTATGGATTCCTACGGATTCGTAGGTATTCCTTTGGATTCCTAGGTAGTGAAATCCTTAGGAATCCTTGCAAACCGTAAGGATTTGCAAGGTTTGCCAAGGATTTCACTGAGGGACCCGGACGGGCAAGGCGTTCGGTTTGCGCAAAGAGTCTTCAGGATTCGCAAGGAATTTCTAAGGATTCGTATGGATGCCTAGGGATTCCTATGTCTTCCTAGGGATTTCTCGGAAGTCGTAGGGAGTCGTAGGGATTCCTAGGGAGTCGTAGGGAATCGTGGGGATTCCTCAGAATATCTACTCCCAGGGATCCCCAGGGAGTCGTAGGGATTCCTAGCGATTCCTAGGGGTTCTCAGGGATTCCTTGGGATTCCTAGGGATTCCAAGGGAGTCGTAGGGAGTTGCACGGATATCTAAGGATTCCTACGGATTCCTAGGGAGTCTGAAGGATTTCCATGGATTTCTAAAGATTCCGATGGGCTCCTAGGCATTCCTAGGTATTCCTAGGGATTCCTAGGTAGTGAACTCCTTGGGAATCATTGCAATGCAAATCGTAAGGACTTGCAAGGGTTGTCAAGGATTTCACTAGGGACCCGGACGGGCAAGGTGTTCGGCTTGCGCAAGGAATTTAACAGGATTCGCAAGGGATTCCTCAGGATTCGCGGCCCCAGCGATTCCTAGGGATTCCTAGTGAGTCGTATGGAGTTGTAGGAATCCTAGGGAGTCGTAGGGAGTCGTACGTATTCCTATGGATTCCTAGGGATTCCCAGGGATTCCTAGGGATTCCTAGGCATTCCTATGGATTTCTGGGGATTCCTAGGCATTCCAAGGGGTTCCTTGGGATTCTCACGTATTTCGAGGGATTCCTAGGTAGTGAAATCCTGGGGAATCCTTGTAAGGGGTTCCTAAGGATTTTACGAGGGACCCGGACGAGCAAGGCGTTCGGTTTGCGCAAGGAGTCTGAAGGATTCGCTAGGGATTCGTCAGACTGAGGGGGCTGAACCGAACGGTCATTCACTGTCCCTGGGTGCGTGGCTGAAGTGGAATTCCGCGATGCGGATTCTTGTTGTTGTTGATTGTTGCTTGTTATTGTCGTCGTCCCACCCGCGACCCGCCCCGCGACCCACCCGCGACCCACCCCGCGACCCACCCGCGACCCACCCGCGACCCACCCGCGACCCACCCCGCGACCCGCCCGCGACCCGCCCCGAGACCCCCCCCGCGACCCACCGGCGACCCACCCGCGACCCATCCTGCGACCCATCCCGCGACCCACCCGCGACCCACCCGCGACCCACCCGCGACCCACGCGACCCCATCCCGCGACCCCCCCGCGACCCACCCCGCGACCGCATCCCAAAATTTTCGCCGCCTGCCATTGGGCTTCTTGGGATTCGTTCTGGTGGAGAACCTGCGACACACCCCGAACCCCAACCGCGCGCCCGCGATCCACCCGCGACCCAACCGCGACCCACCCGCGACCCACCCCCGAACCCACCCCAAAATTTTGGCGCTTGCAGCGGGCTTCTTTTGGATTCTACCATGTTAGGCAAGAGCCTGCAACCACACCCGCTTAAGTTAAACCGCGTTCAGTGTGCAGATCAACATGTTCGGCGTCTGCGGCGGGCTGTTTTTGAATTCCTTCCAGGTGGAGGTGGAGAGCCCGCGACCCACCCGCGACCAAAACTACGTTCACTGAACAAACCAAAAATTATGCGCCTGCGGCGGGCTGTTTTTGCATTCGTTCCGGGTGGCCCACCAGCGATCCCCCCCGCGCTGAACTTGTCACAGCACGCAAATCGGGTCGCCTGCGGCGGGTTTGCCTCGCATTTGTTTTGGAAAAGAGCGCCTCGTGCCCATTCCCATTAACGATCCGTGCCCACGAGGAGAAGAGGAGGAGGAGGAGGAGGAGAGGGAGGAGGAGGAGGGAGGAGGAGGAGGAGGAGAGGAGGAGGAGGAGGAGGGCGCCATCGACAGGGAAGGTGAGGGCCACGAGGTCCGCCGGCTCGACGCCCGCGTCGCCCGCGCCCGCTCCCTCACTCTTATCCGCAATTGCGGGGTGCTGCGCAGGAATTCGTAGGGATTCCTAGGAATTCCGAAGTAGTAAAATCCTTAAGAATCCTTGCGAATCTTAAGGATTCCCGGGTGGTCCTAAGGATTTCGCTAGGGACCCGGACGCGCAGGGTGTCGGTTTGCGCATGGAGTCTTCACGATCCGCCAGGGATTCTTAGCTATTCGTCTGCATTTCTGTGGATTCTGGTGGATTCCTATGGGTTCCTGGGGAGTCGTAGGGATTCCTAGAGAGTTGTTGCAGGGAGTCCGAAGGATTCTTAGATATCCCTTTTGGTTTCCACGGATTCCTAGGGTTTCGTAAGGATTCCTAGGGGGATCCGTAGGGGTTCCGGGAATTTCCTACGGATTCAGGATGGTGATGTCCTTAGGGATCTTAGCAAATCGCAATGATTTGGATGGGTCTCCTAAGGATTGCTAAGCATTGGGGACCCTGGCGCGCAGGGCGTTCGGGACCCGAACGCGCATTGCGTGCGGCCCGGATGGCCAGGTCGTTGCCTAGTAGTAGTAGTAGTAGTAGTAGTAGTAGTAGTAGTAGTAGTAGTAGTAGTAGTAGTAGTAGTAGTAGTAGTAGTAGTAGTAGTAGTAGTAGTAGTA
>CAUYUJ010002008.1:0-7500 GCA_963575745.1 Prorocentrum cordatum
GGCTGGCAGGCTCGTGGCTCCCCAGGTACGCTCTACTCCTCCCTTCTCCTCCCTTCAGACGCGTTCTGCGGCAGCGGCCACACAAGCATTGTCGTATTGTCTGGTCCAGGATGGGGTCCAGTCTGGTCCAAGATGGGGCCCAGCCTGGTTCGGGAGGGGCCGCCCCTTTTCCAGTCTGGTCCGGGATGGCGTGCAGTCTGGTCAGGGTGAGGTTGGCAGGCTCGTGCTTTCGTCGCTCATGATGACGCTGCAGGATCCCCCAGGCACGCTTTGGGAGCCGCCCTTCTCCTCCCTCCTCTCGTGCTTCCCGCTCCCTGCCTCGCCTGCTGCTTTCCCGCTTCGCTCGCTCGTCGCCTGTCCTTTTGTGTCTCTCCTCGTCCTCCTCCGCCTTTTGTTCGTTGCCGACCTGGCACCGCCGTTCCGGGAGCGCGCGCGAAGGACTTATCTAGGACATTTGTGCGCCATCGAGATGCAAATATTTGGCATACGCAGCGTTACCGTTGCACGATTTGCACACCTCTGGCATCCTGAACGTTGGCACACATTCATACACACATATTTGAACCTGGTGTTTGCATCATCTCCACTTCTTCCTTAACCTCTGGCCGATTGGTGGTCAAAGCTTGCCTGGGGTAGCACCGCAAGACCAGTCATGCTTGGGCTTGTCGCGTTGGTTGTCGAAGCCTCCTTCTTCGATGCAGCATGCATTTGACCCTCTGCGTTTTCAGAGACAGGCATAAGTTCGCCTCCCTGCCGATACCTCGGTAGTTTGGGATACTCGTGTCTGTCGCGGCCACTCTGTCATGCCCTATCGTGGCTTTGGTACTCTTTCTTTCACGCAGGTCAAGCCGACGCGGGTTCAACCTTGCCTGAAGGCTGGCGCGCGAAGGTCCCCACTTGCGCAGCAGAGGATTCGCGGGGAGCGATTCGGCTCCCCAGCATCTATGATGTACTCCTCCCCTCCCTGACAGAACAGGAACGAGAGACATGAGGTGCCCAACCAGCCTCGCTCGCAAGTGGGATGGTTCCCTCCCCTGTTGGCTCGAGGCGGCCAGCCACCCAGCCGGCTTCATTCTCTCGCTCTCAAAGGCAGGGCAAAGTCTGTCAAGGCGCGTTTGTTCTCCACGTAGTAATGCCCACAATTTGTTCCAAGTGCGCGATTGATGATGTCATTATGCACGGGCTCCAAGAAGGTGGCATGAGGCGCCCGACCAGCCTCGCTTGCAAGGGGTCTGGTTCCCTCCTCTGTTGGCAAGAGGAGCCCGTTCAGCTACATAAGCGGACCAGCTCCATTCCCACCAGTCCAACTATGTGTCTCTTTCTTGATTGATACGTGTCTGAGTTGGCACACATTCCAAACCACGTCACTATTCCGACCCTGATCCTCATACGTGGATCTCTTCCTTCCATCCTCCTCCAGCGGTATGCTTGAGCTGCGCCCATTTGCCCGGACGGTTTCTGGGGGCATCCACCTGCGCGGACAGGCCCGGCAATTGCGAGATTGGCGTGCGTGCTTTCCCCCAGGCATCTTCGCCCCACGGCAGGACCCACAGCGGCAGGTGGTCACAAAGCGGCCCCACACGAAGGGGCGGTCCAGCAAGTCTGGCTCTCCTCCTTTTCCCTCCCCTCATGTCCATCTCCTCCGTATACGGGAGGCAACCTTCGCAGCTTCGGAGCCCCTGATGTGACAGGTCTGTTTCTCTTGTGCGGGGGTAACCTGCCCACCATTCCTAGGTGGAGTCTTGGGTCATGTAGGCAGGGTACCCAGCACAACCGCTACGGTCCCGCTCCTTAAACAAGAGTACACAATACTTCAGTTTACATGCACTGACAAACTGTAGACATGTATGTGTATGTATGCACGTGTGCATGTATGCATGTACGCATGTACGTATGTGTATGCTGTATATGTATGTACATATGTATGTATGTGTAGGTATGCAGTCCCAACCTCCTCGTCCCAGGCGGACGATCGTATCCCGCACCGGCGACGCTCGTTGGCGCTGCTTCGCTCACTATATCCGCCTGCTCACTGTGGCAGCACGTAGCGGCGGTCCTCTCCTGGTACGGTTCTCGCACACGCTTGTGCGTTCCTTCCTTCTCTCTCTCTCTCTCTTCGTCGCTGTCGGTCGGTCGCGTCGCCGTGCTGCTCGTCCCCGTCCGCGGACGCCGTCACAATTTGCTCACCCGCCACCCACGCCCGGGTGGCGTGTGGGCGGTTAATCCCAGGTGGTCCGCATCTGAGGGCCCGGCCGCGCGAGCTAGTTCCGTGCCGCTCTGCTCGACTTGCTCCGCCTCGTCGCTGCGCGCGAGGCCGCGATCGCCAAAAAGTGTGCATGTATGAGTGCAGGTGTATGCATGTGTAGGTGTGTGTATGTATATATGTGTATGGATGCATGTGTGTACGTATATGGTTGATCGTTCCTTCCCCTTTACCTTGTCAGGAACTTCAAAAATTGGAGTTGGCCCAGGCCCCAGATATAGAGGGACCCAGCCCTTGCTCCAAACGCTTGCAATGTAGCTTTCCGCGCGGCCGCATTCCCTTCGTTACCAACGGTGTCATGCAATCGCGTAAGCCTCACTCGAACAAATAGAACTCTTCCCTCTCCTATCTCCTCCCTCCCTCTTTCCCTTCCCCTCCTTCTCCTCCCCCTCCTCAGCCTCCTCCCCCTCCTCCTCCTCCGAATCATCCTCTGCCAGGTGCGGGACGCGATCAAGAAGCTGCCCGACGCGCCGGAGAACGCGTTCGGGCAGGCGCCCGGCAATGAGCAGCAGCAGCGACCTCCCCCTGATTCCCGGCCTCCCGTCATCCTCCTCGTCCTCCTCCTCTCCTCCTCCTCCTCCTCCTCCTCCCCCTCCTCCTCCTCCTCCTCCTCCTCCTCCTCCTCCTCCTCCTCCTCCTCCTCCTCCTCCCCCTCCTCTTCATTCTTCTCCTCCCACTCCTCTTCCTCCCAGGGGTTGTGCGTCCTCCTCTTCCTTCCAGGGGTGGTGCGCGAAGGGGTGGTGCGCCGATGATGCACGCGCTGTCACGCTTGGAAGTGCGGGTCTGGCCGTGCTCTGGCGGTTGGCCTGGCGCGCCGCCCGCCGAGCAACGGAGCCGTGGTGGGCCGACGCCGTGGCGATACCCTACGCGACTTGCCTGGGATGCCTCCTGTGCCCGGCCGTGACCTCCGAGCTCTGGCGTCGGGGCCCAAGAGACGGGGGGTCAACGCAAACTGGTCAGCCAAAGCGCCGGATCTTGCAGGATCTTGCAGGGCCAGGGGTGCATGGACCCGGGCTGGGGTGCAGGATCCTGCAGGATCTTGCAGGATCCTGCAAAGCTTGACTGGCCCGGGCTTGCATTGACCCGGGTCAGTAGAAGCCCGAGTGGAGCGCCCCTTTGGCCACAGGACGCGAGCGCACAGCGGCGTTGGCCCTCGCCAGCGCCAACACCACCACCATAGCCGACCTCCACCGTTCGCGGGCCGTTCTGGTGGCGGGCTTCAGGGCCCAGGCAGTCGAGTTGCCCAGACATGTGAAATCTGACGCCAGGGTGGGGAAGCTCGGCGAGCAGCATGTCTGGACGCGGCTGTTATGGCTGGCTGGGGCTGACTGGGCCTCGCGGACCTCACGCAGCTGCACGAGATGGGCGACCAGAAGCTCGTCAGCATCCAGGCGCTGGCGGCTACGACGCCGGCGTCGTGCGCGACCCCAGCCCTCTGCGACGCAGAGGCCCATGGTGGTGGTGCTCGAACGAGGCGGCCTTCGTGCACCTGCCCCTGGTGGGGCACCACCCGGACGCGCCCCTCCTCGGCCAGATCACTGGCACAGTGAGACCATCGCCACCCGCCGGGGGGGTCAGGAGGGAAAGAAACACACAGACACAATTAATCTTCGATTTCCTGGAAAATATGGGAAAATATGGGAAGTGGGGGGGGGTAGAACAAAAAAAAACCGAAAATATGGGAAAATACAGGGAATCTGTTTATTTGTGTGTATGTATTTGCGCGTCCTGGGGCCCCCTTCAGGGGGGGGGGCGGCCGCTGGGCTGAGCCGCGCCTCGCCCCCGCGCAGTTGGGGCGCGCGCTGGGCGCCCCGCGCGCGGCGCCCGCGCCTGCTGCCGCAGCGCTCGTGGCGGCGCGGGGCGCGCCGGCGGCGCCCGCCCGTCTTCGGGTCGGGAGCCTTGAGACGGGGGTCAACGCAAACGGGGGTCAGCCAGGGCACCAGATCCTGCAGGATCCTGCGAAGACACCCTCTGGCTGACCCGGGTTAGGGAGCCGCTCGTGGCCGCGAGGCGGCCGCACACATTGGCTGACCCGGGTTTGCGAAGACCTGCGTTGCAGTTTTTTTTTCCTGCATTGCAGTTTTTGGTTTCCTGCTGACCCGGGTCTGGATTGACCCGGGTCAGAAGATCCCCGATCGGGGGCGGACAGACCTCCTGCCCTGACACGTCGATTAGTGAATTGGCCGTTTTCGGTTCGCGAGAGGGCGTCGGAAGCGCCCGCCCGTCTTCGGGGGCGGATGGACCTCCTGCCCTGACGCGTCGATTAGTGAATTGGCCGTTTTCGGTTCGCGGGAGGGCGTCAGAAGCGCCCGCCAGTCTTCGGGGGTGGATGGACCTCCTGCCCTGACACGTCGATTAGTGAATTGGCCGTTTTCGGTTCGCGAGAGGGCGTCAGAAGCGCCCGCCAGTCTTCGGGGGCGGATGGACCTCCTGCCCGGACACGTCGATTCGTGAATTGGCCGTTTTCTCTTCGCGAGAGGGCGCCGCGGCCGCCTTTTCGCGGGTCCAGGTCCGTCGGTTTCGGTCCCAGGCCGTTTTCACGAAAGGGAGGTTTACTAAAGGGAGGGTTGTCCACCGCCGGAGCCTGCGTGGACCACCCCAGGCACACGGCTCGGTGCCCCCGTGTTGCGCAGGGCAGAACGCAGCGCGCTCTAACATCGCATCTTTCTCCTCCTGCTCCTCCTCCTCCTCCCCCTCCTCCCCCTCCTCCTCCTCCTCCTCCTCATCCTCCCCCTGCTCCCCCTTCCTAATAAGAAGTCCCTCCCTGCCGCACCCCGAGACGTGAAGGTAGGGCGGGCCCGTCGTTTCGCCTGAGATGTCTTCACTGCTTATACTCCTAAAGCTCGAAATGTGCAACAGGTCACGGATGGAGGGCGGGACGTTTTCAAAATGTAGTTCTCGTTTCCGCGCCGCGAACGTTCGGCCTGAAAGTTTGCAGCAGTTTCACAGATGAAGGGCAGGTCCTTTTCAAAATGTTGTTCTCGCTGAGCGCCGCGCACATTCGTTCTGAACGTTTGCAACAGCTTCACGGATGGAAGGCGAGCTTGTTTCAACATGTGGCTCTCGCCGTAATTATACGCACATTGGGTTAAAAGTTTGTAGCAGCTTCAAGGATGGAGGGCGGTTCCTTTTCGAAATGTGGCTCCCGCCTGTGGCGCCACGCACATTCGTTCTAAAAGTCTGCAGCTGCTTCAAGGACCCGAGTGTTTGAAGTCCCAGAAATGGCTTTCTGGCAAGGATTGCCAGGACGCAACATTCACATTGATCCACTGTATTGAAGACCCAGGAACGCCGTTCTGGCACGATCTGGGATGCTCAGGACGCAAAAGGCACGAGTGATGATTTTCCGGATGGCTGTCGTACAACGGAGCACTTCCCACAAAGAAGAGAAAATGTAGGGACCTATGACGCGGGAAGTTGGAGGGAGGGTGTATTGCAACATCGTTGATGCGTCTTGGGTTTGCGCTGCATCCTCCTCCTCCTCCTCCTCCTCCTCCTCCCCTCCTCCTCCTCCCTCCCCTCCTCCTCCTCCTCCTCCTCCTACCTACCCCTCCTCCTCCTCCTCCTCCTCCTCCTCCTCCTCCTCCCCCTCCTCCTCTTCCTCCTCCTCCTCCCCCTCCTCCCCCTCCTCCTCCTCCTCCTCCTCCTCCTCCTCCCCCTCCTCCCCTGCTCCTCCTCCCCCCTCCTCCTCCTCCTCCTCCTCCTCCTCCTCCTCCCTCCTCCTCCTCCTCCTCCTCCCCCTCCTCATCCTCCTCCTCCTCCTCCCTCGTCATCCTCCTCGTCATCCTCCTCCCTCCTCCTCCTCCCTCCTCCTCCTCCTCCTCCTCCTCCTCCTCCTTCTCCTCATCCTCCTCCTCCTCCTCCTCCTCCTCCTCCCCCCCCCCCCATCCTCCTCATCACCGTGTGGGATGATGAGGGGCAGGTGGAGGGCGGACAGACAGTTTGCCTTGAAGCGAAGGGTGGTTCGTAGTGCTTCAGTCAATGAGGCAAGGCTGGGCTGTCATGAGGGCCCCGCCCTGCCTGGAACCCTCGTGCCCGTCCGTAAGCCCAGAGCGCTAACGGCGCGTTCACGCCCCCACCAGATTCAGAGGGTTCCAAGGCCCTTTCAAGCAGGGCCCGCGGGCAAGTAAGCGACGCGGGCCTACCCAATGTAGCGCAGAAGGAAGACAGGAGGGGGAGGAGGAGGAAGAGAAGGAGGGCGCACGGAGCAGAAGGAGGCGGGAGGCGGGGAGGAGGAGGGTAAGCAGGAGGGGGAGGAGGGACGACAAGGAGAAGGAGGAGGATGAGGAGGAGGACCAGTGCAAATCCAAGACTCATCAACGATGATGGAATACACGCTCCCTCCATGCCCCCTTTTTCACAGGCCGCTACAAGAGGTCAGTGTCATTGAGGGCACTGCCCCGTTGAGAGAGAACCGTGAGAAAATCGTGAAGCGTGCCAAAACACCATGCTGAGGATGTAAACGGTCAACCTGATTGCTGCGCCTTGGCGATCCTGAACCGTGCCAGAACACCATTCCCAGGCCCCCAACACAGCGAATCAACCTAACCGTTGAGCCCTGGCAGTCCTGAACCGTTCCGAAACACTTTCTCTGGTACGGTAACAATGAGAACCCGCAAAACCCTTGCAAATATTTGAAACGGATGTGTGCGGCGTTAAGGCGAGCCACATGTTGAAAACGAACCGCCTTCAAGCGGTGAAAGTCTTGAAATTTGTTGAAACGAATGTGCACGGCGCTAAGGCGAGAGCCACATGTTGAAAACGGCCTGCCCTCAACCCGTGAAGCTTTTGCATGTGTTGTCAAACACACGTGCGCGGCGTTGAGGCGCGAGCCACATGTTGAAAACAAGTTGTCCTCAATCCGCGCACCCCCTGCAATTCTTGAAACAAACCAAAAAAATATGTTTAAAACTAAAAAATAGTATGCGCGGCGCTAGGGCGAGAGCCACATTGTGAAAACAATCCGCCCTCCATATGCGAAGCTTCCGCCAACTTCGGAGTTTCAGACCCATGAGTGGCAAGGAACTCTCTGGCGAAACTCCTGGCCCGCCCTTCCGACTGGCTTCGGGGTGCGACAGGGAGGAGTTGTTCACAAGGAACAGGAATGGAGCAGGAGAAGAGAATAGGGGGAGGAGGAGCGGGAGGGGGGAGGAGGAGGGGAAGGGGGAGAAGGAGGAGGGAGAAGTAGAAAGGAGGAGGGAAGGAGGAGGAGGGAAGTGCAGGGAAGGAGGACGAGG
>CAUYUJ010002008.1:12500-27500 GCA_963575745.1 Prorocentrum cordatum
CCGGGGGCGTATCGTTGCGAGGTCGGGTATGTTGGTGGGCCAGCTTTGAGCCTTGGATGCTGCCAGCATTGGCTGTGGAGCTGGCAAGCATCGCGGAAGCCTGCATTACTGCGCCGAGTGTCTCTTGCGTACACAGTCGTATCCTCATAGAGCTTCCCATGTTCGTGCGGAAGGTGCAGGGTGGCAGACGTGGATGTATGTGTTTGATTCCGCCCCCGCGAGGACCTGAGACTGAGGCCCATCGGTTGGTCATGCTTCGACGTGATGCCTACATCGGTGTCCGTCGGCTTCGTCGGGCGCTACAACCGCGTACAGGACAAGGGCACTGCATGGATGATGGTGACGACGACGTCGGAGTTGGAGCAGGAGTCATGGTCAAGTGAAGCAGGTCGAGCAAGTCAGCGGGCCACGCCCATTCCCACCCTCCCTCCCATAACATAAGAATCAAGCGCGGCACAACTTCACATTGGGATTGGAACGCACTCCCGCCCAGCGAACGAAAGACGCTCGCGCGCGGCCCCGCTGCGAAGACCTGGCGAAGGGACAGCTGCGGGGGGGGCCGCGCAGAGACGGAAGGAAACCACTGCGCGGCGTTGCGGGGGGACCACAGCTCATCCCTTTTGGACGGCCAAGATCCCGACGGTCGCGGCGAAGGACGAGTCGTGCGCCGCGCCGAAGAGCATCGCCACCTTCACGCGCAAACCGCGCGGAGCTTAGGCGAGGACAGCAGTTCGCCCGCGCTCGCGCGGCCCCGCTGCCGCCGCCGCGTTCATGTGACTTGGCGAGCGACGCATGCGCCGCGCCCACGCGGGAACGACGCTTCCAGACGAGGTGCACACGGAGCTCAGGCGAGGGCGGCCGGTCGCCCGCCTGCTCGGGGGCCCAGAACTTCTCGAGCGAAGGATCTGCACCGCGCCGAGGAGGGAGCGCCACTTTCACGCGAAATCTGCGCGGCGCCGCAGCGAGAACTACAGTCGGGGCGCTGAAGAAGGAACCCTTTTAGTTGGGGAGGGGCTCGGTGTTCCTTGATTGTTCCACACCTTGCCCAAGATTTTCCTTAAGTTTTCGATGTGAAGTCGAAGGTGAATTTATGGAAAAAAGGGCCTCGTTCCTTATTTAGGGTTCCTTAGGTCAACGCCCCGCTGTATATTCTATAGGCTTACGCCACATCCGCCGACCCCTTTTTTTCCGCGTGGTCGTTATCGCGGTTTCTTTGCAAGCTGCGGGAAAGATTCAGGTGGTGACCTTGAACTGTGTTCGGGTGCTGTTGGGCGGGCCGTCGCGCATGGGCGCCGTTTGGGGGGCCCTGTCGCGGGGGGTATCAGGCATGCACGGGGTGTTTGGGGGTTCTCTCCGAGGGTTCCGTGGTCGTCCTTGGGGCTTTTCGGGTGGTGGAGTCGGGGCAGTACGTTGCACGCCGGTGACATCTCAAGGGTGTCGGCGGATGCCGTCCGGGAGTACTGCGGAGTATCATGGTCGGAGTCTTTCGGGTAGTGTGTTGCCAGGTGACGAGGATGGTCCTGCTGACACGACGGCGACCATGACGACGATGGTGATGCTGCTGATGATGACGATGATGACGACGTGAATGGCAATTGCGACGACGATGAGGAAGATGATGGTGATGATGATGGTGGGGGTGATGATGATCATGGGGAGGATGAAGATGAGGGTGAGGATGAGGATGAGGATGACGAGGAAGAGAAAGAGGAGGAGGGAGGAGGAGGAGGAGGAGGAGGAAGAGCAGCAGGATGAGGAGGAGGAGGAGGGGGGAGGGAGGGGGAGGAGGAAGAGGAGGAGGAGGAGGAGGAGGAACGATGATGAGGTGGAGGAGGAGGAGGGGGAGTAGGGATGAGCAGGAGGCAAAGATTGACAGTATGGGTCACGGGCCCCCGCGATAGGTTTCGTCGCGTTGTCGGGGGCATTCGTTGCCTTGGCTGGACGCGGCTCGAGTGTGTCTTGTGATGTGAGGCGGTGATTGGCCCGTTCTCATTGATCAAGGCACAGGCGCGAAATTGTTGGTCAACCATTTCGTTCCTTCTGCGAGAGGGTTTCCCGTTCCGGTTTGGGCACGGTTCGTTTTGGGGGTCGGCGGTGCGGGGAGTGCTGTCTCACGTCTCGCATGCGGTGAGCGCGCTGATCTCTTTCAGCAAGCGGTGTCCCAGAGCAGATGGGATAAAGGGGGGGCAGGAGTCTGGCTTGGGCCACATTCATGACAGTGTCAGACACGAATGGAAAGCAATCGGAGAAGTGCTTGACGCGTCCCGTGCCCCAACCAGCTCATCTAGAAACGATGCCCATGCGAGTTGGTGCGATCAGGCAAGTGCGGGAGCAAGGAGGGGCAGTCGTTATCATTCGAAGCGGGAAGGTGATGGAGGAGGGAGAAAGGAGAGGGAAGGGGAAAAGGCACACAAAGAGGAGGTCGGCGAACAGAAAAGCCAGTGGTTTACTGGATGCATGGAGGTTCTTGGGACATCTCTTGGCGACTTCTCCGCGGGTCAGGTGACATTTTGAGCCGCTTGGCAGCTCGGGGGGGCCCTTTCGGGCCCCTTCGTTGCCTCTTGGTAGCTTCTTTGGTGCGTTTTCGGCGCTTCCCGAGGTTTTTTGCAATGTTTCTGGGGGCCGCGTTGGCCCTCTTGGGGCGACCATATGCGACATTGAGTGAAGAGGGGGAACTGCAACCAGGGCTGCCCGTCGATAGCCTACGCATCGCCTTCTAGGGGCGCTCTTGCGCCTGGTTTGAGGCCACCAGAGCCCCTCTTCGGTTCCCCCTGGGTGCTCTTCAGGCTATCTTGAGGCTTCGACGACCACTGGCAAGGGGGAGATGGTTACGCCAAAAGTGAGCGTGACGGCTAGCGGGCGGGCAGGGGTCAAACTATCCATTCCGCCTGCTGGCCGTCTCCCTCACTCCCACCCGCCATCCTGTCTCAGAAGGTCAGCACAGTAGCATGTCTACGAACCGTTCCAGACGACGATGATGACGAGGACGCTCATGATGATGATGCGTATGACGGTGATGATGATGATGATGCTGATGGTGCTGGCGATGATGGTGATCATGAGCAGGACGATGAGGATGGATGAAGTGGGGAGACGATGACGAGGAGTTCGCGGGTGATGGTGATGATGATGATGCTGATGACGGCGGCGGTGGTGATAACGGTGATGATGATCACGACGATGATCATGATGATGAGGAGGTGAATGGGGGAGGAGTCACAAGATGATGGATCAGAGACGATCGATCAGTATGATGAGTAGGTTGCGGCAGTGAACAGACGGAGTAAAGGGCTCTCGACTCCTCTCCGGGGGTCTCTGTGGCCACTTGGACTCATACTGGCAGCCATCTTCAGTCGCCAGGCGCCGTCCAAAAGTCGAAAAGGTGCCAGACTGTTGTCGCCGGTGCCGAACTTTGCGCGGCAGTTTCGAGCTCCCATGAGAGCCAGGTGCCGTCGCCACGTGCCCCGGTACCCATGAGAGGGGCTTCGCAGTGTGTAGGCGGCGGCGACATGTGGTGGCTTTGATTCGGCCCAGACCGCCACCGTGCTCTCTTCGGGTTGTGGTCTTTGAGAGTCCGCAGGGCTGCTCAAAAAGATGGTTCCGGCGCGGAGTAGTCCTTGGTCTCGCTCCGCGGGCTCCAGCTCGGCTTAAGCCAAAAGGTATCACGGGGGCCCCAAGAAGGGTTCCAGAGGACTGCGCTTGGCCCCCAAAAGCGGCCCAGGAGGTCCAAGAGATTTCCAGGAGAGGGGGGCCTTCTTTAATCCAGCTGCCTGCGGCAAGTCTCGCCACCGTGGCAGTCCACCAGGCTCGGTGGCGATTGTTCGAGAGGGTACCGGAAACATCTTGGATGTTCGTTGGGATATCGTGGGAGGCCTCCCGGGAACTTATTGGAGGCAGTTTTGCGGCCTCTTTGGGGCTGTTTGGGGGTTGTTGGGGGGCCTCTCGGGGCCCCCTTGGGGCTTCTCGGACGCCTCTTGGGGCCTCCTGTGGGGCTCTTCGGGCAGAGGGATCGAATTGTCGGTGTATGTTCCCCCTCTTGGGCCTCTCTTGGGCCTGTCTGGGGGCAATGTTGTGTGTCATGGGCGCTTGCGAGGCTCTTCTGAGGCCCTCCTGGGACGTCTAGAGACCCTCTCGGAAGCCTCTCGGGCCATCATGGGGCGCTCTTGGGGGCCCTGGAGCTGCCTTGGAGCGTCGGACCTCGAAAAAGGCGACAACGTGATAAACGTTGACAAACATAATGAAAATCAATTGGTTTTGTCTCTTGGGCCCTCTTGGGGATTTCTTGGGGGTCCTCTTGGAGCGCTATTGGGGCTTGTTGGGGCCTCGTGGGCCGTCTCGGAGGCATCGTGGGCCATCTTGGCGGCTTCGGTAGCTTCCCAGGTCCGTGTGGGATGCCATCCTGGGCGTCTTGGACGCCTTGGAGAGCGGCTGGGACGTGTCTGGGCACCGATAGAGCCTCGAAAACAGGGGGTGGTGCATGGGCTTGGTGCGCGTGCCAGGAAAGCAGGGGGCCCTTAGCAAGGTTACAGAAACCCTACCAGACATAACTTGGCATTTTAGCACGCGTCAACGTGCCAGGGGGCACGATTGCAGATATGGTGCACGGTGGTGCCGAAGTTGTTCAACAGCGCTTCTTCAGAATTTGAAGGCGCGGGCAGCGAGCCGAAGGAAAACCCGCAAGTCTTCAAAAGGATCCCAAGTTCGCCCCAAGCAACCCCTCCAAAGGTCGAAGACGCACCCAGCCATAGAAGAGGTATCCACAGATGACCTGCTTCTTCCAGATCGCTTTAGTTTACACCCTCCCCATCACTCTTCTTCCCACTTGTGTGACTGATGGTTTTCGGGTCATACCTCGGGCTGCAGCAGCCGCGCGCCCCGATCCAGATCCGCTTCGAACGCGCTCGGCGACGCACTCTGTTGGAAAGCATTCCGGGGCGAAATCATTCCCAAGAGTGAGCGAGAACTTCCGCAAACCTTGGTTTCGACGTCTGCCCCCTGGAATTCCGTAGGGGTGGAGTGGAGCCATGTGGCTCGCTCTTTCTACCTAGCCCTCAGGCGGTTGAGGTGCTTGTTTTGAGCAGAGCATTGTGGCGTGCACTTCCTTCTTCCGCCCTCCAATCTTTTTGTCCCGTGTGCGCTGGATACCAAGAGGATGCCGAGGCCCACCAGAATGGTGCCGCGCCCAGGTTATCATAAGACTTCCCTGGCCCTGGGGGCCTGTGCTCTGCGGAATCGGCGCCACTCTTGTGGGCTCATGGGAGGCCCGGCGGAGGCTTGTCTCATGCAGGCCATCAGGGCACGTCGCCGTCCTTGGGGGGCTGCGATCTGCGACGCTGTCGCCGCTTTCGTGGGCCCCTGGCACGTACATGTGCAAGTGCAAGTCTTCGTTCAGTGTTTGCACCAGTATACCCCCTTGCACGAACTGCTACAGCTGCCGACATATTTTCTGAAGGGGCTGGTAGAAGAGCACAAGAGGTACAAGCGAAACGCGAGTCGTCAAGACTACTCCGACGTAGAAGGCTGGAGGGGTAGGAAAACGGAGGTGGAGAAGGCATGGCCCACGTGCCGCGAGACCGCAGAGCTGGTCGCAGCGCCGGAGTACTTACACAGCGGCCAGACGAATGGGTTTGCAGAGACGGAAGGCGGCGGTAGGGAATCAACGAGCGGCAATGGGAGAACAGGAGACGGAGACGAGGGCAACGAGGAAGGGCGAACCTGGCTGCAAGAGTACCTCGGCGTCTGGGTGCAAAATGGGCAGGAGTTTCGACAGAACCACGTGCGCCAGTGTTTGCAAGCGTTTGCAGCGCGTGGTGCCGTTGGCACATTGTCAGAGGAAAGACGACATGACGCAGTGCAAAAGCTTTTTCCCGCGCACGTCGTGGCTCATAGATCGCGCAGTGGTGTTGCGCGAAGGGTTTTCGAGAAAGCATGACATGCCGCGAGCAGGGAGGAGGAACATGACAGGGTGCCTGCACGGGCCCATGAGCGAAGAGAACCTGAACGGCACGTTACCAGCGATGCTAAGCGGCGCGGTAGGATTGAATTTTAGCAGCGATCTGCAGATTCCGCACAGGTTCCCACTGACGGAAGCGACGCACGATAGGTGTGTGTGCGAAGAGCGGTGCTGGGAGACGGATCGACCCGTCGACATGGTTCTGGCAGCGCAAAGAGCGCAGAATGCAGCAGCGGGGTACGCGGCGGACTATCAGTGCAAGCGGTGTGCCCCGTCGTTCAACGAGGTGAGGGAGATTAAAAAGGGCCGCCGCGCGCTGGCGGAGCAGACGAAAGGCAGGACCGCGGCGTGCCGGGCGAACAGGCACATGAAGAGGTTCCTGAGTGACATGTACGGGAGTGGCGCGGTGCGGTCAGCGCAGGAAAGTGCGAATCTGCGAGCGTGCCGAGACCCCGGAGACGTGACTGGTGCCGAGAGTATCAGGACTGCGAAGACTGCCATGATCCCGGGAGCAGAAGCCGTGCGCATGGCGGAGCGGCTCTGTGCTGACGGGGGCGGTGTCACCGTGGCAGCGTCGGGGATTCTGGAAGCGGACAAACGAGAAGGGTCGAAAAAAGGTTCGAATTGTGTCTAAGAGTCCAGTGTACTTGTATGGCACGTGCCCGCTCGACGCTCCTGGTGCGCCCGACTTGGCACACCTGTCGTTGTATGAGTTCTTACGATATTGGCGCATCGAGTTGGCAGCGTTTCCCCGCAGCGGAGCAGAGCTGGCAGCCGCGGCCAGCAATGAGTACCAGGCGGAGCTGACGCTGAGGCCCGCGAAGCAGACCAGCAGAGAGCGGATACTGACGAAGGCGGTGCGCAGGCTGGACCCCAATTGAAAGCCGGAGTGGATTATGTGATCATGGAGGGATGGGGGAGTTCTTCGTGGGCACCATTCCCGGATGTTCCGGAGTTGGAAACTCTGAGGCACACGTGGGTGCTGGTGCGGAACGGGCGCCCGAGGAACCCCAGTTTTCATGGAGCGCCGCAGCCGAAGCACGGAGCGGGGCAGGAGGATAGGAACGGGCTTTTGTTGATGGTATATTTTCGGGCGTTCACGCTGCGTGACGACGTCGAATGTGGAGTGCCGCGCCTGCGGGGCTCCCGCGGAGCGCAGGGGTCGTGGGCGGAGGCGTCATTGGAGTGGTTAAAGAAAGGCATGCCATGTTAAGAAACAAAGAGGTACGTGCAGAACTACATGGGCGCGGTGGATCTGCGACCAGTCACGGACGAAGACCTGGTCAAACACGAGGACGAGCTGCACAGCGATGGAGAAATGGATCCGAGAATTGTCGACGCGGCGACAAGGCGGAAGACGCATGCGGGAGGTACGTCCATGGAGAAAGAGGACAGGCGGACAAATGTAGATGCGGAGTGCGAAAAGGAGAGGAGCCGGGAGGCCATGGCCAGGGGCGACGCCGTGCGGGGCGTGAGCACTGGTCGGATGAACGGAAAGCGCAAGAAACGCGGAGGGGGCGGTGTGTTGAGGTGGGATGACGCGGAGGTGCAGAAAGCGCAAGCGGTGGCCGCGGCGTCGAGGGCCGCAGAAGGCAGCGGCGCGGGCGGGGAGGAAGGTGCCCCAGGGGTGGTGGCGGCCAAGAAAGCAACAGCGTCAAGTGTGCGGAGATGGAGGGAAGGGCTTGCGGAGAACGGGTTGAACGCGGGACAGCGTAGCGTCGTTGAGAAGGTGGCAGATCGCGTGTTGGCGCAAGAATTCGGGGGGTCCGCGAGCGGCAAGAAAACAGGCCAGAGCGGTTATGATATGCAGCCCTTCGTGTGGATGTTGCTCGGTGGCCCGGGGGCTGGGAAGAGCTTCGTCATGGACAAGATCCGGGAGGAGATGTTCGAAAAAGAGCTGGGGTGGGCGCGCGGCATAGATTTCCAGGCGGCAGCGTTGCAGGCTACAAACGCGTCAGCTCTCGACGGGAATACGATTCACAGTGCATTTGGGCTCGGTGTGAACAAAACGAAAGAGAAGGACGCGGCGGGCGATGCCAACGCAGAGACAAAGAAGAAAACGAAGAAAGAGCAAGCAGCGCAGCGCATGTCACAGTGGAAGTGGCTGATTGTGGACGAGGTGAGCATGGTCAGCGCGAACTTCATTGCAGAGCTAGACTCACACTTGCGGTCGTGCATGTCAGCTGCAAGCGACACGAAGGTAGGTGAAGACGGCGTCACCAGGCCCTTCCGGGGCGTGGATGTGCTGTTCTGCGGGGATTTCTATCAATTGGGGCCGCCATCTGGGACAGCCATTAATGCGCTTCCCACGTCGTATTTGAAAAAAGCGAGGAAATACGCGCCGGGTGCCACAGAGGACCACGGACAGTATATCTATTGGGGAGCGGGTGGCGATGGTGCAGCGCAGGGAATGACGGAGTTGACGGAGTGCAAGCGCGTGTTTCTTGGAGTGCAGGACGAGTTTCGCCGAGGAAAGTTGTCTGAACGCACGCGCAATTTTTTGCACGGCAGACCGACGGATGTTCCGGGGTCGTGGGTGAACGGGGCACCGGCGCGCGGGAAAGCGCGTTGTGTCGAAGACAGAGATGCAATTGCGATGCGCAACGAGTTAGAGTGCGGGGCTTGCAAAAGTGAGCGGGACAAGAGGAAGCTCGTCGCGACGTCGACAGAAGACGCGCGGTTTCGGGAGGGGAAATTTGTAGAAGCTGTCGCCATTTATGCGAACCAGGACATTCGTTGCCACGTCGGGAAGCAGAGAGCTGTGCAGTGGGCCAAAGAGCGAGGAGAACAGTTGCTCTGGGTCGCAGCCAGGGACCGCCCTTGCCATGGGGGGGAACAGAGGCGGCCGTACACGGTGGAGGACAAGGTACGTGAGTTGGGGTACCACGAGAAGGAGTGTGCAAGCCTGCCCGGGTGGCTGCCACTGGCCAAAGGGATGCCCGTGGCTTTGGGAGATCACTTGGATCGATCAAAGAAGAAGCTCCTGCGGGGGCGTACAGCGACGATCCATGGATGGGCGTTGCACGAGGACGAGGTCACTGAAGATGAAGACGAGGAAGTGTTGTTGCATCTACCGAGAGTGATAGTGTTGAACTTCCATGCGAAGGAGTGGCACCTGCCAGGGTGGGAGCCAGGGCTGCATCCGATCTTCCCATCGAAAGGGCGGCAATGGTTCTTGGACGGGTATCGGAAACATCCAGTGTTGAGTGTGAAGCGCACGCAGTTTATGATAACCCAGTCTTTGGCAGTGACGGCGCACTCTGCGCAGGGCCGGGCCATGGCCGCAGTGATAGCTGACCTTGAAAGAGGGCGCGGCGTGAGTTGGGTGTCCAGTTACGTTGCCATCGCGCGCGTGCGCAGGCGACAGGACCTTCTGATTTTCCGGCCTTTTGACAGGAGACCGCACAACGCAGGTGAGACTGAGGGCGCGAAAAAAACTGCTGCAGGTGCGACGAGGGGAGAGCTTCGATTGGGATGAATGGGAGGCGGAACTAATGCCACGAGACCAGTGCGAGCGCTGCCGGCGGAGGTTGTTGGTAGAGGCGTTCACGAAGTACGAGTTCCAGAGGGAGGACAGACCGGCGTTCCGCAAAGAATGCACGGAGGAGATGAACAACGCAGGTCAAAATGGTGCACAACGTGCAGAGGGTGGGCAATGAGAGCAGAGGGTGACGACGCGGCACGGCAAGGTAGCGGTCGGAACGCGGACGCGGCGCTCGAAAACGTGGAGACGAAAAGGATTAGGACAATGTATTGCGCAAGGTGCAGGGATGTCGAGGCGAAACAGAACTCGCGCACTGGCAGCGCGAAGTGGAACGAGAGTGTTGGAACAGTGCGGTGTTCGAACGATAAGTGCGTGTCGTTGTATGACGACGAGGCGGAGCTGTCGGAATCTCAGAAGAAGCAGAACGCAGCGGGCCAGAGGTTGTGTCGGAAATGCGCGGGGGAACGTCAGAGGGCGACGCTTGCGTCGAATAATAAAAAACGCGTGGTCACATTGCGGTGTTCCAACGGCGACTGCCTGTCGGAGTTCCAAGAGGGGGCGGGGATGTCCGAAGCTCAGAAGAAGCACAATGCTGCGGGCGGAAGACTCTGTCGGAAATGCGCGGAAGAACGAGAGAAAGAGGTACGACGGGGGAATGCGGAGGCAGCGAATCGCAAACGGAATGCCGAGGCGGACGCGAAGGCACTGACGTGCGCGGCGTGCGGAGGAGCGTTCTTAGACACGAGACACTTGAAGCCGACGCAAGTGGAACATCATAGAAAGGCGAAAGGAACCAAAGTGGTGTGCAGAGGCTGCGAGGAACTCGGGTTCAACGCGCGCAGTTACCAAGGGTATCAGTGCACCGGCGCATGCAAGAGGAGACTATCGAAGTCGGCGTTCCCCGACCCGCACAATGTCCCGCGCGACGCAAAGAAGGGCACTCTGAAGTGCAAGACATGCACATGATGCCCAATCGGGCGCGCGTGCTGGGGAGAAAAAGGAGGACGGGGAGAGAAGGATGGGGGGTGAGGCGGAGAATGGGGGGAGAATCATCGAAGAGGATGAGGTGAACCGGGGCAGGAAAAGGAGGAGGGGGACGACGAGGAGGTGGCGGAGGAGGAAGAGGAGGGGGGGGCACTGAGATCAGGCTCTGGGTTATGGAATGTGGGGTAGAGGCTTGTGGTATGTGTATGGGGAAGGAGGATGCAAGGGAGGAGGAGGAGGGGGACACGGAGACAAGGTGCTGGGTCATGGGTTATGAGTTAGAGGCTTCAAGTATGTGTCCAGGGATCTCGCGGCACGCTTCTCGGGGGCTCGAGTGCAGTTTTGAAGCCACTGGGGGGCCGTTTCGGGGCCTCTGGGGGACTTCCACGAAGGCGCTGCAGCGCGTCGGGCAGCGCGCGAATGCTGTGGACAGTGGGGAGGAACAAAGCAGGAGACGGAGACGACGGGGGAGGAGAAGGAGGAGGAGGAGGAGGAGGAGGAGGAAAAGAAGGGGTAGGAGGAAGAGGAGGACGAGGACAAGTGAGGATATTGTCGTGGTTTCTGAGAGGGATATTTCTCGAATGGCCCGAGGCGCGTCCCGCGAATCCCGCTGCCGTGCCGGGGTTGTGAGTCTGAGGCCAGGTGAATATTATTTGGGATCTCGTGGTCGGCCTCTCGGATACCTCAAGTGGTACCGACCAAGTACCACGCGAGGTACGTCGTCCGTGTGCCTCAAATGGTACCGCCCATACTTTGGAGGCCCTTTGGGAGCTATTTTGGGCCTCTTGGGTGCCTCTTTTGGGCCTCTTGGGGCCTGCTTGGGGCCTCTTGGGGGCTTTTTGGGGGCCTCTTGGGGGGCCTATTGGGGTTTCCTGGGGGCGCCTGGGGGCCGAAACCTCGAAATGCTATTTTTTCCCCCCTCTTGGCCCCCTCTTGGGCCCGTTTTGGGGTCCTCTTGGGGCGTCTTCGGCGCCTCTAGGGCCGTCTTGGGGCCATCTTGGGCCGTCTTGGGGCCATCTTGGGGGCCTTTTGAACCGTTTCGGGGCGGTATTCAGGGCCTCGGGGGCCGTGTTGGAGCGTCGGGAAGCCGAAAAGGCGAAAAGGCAAAAAACACAGTAAAACATAATGGACATTCACCAGTTTTAGCATCTCGGGGCCCTCTTGGGACGCTTATGTGGGACCTCCGGGGCCGTCTTGGAGGCTTCGGGGCCCGACTTGAGGCCATCTTGGGCGTTTTCGAGCGCCCAATTGGCGTCTCGGGGACCTCGTGGCCCGTCTTGGAGGCCACTTGGGGCCTTCTGGGCCCGTTTTGGGGCCCTCTTGGGCCCGAAAAAGCTCCGTGAGTCGCTCGTGCCGGGCCGGGGGGGGGGGGCCATCAGGGGGGGGTCAAATCGCCGGCTTGGGGGTCTCAGGGGGGGACTAGAGGGGGGGGAACTATCTCACACGCCTAGAGACCCACAAGGGGTCGGCGGATTTTCGCCCGCTCGCGCGTCTACGAACCGGCCTGCAAGAACTGCGCGCCGCGCCCCAGCGGGAGCTCAACTCTCAGGAAAAGTGAGCGCGGCAACCAGGCGAGAGCGACCGTTCGCCTTTTGTCGCAGGCGGCGTGCGCCGCGTTCCACCTCTGCCACACATGTTTGCAATGTCGGCTCCAAAACGTCCATGTTGAGAGGGACAATGAATTCTGATTGCTATGTCGAATGGGAAACCCTGGATGTGGCCCCCACCGGCCGGCTAGGCGGCACAGTACGGGTGTATACGAATAAGCGAAGAAGAATCAGGGGCACGATGCCGGAGCGCGGTGCGGCCGTAGCGTTGCACGGTCGTCCCGCGGTTTTTTGGTGGTTCATTGGAGCTGTTTTGAGGGTCATTCGGAGGCCTCCAGAGGGTGTAGCAGTGGCCTGCATGGCGGTCTTGGGGCCGTCTTGGGAGCGAAGGCCCTACCAAGCCAAATATCCCGAAAAGCGGTCTTCGGCAATCTGTGGGGTTTCTCTGGTTCTGAGGCCGCGCTGGGGGTTTGTGAAGGCTCTTTCTTGGTCTGGGCTGGAGCGCTCTGCGGGTAACTGAGGCTATCCGACGCCGAACAGATACAGAAGAAAAGGGCATCGAATATGCTTGTGTGTGTTCAGTGCGTCCTCGTCAGTGCGCCCTCGTGCGCCCCCGCTGCCCCTCATCCCGAGGTCATCTCCCTCGTGGTCGTCTCCTCTCTCGTCCCCTCTTGCGGCCGCCCCCGCTTGAGACTTGCGCACGGCGTGGTTCCTCGTGGGTTAACCCGCGTGAGCCCCTTGCCGCGGCCGGATCCTTGCGACGTCAGGCCCACTCCGACTCTCCGGCTGCTTCCGCCGTGTCGTTGCGGGCGTGGCCACGGCGCCAAAGGAGTTGTGCATCAGCGCGCGGTCACTGCACGGTTGTTCGTGGAAGCGCTCCTTGGCTGGACGGGCCGGGGGCGGCATCATGGAGAGCCCCCACACAGCGGCGTGGTGCGGGGGCTTGCAGTTCTGCGCTCAGCTCACGTCTGAGCTAGACGTGGCAGGGAGGGCCAAGCATTTCCAAGTATATGTCCGCTGAAGACTGGTTTGTCTAAACTACGCCACAAGTTGTTCCATCTGGTTCGCGACCCTTGTGTGCGATTGCAGGGTTGATGGTGGCACCAGCGCTCTTGACGTGCATCTTGTGACTCGGTCGTCGTCATGAATGGTAGGATGTGTCTTCGCTAGGTTGCGTTACATGTGCCATGCGCTCTCTTCATCATCATCACTTCGTCCACCTAGGCGATGAGAACTGACTCATCATCCGCTTCTTCGACTTGTTTCACCACCTCACATTCGTCACTCTCATCTTCCTCGCGTCCTCCGCCCCAGCATCACCATCATCACCAACATCAGCATCATCCTCATCATCACCATCATCACCCGCCTCATCCTCCCACTCCCAGTCACCATGTGTGTAGACAGATGTATGTTTACAAACGGGGACACCAAACAGCATGCGTCTAGAAACATGTGTTGTACATTCCATGTTGTGGCATCTATGTGGTGCAATCGATGTGGCGCAGTGTGAAATGTGCACTCTAACTGGTGCACTAGGCATACTGTACAACCCATGGTGGTGCAATATGTGCGGTTCAATGTGTGTGTGCGTTGCAAGCTACGTGGTGTAATCTATGTGTGATATACATATATCTATATATATGTACGCACATAAAGGCGCGGTGCAGTTTACGTGGTGCGATATATGGGTTGCACCCGAAGTGGTACAATAAATATTGTGCAACCCTCATGGTGCAACATATGCTGATCAACGTATGGTGTGCAAGATATGCGGTGCATTCTTAGTTTTGCAATAAATGTGTTCAATATTTATTGTGCACCATATGTGGTGCAATAAATGCTGCGCGTGGTGAAATGTACGCGGGGCAATACATGTTGTGCATGTCATGTATTGCAATCTACGTGGTGCAATCTATGCGGCACAATTGATTTTAACAAACGCGTTGACACATCCCTTGCTCTGGCAAACACCCCACCCACCCACCCACAACTTGGTTTGCAAATCCCATGCGACGGCGATGTCGCTGGGTGTTCAGAGTTGGCTGGTGCATCTCTGCGGCCGCGCCAACCCAAACACGCGCGCGCAGCGGCCAACTAGTTTGGCGCGACCGACGCGGCCGCGGTCGCGGTGACCGCTGGGCAAATCCCAGCGGGCACTTCACTGCGAGTCGGCGACTTGGGCGTGCGCGGTATCATGGCAACGCCGACAACGATAGACACGATGATGATACTAGCGATGTTGGCGGCGATGTTGACAACGACGAAGGCGCAGCCAGTGCGGGCGCCGATGCTGCTCACGCCGACGACGGTGACGGCGTCCTCGCGTCGGCGATAGAGGTTTCGGAAAGAGTTCGACATGCGCGCGCGGCCGACGCGCGAGAGTGGCCCGCATGCTGTTATTTGACACGGCTCGTGCCCCCCCCCCCCCCCCGCCCCCCCCACCCCCCGCACGCGCGCAAGGGCGTGCGAATGATGTCAGCATGCGGCGCCAGAGGCCTATTTCGCAGAGCTTCATTACACAATTAAAGGGAACACCAAAAAAAACACGATGGGTTTCTCAAAAATGCGCAAGAGCGCGAGCGCACGCTTTCTTGAAATAGAAATGGCGAAACCATGTGGCTGTTGTTTGTTATTTGGACACCTCGGCTTTGAAGTCGCGACGAAACCAAAGGTTTTTGACGGATTTCGGCATGCGCACGCGACGACGCGCGCGCGCACTTCGTCCCACGTGTTGCAAAAGATCCTCGCGACCGCACGCGCGCAAGGGCGTTCGAACGATTTCGACATGCTCGCGCGAAGCCCGTTTGGTAAGCTTGTTTTGAAAGTCCGTGGTGCAAAACCATGTGTTGTTTTTATGTTTGTGGGACACTCCTTGTCGAAACCCTCGGTTTTTGAACGATTTCGGCATGCGCGCGCGACGACCCGCGCGTGTGCACTTCGTCTCGGCTTTCGAAAAGGGATTCTTGCAAACTGATGGCTGTTGATAAACAGGTGTGCGAGCATAGTATATTCTTGCAGAGGAGGACGGG
>CAUYUJ010002008.1:32500-42993 GCA_963575745.1 Prorocentrum cordatum
GATAAGGATATGCCCCTAAGCGCCTTTATTTAGTTACCTCCTCCTCCTCACCATTCATCATCATCACACCATCAAGTCCTCCTCCTTTTCTCCCTCATGTTTCCCCCGTCTGCTCCCATAAATTCCCAACTGATGGGACATATTCTCATCATCAGCAGCAGCGTCATCATCATCATGTGCATCATCATCAGCATGATAATCATCATCAGCAGCAGCATCAGCGTCATCAACATCATCATCAGCATCATCATCAGCATCATCATCCTCATCATCATCAGCATCATCGTCATCATTGACGTCGCCGTCGTAGTAGTCGTTGACATCACCATCACCAATGGCATCATCAACGACATATTAATCGGCGTCATCCTTACCATCATCATCAGCAGCATCATCAGCAGCATCAGCATCACCATCAGCGCAGCATCCTCAGTATCATCACAATCATAAGCATCAGCAGCAGCAGCAGCAGTATCGTCCTCCTTCTCCTCCTCCTCCACATCATCAGCATCATCATGAGCAGCATCATCATAATCATAATCAGAAACAGCATCATCAACATCAGCATAATCTGCAGCTTCATCTTCATCTGCATCGTTATCATCATCGTCGTCGTCAACATCAGCATGATCGTCGTCATCAACATCATCAGCACCAGCATCATCATCATCATCACCACCACCACCATCCGCAGCCTCATCATCATCATCATCACCAGCATCAGCATCGTCATCATCATCAGCGTTAGCATCATCATTAGCATCATCATCGGCATCAGCATAATCATCATCAGCCACACCATCAACATCATAATCGTCGTCAGCATCATCTGCGTCATCATCAATATATGCATCGTCGTCATCGTCACCATCATCAAAATCATCATAGTCAGCATCATCAGTATCAGCATCATCAGCAGCGTCGTCATCACCCGTATCAGCATCACCAGCATTATAATCATCATGTTCATCAGCATCAGCATCATCATTAGTATTAGTAGTATTGTTATTGTGTTAGTACCCTTGTCGTTTGTATCATCCGCATCACCATCATGGTCATGTTCAGCGTCATCGTCATCGTCACCGTCCCTCCACTCCTCTTCCTCATCATCCCTATTCATCCTCCAGCTCTTCCTCCTCTTCCTCCTCCACGACATCGACCTCCACTATCCACGCCTCCTCCTCCTCCACCAAACCGACCTACTCTACCACACCGACCTTCTCGTCCTCCACCTTTTTGACGTTGCGCCAACTTGAGTCCTCGGATTATAGCTTTCATCCTCCACCTCCTCCTCCACCACACCGACCTCCTCCTCCTCCTCCTTCTCCTCCTCCTTCTCCTCCTCTGCTCCTCCTGCTCCCTCCTCCACGACCACCACCTCCTCAGGGGAGGACCCAGGAGGAGGGGCGGCGGGAGGGACCCGCGCGCGCCAGGCGCGGCGGCGGACTACGGCCGCCGAGGCCGCGGCTGGGCTGCCCCAGCCAGGCTGCCGCCCGCACGTGGCGATGCCCGCTTTCTGGGAGCCCAGAGACGACCCAGCGTCGTGAAAGGGTCACGGGGTGAGGGGGAGAGGGAAGGGGGGGAGGAGAGGAGAGGAGGAGGAGGAGGTGGAGGAGGAGGATGAGGAGTAGGAATAGGAGGAGGAGGAGGAGGAGGAGGAGGTGGAGCAGGAGGAGCAGAAGGAGCAGGAGGAGCAGGAGGAGCAGAAGCAGGCGGAGGAGGAGGAGGAGGCAGCGAAAGAGGAGGAGGAGGAGGAGTTGGAGAAGAAGGAGGAGGATTTAGTCTTCGGGGGCCACTCGGGCAGAACAAAACTGACCAACATTTTGGGCCATTCTAGCTGCTGCGGCGGCCTCCTCCCGCTGCCTCATGCGGGCAGCAAGCGCCGCCATCCCTGGTGCCGAGACGAGGCGCGTCCCTGCCAGAGAGGAGGCAGGGTCGGCTTGTGCCGCCTGCAGCGGCACAGGCTTGGCCGAGGCGCGACGAATGGCGCCAGCACCAGCAGCAACGGCATCCTCAAACCTGTAGTGAGGATGCAGACCTCAACGAATTCGCTTGAGAGCGCCCTTGCCACACGGTCCGGGGCTTCTCCCTTGACACGGAGGCGGCGGAGGAGGAGGAAGAGGAGGAGGAGGAGCCCCGACGGCTCGGGCCCGGGAGCCCAGAGACGACCCAGCGTCGTGAAAGGATCACGGCGGAGGTCTGTGCCTGGAGATCCCCAGAGATCCAACGCATTGGAAAGTCAAGGCGGAGGCTTTTCCCCGGTTTCGGCCTCCAGGGGCCCTCGGCAGGCCCTGGGACCGTCAATAAACGACTCTGGATGAGAAGCCAGTTCCATGGAAAGTTTCGGGACTTCCAGGGGGCCCATATGTGGAGAGAGATAGAGAGAGGAAAACAAATAAAAAATTAAAAACATCGGATCTATGGGAAGATCTCCTGGCGTCGCATTTTCGTTCACTCTGGAGGTTCTCGCCCGGATTCAAGCCCCTGGGGCCCTGCGCAGATCGATGCGGCTCGAGCGATGCCGCAGAAGGATGGGGTTAGGCCCCAGCCGTGATTTATCGAGATGTTCCTGCGATTCGCGACGATGGATCTCAGGATAAGCCGTTTTCACCCCCTGGGAGCCCTTCCTGGGCCCTAGGGCCATCAAAAAATTGTTCGGGATGAGAAACGGGCCCGGGGATACGGGTTCGAGGCATCGAGAGATCTACGCTGTGGCAAAGTCACGACGCCGAAGACTTGGGCACATCGCGAGAGCAAAGAGCGCGCAGAGCTCCCGACCCCATTTCCCCAGGCAGAATCGAGGCGGTCCACTTTTTGCCGTCTGGGACCTTCCAGGAGTTGGTTCCGGGCCCTGCTAGCCACCAAGCAGCTGCCCAGGGTGAGAGAAGCAAGTGACAAGATTATCCCCCGGGGAAAGGGGTAGAGAGCTCTGGAGGCCCCAAGTCGCGTTTTCTTCTTCATCGCACTATTATCGTTATCCTTGCTAGTGTTCTATGTGTGTATATATATATGTATTACCAGTACTTCCTTGGAAGGGGTTGAGAGCTCTGGTGGGCCAGGTCCCGTCTTGAAGAAGTCGAGCCGCTGGGCGTCTGGGCCTGTGCGCGTGGCTCCCGGTGCCTGCCGGTCCGCGAGGGACCCGGGGGGCCCCAGCCCGGACAGGCGGCGCTCCGACGTCTTCGCCGCGTGGGCTGTCTCGTGGACTGCAGATTTCGTCCATGGCAGGGAGGGTGTCACAGCCCTCCCAGACGAGCAGCTTCAGGCTTCGGTCGGGCCTGTCCCTTTATACAGGGGGAATATTCAAGGGTAGCCAAACGATAGTATGGGGACGACGTGTTTTACTATGTTTGAACATGTGTTGGTTACTGTTTGGGTATGTTTTATTCCTCGTCCAAAATCCGCCTGTAGGAGGGCATGCCCGACCTAATCTTAGACCCCCCCCCCAGGCCAGCCATGAAAGGGCGCCCTTTTGCCCAGACCCCGCCGGAACCCTCGAAGACGGCTCCAAGCAGACCCCTCGTCTCCCCCAGCCCAGATCTCCCCCGCTTCCCTGCGGAGCGCGGGAGAACCAACATCCACGGCCTCGCGGGCCGGGCCCCCGAGCAGCGACCCCACGGGCAGGGGGCGCGTTTTCGCGTCCCAGCGCGGAACGCAGCCGCGCACCCGCGCAATCCAGGGCACCGCGCCCCGGGGCACGGACCGCGACGGCGCGGGCCTGGCCACGCTCGCCGCCCGCGAGGCCCCCGCACCCCTCCGGGCCCCGGGCCCGAGGGGCCGGCCTCGAGAGGCCAAGCACGACGATGAGCCGGCCGCGCTTTCCAGAAGTCACAGCTCCCTAGACGACCATACGGAGACGCACAGGATTTCAAACTTGATTCACACGAGTTTCTGGAGGTCTGTGCGATAGTCCTATGTAGCAAGAGTGTGAAGTGGAACGTAATTGCAGAGCCGCGTGCGGAAAAAGGTTCAGGCAGGCACTCGGGGATGGGCCCCGATCGCTGAGCGTGGGGCGGTGGCAGCGGCTTGCGCGCCCAGGTTTGGCCACCCCGCGTCCCCCGTGACGCCGCGCACCAAGGGTGACTCTTGCCGAGGGTCACTCTTGCGTGTAGCCGACCCCAGGTCCCAGACCCCCGACGTCATGGTTTCTGTCACAACGTGGACCTTCAGAGGTCTCGACCCATTTCCCTGGATCGGCGCGTCTTCCTGAGTAGTGTTATTGACAGCCTCGGGTCGCGGGGGCCCCAAAGCCGTGTGGTGACAGACCGCGCGGTGACCTCAGAACCCCGAGAGACCTCACCGCACGGTCCGTCACAGCACGGCGTTGGGACCTTGGAGGCCCCGGTCGCCCGAGACGTCTTCCAAGAACGACCTGAGTCCCAAAGTTGTGCGTTGACCCCGAATCCGTACTGACTCACCGCGCGGTGTGGTCACCACACCGATTGTGGGGGCCCCCGAACGAGGCCCGGCGAGGGCCCCCAGAGGCCGAAAACGGCAAACAAAGTGTAGGTCGAGAACGGCAAAAAAAGTGTCTGCCGTGATCGAACGGCCTTCGGCCCATGACGCCTCTGTGCCTGGGCTGTGGGTCTGAGGCCTCTTGAATGGTCGTTAGGCTCTCGTCGAGGCCTCTGGGGGCCTCCTGGAGGCAGTTTGAGGCCTCTGCGGGGCTGTTTTGGGGGCCTCTTGGGGCCTCAACGACGCGAGCATATCTGGTCGTTACGGGCGTAACGACTTCTGCCGTCCCTCGACTCGCGCTGAAGCGGTCACGATTTGCTCAAAATTTCCTCAGAGACCTTTGGATGTACCTAGATGTGTCAGAATGTATTTCGATGTACGTAGCACCCCGCAGTTGCGGGTAAGAGTGAGGGGGCGGCGGGGACGTCGGCAGTCTGCGAGGCTCTGAAGAAGCCCGCCGCAGGCGCAGAGTTTGTCAAGCTATACAGCGAGCCCGCCGCAGGAGCCGGTTTTTTTTTCAAAACAATGTGGGTGGGTCGCGGCTTGGGTCGCAGGTGGGTCGCGAGTGGGTCGACGGTGGGTCGCGGGTGGGTCGCGGGCCGGGTCGCGGGTGGATCGCGGGTGGGTCGCGGGTGGGTCGCGGGTGGGTCGCGAGCGGGTAGCGGGGTGGGTCGGGGGTGGTCGCGGTGGGTCGCGGGTGGGTCGCGGTGGGTCGCGGGTGGGTGGGTCGTGGGTGGGTCGCGGGTCGGGTCGCGGGGGGGGACGACGCAACAACACAAGCAGAATCTTCGTTTACGAAGCTCGCAATTTGTATATTGAATGGGTCGCGGGGTGGGTCGCGGGGTGAGTCACGGGGTGGGTCGCGGGTGGGTCGCGGGGTGGGTCGCGGGTGGGTCGCGGAGTGGGTCGCGGGGTGGGTCGCGGGTGTGTCGCGGGGTGGGTCGCGGGTGGGTCGCGGAGTGGGTCGCGGGGTGGGTCGCGGGATGGGTCGCGGGATGGGTCGCGGGGTGGGTCGCGGGTGGGTCGCGGGGGAGACGGCGACAACAAGCAAACAAGCAAACAACAACGCAACAAGCAGAATCCTCACCACGGATCCCCACTTTAGCCACGCACCCAGGGGCAATGAATGACCGTTCGGCCCCCTCGCTCTGATCTGCATTGACCTTCGTTTATCCAGCTGGATCCCCACAAGTCGATCGGCGAAAAAGAAGGCGTGAAGCTTTCAGGGATATCAGATCGATCCGCGAGGGCCCGGGGATCCCAAGGCAAGGGCGCTGGGTCGCCCTCCAGCCGCCTTCTTACCCTTCTCCCCGCGCCAGGACGTCAAGGGGCCGCCCCCGGCACCACCGCACCCGCGGCATGAGGCTCCAGGGCGGCAAGTTCTGCCCTCCTCTCTCCCTCCTCCTCCTCCTCCTCCTCCTCCTCCTCCTCCTCCTCCTCCTCCTCCTCCTCCTCCTCCTCCTCCTCCTCCTCCTCCTCCTCCTCCTCCTCCTCCTCCCCCCTCCGGCACACTGCATACCTATACGACCACCTTTCTAGTGATAAGTAGGTTGGTTGGGGGAGAAAGAACCAATTGACGACAATTGCGATGATGACGATGCTGGTGATGCGCCTTCGAGTTGGCGACGACGCGTGGTGACCATGCTGCGTGGACACGGACACCCACGGGTGGACACCGACGAGACTCCGACGGGACACCGACGGGACTCCGACGGGACACCCGCGGGACACCGACGGGACACCGATGAGACACCACGGGACACCATCGGAACACCATCGGGACACCAATCGATCTCCTTGTCGATCTCACTCGCTCGATCTTCTTGTCGATCTCACTCGCTCGATCTCACTATCGACCTCACTTTCGCTCTCACTACCAATCTCACTATCGATCTCACGATCGGTTTCACTATCGAACTTACCATCGATCTCGCCACGGGACACCACATGACACCGACGTGACACCCGCGGGACACCGACGGGACACCACGGGATACCATCGGGGCACCATCGGGGCACCAATCGATCACACTTTCGATCTTACTATCGATCTCACCATCGGTCTTACTATCGATCTCACTCGCTCGATCTCATTATCGATCTCGCTATCGGCCTCACTATCGGTCTCACCACGGGACACCGACGGGACACCGACAGGACATCGACGGGACACCAACGGGATACCGACGGGACACCAACGGGACACCGCCGGAACACCGACGGGACACCAACAGGACACCGACGGGACATTGACGGGACAGCGACGTGCCAACGCGACACCGACGAGACACCGACGGGACACCGACGGGACACCACGGCGGGACAGCCTGGCCACCGCCCACCCACAGCATGGGAGAGGCGGACACCGACGGGACACCACCGCGGGACAACCCGGCCACCGCCCGCTCACTGGGGAGGGAGGAGGGGCGGTCAGCGGCTCTTGACCCGCCATAGGCACAGCGGAGTCATTAATCTCTCCCGCCCACGCAGCTTCGCCTCGCCCGCAACCACGACACGAACCCGAAACCGAAACCGATTTCCCCGTGGGGGGCTCCCGGTCCCACTTCGATCTCACCGCTCAACCTCCGATTGATGGCATGGAGTTCATCGATCGCGGCCTCCTCCCTCCTTGCAGCGGTCGCTGCTGGGGGGGGGGTGATCGACTCCCCAGCGGCGCCATGCCACCAGGGAGGACGGACAAAACTGGGCAGAACAGGGTCCTCGCCCTTGACTTCCTCCAACCATCCTCATGATCATCTGGTGGTTCCCCATCATCCTGGCCCCCAATGAGGGGGTGTGCACGTGCTACGGACGCGTGGTTTTTTAACTAAAAAAGGAAATATGAGGGGCGATGGAATGGACAGGCTAAACGAGCCATAAGGGGTGGTGTTCGCGCTGGGTGGCTCGGCTATGTGAGCCGTCAGCGGGCATGTTCGCGCTAGTGCGACTCCGCTGAGGTTGCGGTTAAGGTGCGGTGAAGCCATCACCAACGTTGGAACCATCTAGTGGCACGGTGGCTATGGGAGGGCTGGCATTGGCACAGCAGCTTGCGAACCTGCGGCAATCATAGTAGGGCAGCCGAGTAAGTCTCATGTTGGATCAGTCGCTGGCCAGGTCGCGCTGGCACGTGTGCGGCAGACCCGTCTGGTTCAGAGTTTGTCGCGAGTCCATCCACCCCCTTGACTGTGTCCCCACCCGCATTCCCCCCCCATCGTCGAGCAATGCGAAGCCCCCTGAGTGATGAGGCCAGGTGCGAAGCAAAGGGCGGCCTGCGGGGATAGGCGGTGTGAGGGCAAACGAGGAGGTGACAGAGGGGTCAGGACAAGGGCCAGGGTGCGGGTGCTGGCTTGGCCTATGCTGCTGGCCGGCTACGCATGCGGTGAGACAGAGGGGGCTGAGCAATGGGGCGGCGGTCAAGCGAAGGCGAATCACGTAGTGGCGGTTGATGTGGCGAGGCTAGTTGGCGCGGCGGCAATTTGACGGCTATAGGCTGGTCATGGTGCTCTTTTGTAGTGAACATGGCGGCCAAAAATGGCACCGTAGGAAGAATTACATACAAGCGGCCCTCGCGAGCTCCCATGACCCGGTCCCAACATCCTCCCCAAAGTCCTCCTCCAAGGCCCTCTCCTCCAGAGCACAGGCAGTGCAGGGCAGGCTGGGCAGCACAGTGGGCTCTCATGCAGAGGCATCGCCTCGACGCAGGCGGGCGCGCCTCCAGTTGGTTATCCAGGGCTTCCACCCGGAGCTGTCGGAGTGGTCGTTGAGCTCTATCGTGTCATCCTCGTCCTCCCCGGTGTCGTGTATCTCGCGGTCCAGATCGTCGCGGACGCCAGCGCGCTCTGCCATCGGGCCACATCCTGCGCCCTCCTCGCAGTTGGCGTGGACACTTCGGCAGCTCGATGAGGAGCGAAGCCGGCTGTCAACGGCCCAGGCGTAGGGGCGCAGTCTTGCACCTTGCACCTCCTCCGCTTCTGCCTAGGCGGGGCGGGCCACGGGCTCCAGTGCATAGATCTCGGTGGCGCGGGCGCACACCGCCTCCACGAAGGCGTCCAGGGTGACGGCGCCCTCGGTCTGGACTGCGTCGAGGGCGAGGCGAAGGCTGCTGAGGAGGGAGGCGATGCGCGGGGAGCCTCCGAGGATTGGCGGCTGACGATCTCTCCAGCGCCCGCCGTGTCAACGGCGAAGAACGTCATGCGAATATCCGTCTTGGTGGGCAGGCTCCCGTCGGAGGAATTGAAGCCGTCCTCCTCTTCCTCCTCCTCCTCCTCCTGCCCCTCCTCCTCCTCCTCCTCCTCCGCCTCCTCCTCCTCCGTATCTCGGGGGTCTCGCCCTCCCCTGAGATGACACGCGGGCTGCATGCTGCGCTGTCGTTAAGAAATCCTCCTCCTCCTCCTCCTCCTCCTCCTCCTCCTCCTCATCATCATCATCATTATCATCATCATCATCATCATCATCATTATCATCGGCGTACGGGTGTCCTCGTAGCCGTCCTTCTCCTCCTGGCCCATGGTCTCGATGATCGGCTCCCCCGCCTCTTTGAGTCGGTCTGGGCGAAGCCGAGGGCGGCGGTGTCGCCGTTGTCGGTGGGGCCGTCGTGACGTTGAGGTTGTCGAAGCTGTCCGTGTGGGTGCACTTATCCGCGCAAACGAGGGCGCTGGATGTGGTCCGCCTCGTAGCCAGACTCGTGGCTGAACTCGTCGACGGCGGCGCGTTCCTGCTGCTTGGCACGCAGCTCTGTCCGGGCCATGCTGTGGGTGTCGGCGACGGTCTGCTACGCAGAGGCATGGGAAGGTGAGGGTGGATCCGGACCTCCTGCCCGCGCACCTCCCCCTCCGTCAGGAGGGACAGCGGCCATGGCGGGAGGTGCAGGTTCTGAATCCCTCCTCTCCTGTGCCTCCCTCCTCTGGTCGTGCAGCTGACAGGCCCTCTCTGTTTCGAGGCTGGCGTGGGCGCGGGTGCAGGCGATGGTGTCGGCGCTGGTGTCCTGGTGCGTGAAGGGGCCTGGCCTTGGGGACTGGCTCCTCGTGACCTCCTCAGATCCAAGCACCCCCGCTGCCTCCTCCTACTCCTACTCCTCTTCCTCCTCCTCCTCCTCCTTCTCCTCCTCCTCCTCTTCCTCCTCCTCCTCCTCCTCCTCCTCCGCCTCCTCCTCCTCCTCCTCCTCCTCCTCCTCCCTCCTCCTCCTCCTCCTCTCCTCCTCCTCCTCCTCCTCCTCCTCCTCCTCCTCCTCCTCCTCCTCCTCCACAATTACTCAATATGAAAATACTCTCCCTCTTCCCCTGATGGCGTCCGGGTGATGGCCGCGCACCCTCCGCGTATTGTTTTTTACACAGGATGCCCGGGAAATCCCGGGAAACGACTCTCGCTGAGGCGCCGGCGTCATTTTTTCCCAAAATGCTGCTCTCGTTGAGGCGCCGGCCTCATTTCTGCTCCCGAATCGTTCCGAATCGTGCTCCCGCTGCAGCGTGGGCCTCATTTTCGGATCGGTGTTTGGCCTCCGTCGTTCAGGATGGCGTTCTCGCCCCAGCGCGGGCCTTTTTCTCGCGCGCCCATCCGCCCGCCACCACCGCGCCGCACCGCCACCACCACCACCACCACCACCACAACCACCACCAGCACCAGCACCAGTACCAACACCACCACCACCAGCACCACCACCACCACCAGCACCACCACCACCACCATCACCACCACCACCACCACCACCACCACCATCACCACCACCACCACCACCACCACCACCACGACAACCACGCACACACGCACGCACGCACGCACGTGCACCACCACCCACTACGCACGCGCGCGCGGAGCCACAGGTCCGCTACGACACGCGTCCGCGGATAGAGAAAATCAGCGCCATGGTAAGGGATGGGAGGGAGGGGTAGGACGTCAGATATGACGCGAGCGCACCTAGCTTGTCCCCTCCCCCCTCCTCCCCATCCCCTCCCTCCTCCCTCCTCCCTCCCCTCCTCTCCCCCCTCCCTCCTCTGCCCCCTCCCTCCTCTCCCTCCTCTCTCCTCCCTCCCTCCTCTCCCCCC
>CAUYUJ010002008.1:43093-80593 GCA_963575745.1 Prorocentrum cordatum
CCGCAGGAGGAGCCGAGCTCCCCCGACGCGGCGCAGATGCGGCGCATGAAGCGGTCGCACGGGGGCCACCAGGCGGCGCCTCGCCTCCCGTCGGCTCCGCGCAGCGGAGGGCAGGAGAGGGAGGGGGGAGGGTTTGCACCCCCGCCTCTTAGAAGGCGCGGGCCTCATCTGCAAATAAGGGACCGGCGCCTCCTGGGAAGAAGGGTTTTTCTGAGCAGCGTTCTCTCTCTCTCCCCCTCGGAGCAGATGGGGTCGGAGAATCGCGCCGCATCGCCGACGCATCGGCGATGCGGCTCGATGTGGAGCCCGATGGTCTCCACGCGGACGTCGCCGATGCATCGCCGGCGTCGCCGATGCATCAGCGATACATCGGCGACGCGGTGCAACCCTCCAATCCCATCTACTCGGACCCCATCTAGGAGGCCCCTGTCTCTGCGCCCGCTCACACCGGGGGGCGTCGGACGGGGAACTGCCACCGGGTCGCCTCTGCCCCACGAGGGGGGCGGGCGCGGATCGGCACGATCGAGGTGGGTGCAGCCAAGACGTTGACACAAGGACCGCTTCTGGTTCAGAAGGAGTCCGCTGCTCGTTAGATCAGATCGTGGTTGTTCCTCTAGCTCTCCTCACGCACCCAGGCGCTGCTGGCGCCCAAGAGGGGCCGTGTTCCTTATGTAGCGTTCCTTAGTTCAGCAGCCCTTCTTTACGCAACAGCGGCCGTTGCCGATGTTAGACAGTGTTTGTTGTTGGGCACTGTACGTGCCCAAGTTTTCGGTACCCGTTTCGGGCGAAGCAAGCGGACGACCTCCGCCCTCCTTGAGATCCGACGTTGCAATAAAATTGTAGCATTTCAGAAAATCACGACACTGGTGAGACGGGCGTGTCAGTCACCAGCCACCTTTCTCTCGCCTCCTCCCTGCCATGCCATGCACGCTGTGCTTTCCAAAACGTTCCTCCTCCTCCTCCTCCTCCTCCTCCTCCTCCTCCTCCTCCTCCTCCTCCTCCTCCTCCTCCTCCTCCTCCTCTGCCTCTGCCTCTGCCTCTGCCTCTGCTTCCTCCTCCTCCTCCTCCTCCTCCTCCTCCTTCTCCTCCTCCTCCTCCTCCTCCTCCTCCTCCTCCTCCTCCTCCTCCTCCTCCTCATTTTCCTCCGCCTCCGCCGTCCACCCCCTTCCTCCTCCCCCCCTGCCCGTCCTCCCCCTTTCTCCCCCCTCTTCCTTTTTTCCCCCCCGTTCTCCGCCCACCCACCCCCTCGTAGGGCCACGACGACGGCGGCGGCGGCGGCGACGACGCCTCGATCTGGCCCAACTTCCCAGGAAGAAGGGGAGGAGGGGCGAAGAGGAACGACGACGACCACCACCACCACCACCACGGCAACGACGAAAACGACGACGACGACGAAGACGACGGCGCGCCGCAGGGCCACGCTGCCCCGCCGGCCGCGCCGCCGCGGGTCGCCGCGGAGCCGCCGCGCCCGCCCATGGAGGACGAGAGTCCCGCCACAGCCGCCCCCGCCGCCGCCGCCGCCGCCGCCGCCGCCGCTCGAGGACGCGGCGGCTCCCTCGAGACCCGGGCGGCGCAGTCTCTCCACACCGAGCGTGTTCGCCGGGCCTCGGGCCCCGGGGCCGCGGTGCGGGCTCGCCGGCGCCGGCCGCCGCGACGGGCGCGGCGGCTGCGTCGCGGCCGCCTGCCGCCCGGGACTCCAGCGACGTGGTCGGTCCAGGCCGGGAGTTCTGCCTCGATGTCGGCCTCCGGGGGCCGCCGCCGCGACCGCCGCGACGGACGCGGCAGCTCCCCGAACCTCCCGACGACATGAGCTGCTTCCACCGCGGCGGTGCGCCGTCATGGCGGCCTCCGGGGGGGGGGGGGGCGCTCTCGGGCCGTGGGGCCTTCAAGAGGGGTTCCAGGACGAGAGGCGCCCCCCCTGGGGGGAGGGGTCGGGAGCTCTGGGGCCGCGGATATCAACTACACGCAAGAGTAAACGGAGTGACCTTTCGGTGCGGGCTTACAGGTGTCCCCTCGATCGCTGAGCGCGATGCGATGGTGGCTGCTCGCGCGCTTGGACTCGGCCGCCTTGCGCCCCCTTAGTCCGCGCACTACAGGTCACTCTTGCCTAGGACCTAGGGTCACTCTTGCGTGTAGCCGAGGATTGGAGGAAAAAAGAAAGAAAGAAAGAAAAAAACGCACACACGCACATCGTCTGATGTCTGGAAACACCGCCGCCGCTGCCGCGGCCGCCGCCGTCGCCGTTTTCCCGTATATTTTCTCCCTCCCCCCCTCCCTTCCGCTCCCTCCTCGACGTCCTGGGTCCTCCTCTCCGTACCCGTGTTGGCTCAAGCCTCCTGGGCTCCAGGTGGCTGCAGCAGGGGCGCTGGGCCATCGTGCAAGGTCGCAGCCCTCTGCTCCGAGGCAGCTTCCCGCGCACCTTCCAAGCCACCGCGCGCCCCCGCCATGGCGCAGCGGGGCCGCGGAGGCCGCGGGGCCGCAGCTCGCGGCGGAGAGCCCAGTGCGCCCGCCCCAGAGATCCGACGTCGTGACGTCCAACCCAAGGCGCAGGGCCACGCGTGGAGGAGATGGCGCAATGACACATATTTCCAAGCTCGAGCACCTTCGACGGGGCGGCCTTCGGCGATCCTCGCAGACGGCCACGCAGTGCTCGGACGACGGCTAGGAGCTCATTGTTTCCCTCCACGGACCTGTCTGAGGGCCGCTGCAAGGCTCCGACCTGAGCGAGTGCCGGGCCTTCCTCGTGTGCATCAGGCATGGCACGGGGGGCTGGGGCCGCACGCGCACGGCACTGACTGCTCGTGGGTGGTCGGTTCTTTCTGCGAGGGCGTGGCAGAGACCACTGGCGCGCCACACACGGCGGTGGACAGCTGGCGGCTCATCATGGCGGCCGTGACGCCATCCAGGCGTTCAAGGTCAAGGGCCACACTCGCGTCTACGTGGAGGGCCACGCTCGCGTCTACGGGGACGAGTGGCGCGCAGACGGCCGCTTTCTCCGTCTGGGCAATGGGCAGGACGACGTCGAGGCCAGGCAGTCCCGAGCCTCCCACCCGACGAGCGAGGCGGAAACCAACCGTGCCAAGCTGTCGTGGGACGTGCGTGCAGTACGTGGGCAAGCACCTGGCGCGGGCCGCGGCCCTGGCCCAACACAGAGCCGCCCCCGCTCGAGGAGGAGCGGCACATCTGCCAGGGCACTGACCGACGCCTCACGGCGGACGCCGCAGCTGCAGAGGGCCACCACGAGGAGGTCGTCCTCCGTTGCCTGCAACTGGCGGCGGACAAGAAGACCACGGGCATTTCTGAGCGCTTCCGCGTGATTGGCCACCGCCTGTTGCTGCATGGCCCCATACCGTTTGGCTCGACGTGCGGGTCCCACTCGAGTCGGGGCACCGCGAACCTGGCGAGGCCATGCAAGGGCGACGTCCCGGTGGGTTCTGCGGCCGGCTCCCACTTGGCTCGGCCGTGGCAGGGCCGCGGGCGGCGCAAGGGAGAACACGTGCTAAGGCCGCTCCCAAGCGCGCGCGCGCGCGCGGCCAAGGCCGCTCGGCGGGATCGCCCTCGGCCTGGGATGCGGCGGCGGCCCGCACGCCGTGCACGAGGAGAGTGGCATTGAGGCCAGCAGCGCTGAAGGCGTCGACTTCGCCTCCGGCGCGCAGGCCGCGCCTCCAGGCAGGCAGAGCTGCACTCCGACGGCACGCACTTGCCAGAGCGTCTGGCCTGCGCGGGCGCACCCCCCGCGCGGCTGCGAGCACGGCGCGGCTGGCCGAGTCCACTCACCGCTCGCCTCGCCGCCTCGCCGCCCCGCCCCGTCCCCGAGGAGGAGGAGGAGGAGGAGCAGCACTGGGCGGGGGGGGGAAGAAGAAGGGGGGGGGTCGCAGGGAGGACGGGGGAGGGAGGAACGAGGAAGGGGAGCAGCAGAGGAAGGGAGGAAGAGGAGGAGCAGAGGCAGGAGGAGGAGGAGAAGGACCTGTGCAAGCCCGAGAGGCATCAACGATGTGGCAACAAACCCTCCCTCCAAGTTCTCTCTTCATAGGTCCCTACATGCCTCCATTTTTATTGCGTGAAGCCCTCATTTAGAAGACAACCGTCTGAGAACCCGCAGTGGTGCCAACACACACTTCTGAGGACCTCAGCGCTGCGAATCAACGTTGCTGCTGTGTCCGGACCGTGCTAAATAATCGCACCAGAGGCCATTCCTGAAGCTTCAACACCGCGAATGAATCAACGTGACTGCTTCGTCCTGACAATCCTGCAGCTTGCCAGAACACCGCTCATGGGACTTAGACCACACGAATCGCTGGAACTGCTGCAGACTGTGCAGACGAGTGTGCGCGGCGCTTCGGCGAGAGCCACACTTTGAGCAGGAGCCGCTCTCCATCCTTGAAGCTGTTGCAAACGTTGACGAGTGCTCGCGGCGCCAAGGTGAGAGCCACAGTGTGAGAACGGGCCACCCTCCATCTCTGAAGCGGCTGCGAACTCGTTCGACGATGGTGCGCGGCGCTACGGCGAGAGCCACATCGTGCAAACCACGCGCCCTCCACCCCTGAAGCCGTTGCGAATCTCAAGCTGCAGGCTCACAACTGGAGGACGAGGGCACGAGAGGAGGAGGAGGAGGAGGAGGAGGAGGAGGAGGAGGAGGAGGAGGAGAGGAGGAGGAGGAGGAGGAGGAGGGGCGGCGGCGGCGTCGGCGACGACGACCACGACCACGACCACGACCACGCCGACGACGAGCCGTCGCCCCCCGGAGGACGGCCTCCGCCAGGAGGACCTGGACCAGATCGGCGTCAGCGAGCGGCCCTCCCCCGCGCGGGCGGGGGAGGAGCCGAGCTCCCCGGACGCGACGCAGCTGCGGCGCGCGAAGCAGGAGCACGAGGACCGCCCGGGTGGGTGGCGGCAGCCGAACCCTGCCCTTGAGCCGGGCGTGTCCCCCTACAGTAGGTTCGCGTCGTGTCGACTGGCGGCGACCCCGCCGCGGGCGTTCAAGGTTGAACGCCACCAGTGGCCCAGAATCGGCCTACATGGAACGATCGGGCGGTCGAAAAGCCGCCGATCGTTCAAGGTTGAACGATCCACGCGGAGTCAGAAACCAACGCTGGGGTCGTCACGACACGAACCTTCCCTACAGGGGGATTCTCGACGAACATAAAAGATGCCCCAAAAATAATCAGAAGATACTCCCAAAATAGTCTGGGGACTATTTGTTGTATATGTTTTGACCTTTTTGGGGTAGTTTGGAGGTATTTTTTATTTTTCGTCGAAAATCCTCCTGTAGGGGGACACGCCCGACATAACCCTACCCCCACCAGCCAACGCATTGAAAGAGTCAAGACGGAGGTGCATCTCAACTTTCCGCCTCTATGGGGCCCGCGCCGGGCCCCAGGTGACCATCAAGAGAACGACTCGGGATGAAGCGCCGGCCCTGGGGAATGGGTCGAGCCGTCGGGAGAAGCGCCGGCCCTGGGGCATGGGTCGAGGCTTCGGGAGACCGCGCATGGAAAAAATTACGACCTCGGATCTCTGGGCCTCTACCCCCACCAGCCGTCGGTTCTCCTGAATCGCTGGGAGGCCGGCGACTCTCCCCCACACGTGGCCCTCGCAGGCGCGGCCGGCCCAGAGAAATGCTTGGAGCCGGTGCAGGTACGACCTCGCCTGCCGGGCAGCAGGTGTGCACAGCACCGCTGCGAGACCTGTGCCCAGACATGATCGCGTCGTAAAAAATCAGGACGGGAGGTTTTTGGCTATTTTCGGCCCTGGGGGGACCCCGCCGGGCCTCGGGACCGTGAAAAAACGACTCAGGACGAGAAACCGGTCCCGGGGAAAGGGTCGGGTCTTCCGGGGACGCCGTCTTGAAAAAATCAGGACGTCGCATGTTTGGGTGACCGGGTCCCGCGCACGCGTGGCGCACAGCTGCCAGGCGCCGCTGCTTCTGAGCACCGGTAGCAGCGCGAGTGCTACCAGTGCCAGCGCACCCCGGAAGTGCACGGCTCGCTCTCTCTCTCTCTCTCTCTCTCGCTCTCTCTCTCTCTCTCTCTCTCTCTCTCTGTCTTTCTCTCTCTCTCTCTCTCTCGATGGGAGGCAGTGGTAGGGTTCGGATTCTGCCGCGTGTTCGACGAATCCCGAGCCCGACCCCCGCCGCCCATCGAGTTGCTTGAATCGCTGACCAGCGAGGGCAGAGTTCCGATTTCGCCAGCGACCGGGGCGGCGTCCTACATCGCCATCCCCAGACGTCCGTCGGCTCGGCCCCAAAGAGCAGCACTGGAGGTTCTGGTTGCCATTCTCGGCGTCCTGAGGGGGGATCCTTCGTGGGCTGACTTGGGGGCCGTTGGGGTCGTTCGGGGGCCACCACCATGACCGCCGAAAGGTATCCTCCTCCTCCTCCTCCTCCTCCTCCTCCTCCTCCTCCTCCTCCTCCTCCTCCTCCTCCTCAGCATCATCATCATCAGCAGCAGCAGCAGCGGCATCGTCATCAGCATCAAACATCATCATCAGCAGCAGCAGCACCATCATCAGTATCATCATCATCATCATCATCATCATCATCATCATCATCATCATCATCATCATCATCATCATCATCATCATCATCAGCATCAGCATCAGCATCAGCATCAGCATCAGCATCAGCATCAGCACCACCACCAACAACAGCATCACCAGCATCGTCATCATTGAATATGTCACCATCCGCATCATCAGCATCATCACCAGCATCAGCAACATCATCATGATCATCAGAATCGTCAGCATGGTCATCATCAGCAACATCATCATCAGCATCATCCGCACCATCATCAGCATCATCAGCATAATCTTCAGCATCATCAGCATCATCATCCTAATCAGCATCAGCAAAACACATATCAATATCAGAATCGTCGTCATCTTCATGATCAGCATCAGTATCAGCATCATCGTCATCATCATCAGCACCGTCACCATCACAATAACCATCATCATCATCATCAGCAGCAGCAGCATCATCATCCGCATCAGCATCATCATCATCAGCAGCATCATCATCATCATCATCTTCAGCATCATCTGTATCAGTATCAGTAATTTGTCAGTACTACGGTCGTCATCATCAGCAACACTATCATCAGCAGCAGCATCAGCATCAACATCAACATCGTCATCACAACAATCAGCAGCAGCATCTGCATCATCATCAGCCTCATCAGCATCGTCGTCGTAATCGTCATCGTCATCGTCATCCTAATATTCCTCCTATCCTGGTCATCATCAGCAGCAGCATCATCAGTATCATTATCATCAGCATCAGCATCAGCATCAGCATCAAACATCATCATCAGCAGCAGCAGCACCATCATCATCATCATCATCATCATCATCATCATCATCATCATCATCATCATTCTCATCCTCATCCTCATCCTCATCCTCATCCTCATCCTCATCCTCATCCTCATCATGATCGGAGTCCGCTTGGGCTGTTTTGGGAGCCTTTCGGGCCGCTGTGGGGCCATCTCGGGCTGTATTGCCGCCACCTTGGGCCGTCTCGCGCCACCTTGCGTCCACACGCGAGCGTCTTGAGGCCACATTGGGCCGTCCCGGGGGCCGGGCGATGCCCTGCCTGTGCTCGCATTTAGATCTCCGCCGCCACCATGCTGGGCTCGGCTCGGGGCAGTGGTCAGGACTGGTCTCGGTGGGGGGGCTTGCGGATGCGGGCCGTGCCGCAGAGCCCTCCCACCTGGAAGAATCCACGGCGTGAGGTCCGCGCTGGCCGTGGTCCCGCTGGCCCTGGCTGTTGCGATTCCGGTTCCCTGGCCCTGGTCCCGCTGGCCCGCGATCCGATTCGAAAGGAAGTGGTGCTGACGCTCGCGATTGCCTTGTAGCTGCCCAACAATCGACTACACGTAAGAGTGACCCTTCGCAGGAGTGACCGTTGGTGCAGGCTCATTGGGGTCCCCCGATCGCCGAACGCGATGCAATAGCAGCGTCTTGCGCGCTTGTGTTTGGTCCCCCCGCGGCCCCCAAAAAGCCGCGCACCAAAGATCACTCTTACCCAGGGTCACTCTTGCGCGTAGCCGAAACAAGAACCTGGGTCCCACTGGCTCTGACTGCTGCGATGTCCTGGTGACCACCCGTGGGGTCCCCAGTCCAGCTGGCCATGGCTGCTGCGATTTCCTGGTGGCCGCTCGGAGGGGTCCCATGCCCCGCTGGCCCTGGTTGCTGCGATTTCCTGGTGGCCGCCCGAAGGGTCCAGGGTCCGCGCTGGCCTTGACGATTCCCTCGTCGCAGCCCATAGGGGTTCCTCAAAGACGGCTGCACATACACTGCCACCAAACACAGTTTGCTGCACATAGGTTGCCCCTCGCGACTGGAAGAACTGACAGCTTGAGGTCCACGCTGACAGGTCTCTCAGTTTTGGGGTTGATTGGTGCCACCCTTCGTCCCCACCACGTCGGCCCGGCTCGAAGCACTGGTCAGGGCTGTCTCAGGGAGAGGGGGTCTTGCGGTGATGCTGGGCCTGCGTTGGCCAGGAGCGTAGAAGGGGGCTCTTTCTTTTGGTGCTCGTGGGCAAATCGGATGCCTGCCTTATCGCAGGGCCAGACGGCGCTGGCCGCCGCGCCGCCATTGGCCAAGACGGCGCAGGAGGGCACCCAGCGGCTTCATGAGGACGGCTTCCGCCAGGAGCTCGGAGCCAGAACCCCCAAGGAGTCGAAGGTCAATGAGTTTGGAGTGGCTCGAACTTACTTTGAGCGACGTCTGTAGGCCAAGTAGGTAGATCCCCGTTCAAGTTCAGAAAAGCAGTGTTTGCCTGTACCGTATGTTCAGGCCTCTCGAGGGGCTGCTGGACTAGCTTGGCGAGGGCCTCTCCCCCACGTTGGCGCAGGGAGAGCCGAGCCCCCCGGACGCGGCAACTCTGCGGGGTGTGAAGCAGGCGCGCGCGGGCAAGCCAGCAGGCGGCGTCTTATTTGTTCATAGACCCACTCATTTCCCCCAACAGTGCGTGCATTCAGACGGCCGTATGCGCTCCGACAGGAATTGGTGCTGACGCTTGCGATTGTCTTGCAGCTGTCCAACGAGAATCCCGGGTCCCGCTGGCTCTGGCTGTTACGATGTCCTGGTGACCACCCGTGGGGTCCCCCGTCCAGTTGGCAATGGCTGCTGCGATTTCCTGGTGGCCGCCCGAAGGGTCCAGGGTCCTCGATGGCCCCAGCTGTTGCGATTCCCTCGTCGCAGCCCATGGGGTGCCCCGCAAAGACTGCCGCGCAGAAGTTGCCACCAAGCACAGTTTGCTGCACGTAGTTGGCCCCTCGCGACTGGAAGAACTGACTTTTGGAGGTCCACGCTGACAATATCTTCGTGTGGGGCTGATTGGTGCCACCCTTCGTCCCCAGCAAAGGGCTCGGCTCGATGCACTGGTCCAGACTGCCTCAGGGAAGTGTTTTTGCGGTGGTGTTGGGCCTGCGTCGGCCAGAGGCGAAAAAAAGACCCTTGGACTCTCGGTAGCAGATCGGATGTGCGCCTTCCCGCAGGCCCAGACGATAGCGTAGCAACGCAGGAGAATACCCAGCCTCCTTATGAGGGCGGCTTCTGCCAGGAGCTCGGAGCCAGAACCCCCAAGGAGTCGAAGCGGAATGGAACGTGCTTTGAACGAAGCTTGCAGGCCAAGTAGAAAGATCCCCGTTCAAGTCCGGACAAACCGAGATCGCTTGTACTGCAATCTCTGGCCCCCCGAGGAGATGCTGGACCAGCTTGGCGAGGGCCTCTCCCCCACGTTGGCGCCAGGAGAGCCGAACTCCCCGGACGCGGCAACGCTGCGGCGGGTGAAGCGGGCGCAGGCGAGCCAGCTTAGGCTTACACATTCGTCGTTTGGGTTCGTATGGTGCCAACCCCCTTCTCCCTCTCGTATGGACTCGTCTCGAAGCACTTGCCAGGGTTATCTCAGACAAGGATGGTGGGGCGATGATGGTATTGCGTCCTAACCGCAGGGCCAGGCGATGGCGGCTACCGCGCAGCCCTCGGCAGCGCAGGCGTGGAAGGGCAGCCAGCCGCCTCATGAGGACGGCTTCCGCCAGGAGCTCGGAGCCAGAACCCTCAAGGAGTCGAAGCGCAATGGATTCAGAGTGGTTCGAACGCGCTTTGAACGAAGTCTGCTGGCCAAGTGGAGCCCCATTCAAGTTCAGCCCAACGGATTTGGATATCATGCGCTTTCTGGCCCCTCGAGGAGCTGCTGGACCAGCTTGGCGAGGCCCCCCCCACGTTGGCGCCGGGCGAGCCAAGCTCCCCGGACGCGGCAACGCTGCGGCGTGTGAAGCGGACGCAGGCGAGCCAGCAGGCACCGTCCTACGTGTCCCTAGGCTTACCTATGCGCCGTTTGGGCCTGTCTGGTGCCGCGTCGTTGTCCCCCTCCCCTTCCCCCGTATGGACTCGGCTCGGAGCACTCGTCAGGGTTGTCTCTTCGCTCTAGGGTTAGTTCGTATCGCTCCGTGCTCCATTCCTGAAGCCAGCGGTGGACAAAGTGACGAGCGGATCGGCAGGATGGTCGTCGCGCCTTCTCTTTTCTATCCCTCCTCCATCTCTACAAAAGATGCGCTGGGGCGGTGTTGATCCTGCGTCGGGCTTCCGTAGACACGCGTTGGCAAATCCAAATGTTGACCTCACCGCAGGGCCAGGCGATGGCGACTGCTACGCCGCCGTTTGCCAAGACGGCGCGGGAGGGCACCCAGCCGCCTCACGAGCACGGCTTCCTCCAGGAGCTCTGGGTCCAAACCCCGAGAAGCCGTCAGCTGGAGAGGATCGGAACGGTCTAAGGCCTATTGAGCAAATGTGCGCCTACAGTAGGCACATCAAGTGGCCTGAGATCGAAGAGGAAAAAATGGCATAAGCCTAAACTGTTGGCGCTCCGTGCGGATTTCCTGGATCCGCGTTGGGGCCCCCTGGCGGCGCCTCCAGCGCCGCCCTTGGCGCGCTCCGCGCGCCAGGGAGTGGGGTTCAGCGCAGATCCAAGAATTCAGGGCGGAGTGCCAAAAGTTTATGTTTATGGCGTTTCTTCTCCTTCTATGACAGGAGGTGCCCCATGGAAGTGTCTTATCCCCCGATGGCCAAGGAGACCCACACGAACCCTATAGGGCATCTCAGGCAGCCCAAAGCTCGATGACAAAAGTGCCCGTTATCGATTTCGGCGTGCAAGACTTCGTATCCGACCTGTCTATTGCATTGAAGGAGCCCAGGGACACAGATATGTACACAGAAATCCCAGGATTCACCATATTTGTCATATTTTCTTGGTTTTCGTCCTCCCCCCAACTTCCCACATGTTTCCCATATTCTCGTAGGAGTCGACGATGAATTATGTATGTGTGTGCTTTTCACCCTGTGCATCGACGTTCAGCACACAACGATTTGGGTGCCCCTGCTCCTCGAGGAGCTGCTGGACGAGATCGGCGAGGGGATGTCCCCGACGCTGGCGCCCGAGGAGCCGAGCTCGCCCGACGCGGCACAGCTGCGGCGCGTGAAGCGGGCGCAGGGCAGCTCCCAGGCGGGATCCTCTTTGCCCCATGTGCTTACAGCCGGACCCGTGTGGTTCGTGCGCGTGCGGTGGGCTGGGGTCGTGCCGACGCGGCAGCGGCTCAAGCTTGCGCGCTGCCAGAGGCCCAGAGTCGGCCAGTGTGGAAGAAGCTGCGCTGTTGGACGGCGCCGATCGTTCAGGGTTGGGCGATCCACGCAGCGTCGGAGGCCAGTGCCGAGGTCGTCACGGTACGAACCCGCCGAACAGCACGGCACGAACCTGCCGAGGATGCGCAGTTCTTCGCCCGACAAGCTGGGGCTGCTAGGCTTGAGGGCAGGAGATGCCGACATGCCTCGCACATCCTGCACACCGCGGCCGGCATGCCCCCAAAGCGTGCCAGTGCTCCCTGGGGATCTCGCGTCGCGTCTTCGACACACGACGACTGCAGACCGCGGCCGCCAGGCCCAAAGTGTCCCGGCGCTCCCTGGGGATCTCGCCTCGCGTCTTCGGGTGGGGCTCGCCGGAAGTAAAGCAACCGTCCAAGCCAACCTCGTCGTCCCTGCCTCTTCGGCCTTGGCCAATTTCGCTGGCCAGCCTCTCGGGGTACAGTCAACCCGCATAGTAAGGATGGGCAACCTTCCCAAGGGTACCCTGCATCCTTGCCTCCTCGGTCCATCCTTGGCCACTTTCGTTGACCGCGCCCCGCTCGGAAAACTTCGAAATGAGTTTCCGAGGCCCTTGCATCCTTATCGCGCATCCTTATTCTACGGGTTGACTGTATCCAGGGAGGCGGGCTGCAGCTCAAGGCTGACGCGGTGCGACGCTCCTCCGGGGCAGCGCCTCAGGCACAGGGTTCCCTCGGCCAACTTTGGGCCCGCCGCATCTTCATCGCGCATCCAGACTACAGGTTCTACGAGCTCCCAGGTAAGTAAGCAACCAAGTAACGAAAAATGATTATTAATAGTCGTTATGGTGCTTGGTTGCTTTGTGCCCCCCCTTCGTCGCCGCCGTATGGATTCGGCCTGGAGCACTTCCCAGGGATGGTCTCAGCGGGGATCACGGGGGGGGGATGTGGGGCTGGCGTCGGCCGTTCTCTTCCTTTAGACGCGCATGGGCAAATCTGATGCCGCCCTTGCGGCAGGGCCAGGCGATGCCGGCTGCTGCGACGCAGGGGGACGGCTTCCGGCAGGAGCACGTGGGAACCCCCCGAGACTTCGAAAGTTTAGCTGCGGGTTCGGTCCAGCACGGCTTGTGCGCCGCAGAGAGGCCAAGAGGCAGCAGGGCGGGACGCGCGGGGCCAAAAGCTGGGGGAGGCGGCGAACGGGAGGGGGAGGGCCCCGCGGGGCAGTTGGGGCACGGTGCGGGGCAAGCAGGGCCAGAAGCCGAGGGCGGGGGCAGCAAGGGGACACAGGGCACACCAGTGGGGCAGACTCAGGAGCAACGGAAGCGGGGGCAGGCTCAGGGCGGAACGCACCGGCCCCCACCGCCCAGTCATCGCCGACAGGGGCCCGATGACCCACCCCCAGGACCGGGCGGTTTCGCGAGCGAGGGCCTGTCGCCGGTCCATCGGCGATGCATCGCCGACTCCGGCTTGTTGCCCCCTCCCCCAGGAGCTGGTCCCCGCCTACGGCTCCCCCTCGCTGACGGGGCACGGGGGGCCAGAAGCCAGGGGGGGGCGCCAGCGGGGGCGCACCACGCGGTCGCGTGGCACAGGAGGGGAGGGGGCACAGGGGCACCCGAGGGCGCGAGAGGACCCCGCCCCGCACTGAGCACGCTGGGCACACACCCGAGGCCGACGAGACACACTGGGCACGCAGACCCCTCGGGACACGCGGGGCAGAAGCCTGACAGACCCCCAACGCGCAGCACGCGGAGCTCGTGAGGCACGGGGGCCGAAGCCCCCCGGCGGGGCCACAGACCCCCTTGTCGAGGCAATCGCGGAGGACCTCACGCGGTGGTTGCTCGGGGGACCCGAGTGTTCCTTCGAGCAGCACTTGCACTCGAGTGGCGCAAGTAAGAACCCCTGCGTGCAAGCACCGCTTGGAGAATAGGGGTCCCGGTTCCGCTATAAGCGCGGGCATCTCTCTCTCTTTCGAAGACCGCTTGCCGTGCCGTGCTTGCGCCCCAGATCACACAACAAAAAGCGTACCGCCCGCAGTGCCGTGCCGTGCGCGTGCCGTGCTGCGCCTGCGTGCCATCCATCCCGTGCCCGCGTGCGGTGCCGTGCACTCGCCGTGGGGCGTTGACTCAGAATCGGTCTTCTCACGCAGCTTCGGCGTTCAGGTGCTGTGAAGGTGTGAGTTTCTACCTCTCCAGGAGGTGCTGGACCAGTTCGACGAGGGCCTCTCCCCCACGTTGGCGCCAGAGGAGCCGAGCTCCCCCGACGCGGCAACGATGCGGCGTGTGAAACGGGCGCAGGCGAGCCAACAGGGGCACGCGACGCAGGCTGCTGCGCCGCCATCGGCACAAGAGGCATGGAAGGCCACCCAGCTGCCGCAGGAGAACGGTTTCCGCCAGGAGATGCTGGACCAGTTTGACGAGGGCCTCTCCCCCACATTGGCGCCAGAGGAGCCGAGCTCCCCCGACGCGGCAACGATGCGGCGTGTGAAACGGGCGCAGGCGAGCCAACAGGGGCACGCGATGCAGGCTGCTGCGCCGCCATCGGCACAAGAGGCATGGAAGGCCACCCAGCTGCCGCAGGAGAACGGTTTCCGCCAGGAGATGCTGGACCAGTTTGACGTGGGCCTCTCCCCCACATTGGCGCCAGAGGAGCCGAGCTCCCCCGACGCGGCAACGATGCGGCGTGTGAAACGGGCGCAGGCGAGCCAACAGGGGCACGCGATGCAGGCTGCTGCGCCGCCATCGGCACAAGAGGCATGGAAGGCCACCCAGCTGCCGCAGGAGAACGGTCTCCGCCAGGAGATGCTGGACCAGTTTGATGAGGGCCTCTCCCCCACGTTGGCGCCAGAGGAGCCGAGCTCCCCCGACGCGGCAACGATGCGGCGTGTGAAACGGGCGCAGGCGAGCCAACAGGGGCACGCGACGCCGGCTGCCACGGTGCCGCGTGTCGATGTAGCATTGGAGGGTCCCCCAGAGGACATCGGCATGCGCCAGGAGGACTTGGACCAGATCGGCGTCACCGAGAGCCTCCCTGCCGCGCGGGTGCCGGAGGAGCCGTTCTCCCCCGACGCGGCGCAGATGCTGCGGGCGAAGCGGGCGCACGACAGCCACCAGGGCCACGCGACGCGGCCTGCGGCGCAGCCACGCGCTGCGCAGGGCGCCCCCCAGCAGAGCCTGTCGCCGTTCTCCCGCGCGCGCGCCGGCGCGCCGCGCGCCGGCACGCCGCCTGGCGAGGACCTCTCGCCGTTCTCCCGCGCGCGCGCGGGTGGTCCGGCGGCGCCGCTCGGCCTCACGGTCGCCGCGCCGCTGGTGCCATGGCCGGCCAGCGGCAGCCGCGCGGAGGACTCCTCCTCCCTCTCTGCCTCCTCCTCCTCATCATCATCCTCATCCTCCTCCTCCTCCTGCTCCTCCTCCTCCTGCTCCTCTTCCTCCTCCTCCTCCTCCTCCTCCTCCTCCTCCTCCTCCTCTTCTTCCTCCTCCTCCTCCTCCTCCTCCTCCTCCTCCTCCTCCTGCTCCTCCTCCCTCTCTGCCTCCTCCTCCTCCTCCTCCTCCTCCTCCTCCTCCTCCTCCTCCTCCTCCTCCTCCTCCTCTTCCTCCTCCTCCTCGTCCTCCTCCTCCTCCTCCTCCTCTTCCTCCTCCTCCTCTTCCTCCTCCACAGCAGCAGCAACAGCAGCAGCATCATCATCCCTCCTCCTCCCTCCCTCCTGGTCGCTACGCTCTGCCTGCTCCTCGTCCTCATCCTCCTACCCCTACCCATTGCCTGATCCTCCTCGCTCCTCGCTCCTGGGATAAACCAAGAGGCATTGATGCCGCTACTCTACGGACCGCTCCTGGGGTGTGTGTGCTGATCAGAGTCTCGAGGCGAGTCCAGCCATGGCGACGAGGGCCTCCCAGGAGGCCCAAAATGGCGAAAACGAAGCGAGGGTCGCGGTATCAGTACCTTCTCCTTTCTCCGAGGACCTGTCGCCGTTCTCCCGAGCGCGCGCCAGGGCTCGCGGGGGAGCGCCGCCGTGCGGCGGCTGGCCGGGCGCGGCCGGGGCGCCGCGGGCAGCGGGGCAGCCGCGGCAGCCGCCCGGCGGCGGCGGGATGTCGCAGCGGGAGCTCGACGGCCTGGACACGTGTGGCCCTCAGACCGGGAAGCCGCAGGATCGGGGAGGAGGTGCTCTCTGTTTTCGCCTCTGGCGCGCAGGGCATCCCCCCCGGGCCAGACCCCCCCCCCTTCCCCGGGCGAGGGGTCGCGATCGTGCGTGAGGGCCTGGCGCCTGGCCCCCACACACACACACACACACACACACATACACACACACACACACACACACACTCACACTCACACTCACACTCACACATACACACACACACACATGCTGTTGTTCGCGCGCAAACTATGGCGAGATCGCAGCGCCACCCCGCCCCGACGCGTCCCACCCCTCCCAAGCAACCTCGAGGGGGGGGAATCGTGGTTCAAGGTTTCTGGGCGTTTTCGTCGGTTCTCGGCGGCTGTCCAGCCTCTGGATGCCTTCCAGCGGCTGCGCCTCGCCTGCTTGGAATGTCCCAGACGGCGGCCGGAGACCCGAGTTGAGGTCCGAAAACAGCCGCGGACGGGGATGGGCTCGGGGCGCCAAGGTGGGGCAGTCCGCAGCTCAAAGACGGGGCCCTGAGGGACGGGGCCACAAGGAGAGGAAGTGGACCACGAGGTCAGCATGCACTGCATGAGGTTCTCGTCCCCATCCCTCAGGGCCTCGTCTTTGCGCCGCCAGGGCCTGGGAGCGAACGCGGCTGGACGCTCACGTGTTCCAACCCCACGCCGGCCCCTGCCCCACCTCGACGCCCCCCTCCACGCGCAGGACGACCGCGGGCCGCGGGACGAGCCCAGCTCGCCCGACGCGGCGCAGATGCGGCGGGTGAAGCGCGCGGCGCAGGCGCAGAGCGGCGGGGTCGGCCGCGCGTGGTGAGCGCCAGCCGGCGCCGGCCGCGTGGCCAGCCAGGCGCGCGGGCGGCCGTGGCTTTGCGCGGGCGCGCGCTGGGGCGAAGGCCCCGGCAGTCTTTTGAAACTTTTAGTGTGATCGTGCGGCGTGGGCATCGTCCTGCGATGGCGGGTCCAAACCACCTGAGCGACGGAGGGAAACGGGTCGCCTTCGCCGACGTTGGCGCGCAAGCTGCCCGCGTCAGGTCGCGCGTAAGCGGCCTCGGTTCCAATGTGGTGTGCCGCGCTGGCGGCCCAAGCAAGCCGCGGCGCAAGGTTGCCATGTCAAATCGCGAAAGACCCAGTCACGCGCAGAGGGGGGAGGGGAAGGGGGAAGGCTTCTTAGAAGCACCCTTGCTTCTTAGTAGGCGCGGGCCTTATCTGGAGGAGTAAGGCCGGCGCCTTCTGAGAAGCAACCTTCTAAGAAGCCTCCCCCTCCCGCTGGGGTCCCAGGACGTTGGATTCCGCAGGCGGTCGATACTGATGCATCCCCGCCTCGCATCGCCTGCCGGCACACGAGCGCAGAGAACATCTTACACCACCGTGCTTGGACAGGACCATCCGGGGCCATCTTCTCCCCGCTGCGCGGGGAGCCTTCCCGCAGAGGCCCTCGAGCGCCACGCTGGCGGTCAGGGGCCAGCGGCTCGAGGAGAGGAGGGGGGAAAAAAGAGGAGGAAGAGGAGGAGGAGGAGGAGGAGGAGGAGGAGGAGGAGGAGGGTGTAATTACAGGAGGGGGAGTAGGAGGAGAAAGAGGAGGAGGATTGGGAGGATGACGACGACGACGACGACGACGACGACGACGACGACGACGACGACGACAACGACGACGGCGACGACGACGACGCCGACGACGACGACGACAACGACGACGACCACGACGAGGAAGAGGATGATGAGGAGGAGGAGGAGGAGGAGCAGGAGGAGGAGGAGGAAGGAGGAGTGGGAGCTCCTCATCCTCCTCCTCTTTTTCCTCCTCGTCATCCTCGGAGACGAGAGGCGGGAGGAAGAGGAGGAGGAGAAGGACGCCGACGCCGACGCCGCCGACGCCGACGCCGACGACGCTGACAACGACAACGACGCTGACGCTGACGACGACGACGACGACGACGACGACGACGACGACGACGACGACGACGACGAGCAGGCGGAGGAGAAGGGGCTCAGGAAGACGAGCAGGAGCAGGAGGAGGAGGAGGAGGAGGAGGAGGAGGAAGACCTCACTGGCCCGGGAGGGGGCCAGGAGATGAGGTAGAAGGAGGAGGAGGAGCAGTAGAAGAAGGATGAGGAGGAGGAGGAGGAGGAGGAGGAGGAGGAGGAAGGACGGATCACGACGAGGCAGAGGGGAGGATGAGGGGGTCTGCAGACGATGAGACGGAGCGGCTCACGAGGAGGAGGGAAAAGGATGGAGCGCTTTCTCGCCAGGGCGCGCGGCAGCGCGGCGGCGGGGGTATCGACCTGCCTGGTCCGCGCTCCGTTCTGGCGTGTTTTTCCAGCGCGGCCTGGCCTTCCTCCTGCTCCTCGTCACATCCCTCCTGCCCCCATGCCTCCTCCTCATCATCATGATCATCCGCCTCCGCCCGCCTCATCCTCCCCCTCCTCCTTCCGATTCATCTTTCTCCCTCCTCCTCCTCCTCCTCCTCCTCCTCCTCCTCCTCCCCATTTCCTCCTCCTCCTCCTCAGCATCATCAGCAGCGCGTCTCCTCCTCCTGCTCCTCCTCCTCCTCCTCCTCCCTCCTCCTCCTGCTCCTCCTCCTCCTCCTCCTCCTCTTCCTCCTCCTCCTCCTCCTCCTCATCCTCCTCCTCCTCCTCCTCCCCTCCTCATCCTCCTCCTCCTCCTCCTCCTCCTCCTCCTCTCCTCCTCCTCCTCCTCCTCCTCCTCCTCCTCCTCCTCCTCCTCCTCCTCCTCCTCCCCATCGTCATCCTCCTCCTCCTCCTCCTCCTCCTTCTCCTCCTCCTCCTCCTCCTCCTCCGCCTCCTCCTCTGCCTTCTCCTCCTCCTCCTCCACCCCCTCTGCTCCTTTCCCTCACCCGTTCCCATTTCATTACACGGGACTCTTCCACGTGTGACCAGCAGACGTGTCGTTAGAGCGGGCCAGGCGTTTTGCCTGAGACTTTCCCCCAGTCTATGACGCCGAAGCTTGAAATTACCAAATGACATGCGGACGGAGGAGTGGTCAAAATATGGTTCTCGCTTTGCACATGTGTCTAAAAGCTTCCGACAGTTATACGGAGGGAGCATGGGTCTTTCTCATAATGTGTATCTCGCCTTAGCGCCGCCCCCCTGCGTCATCAAAGTTGCCAACTGGTGCACGGATGGAGGGTGGCTCTGTTTCAGAATGTTGTTCTCGCCGTTGCGCCGCGCACATTCGCAAGTAAAGCTTCAACAGCGGATGTATAGCGGCTCCCTCTTTTTCAAGGTCGAAGTTTCGTGCTAGTTTTCGTGATAATTGTCGGTCAAGCCTACCACCGTGCCTAAGTAGTGGCTCAGACGTAATTTGGATGTCTGCTGGGGTCTCTTGGAAGCCTCGGGATATGATTGTAATGCTTCCCGCGTGGATGCAAGCTAGATGCTTCAAGTGGTATCCAAGTGGTACCACTTGGGTCATGTCCATCCCACGGGCGTCGATCCCTCGTGCGTGGGTTGTGGATCAGAGGCCCTCTCGGGGGCCTCATGGGGCGTCTCCCTCTTGGATAACTCTTGGGAGCATTATGAGGCATCTTAGGGGGCCTCTCAGGGGCCTTTTGGAGCCTCTTGGGGCCTCGTCGGCGCTTCTTGGCGGTCTCTGGGGCTATCTTGGTCCCAGAGCACCTTCGCTTTCCCCCTCGGGTCCCTCTTGGGGCTGTCTCGGGGACCTCTCGGGCCGTCTTGGAGCCCTCTTGGGTCGTCTTGGGGCGCTCGCGGGGCCCTCTTGGGCCGGCTTGAGGCGATCTTGGGGGCCTATTTGGGCGGTCTTGGTCGGTTGAAAGGCCGAAAAAGTGAGACCGCTCAAACGTTTGAAACCTTCAGACAGGAATGAACGTGGCCTCCCGGGGCCCTCTTGTGGGGGGCTCGTGGGGCTCTCTTGGGGCCTTTGGTAGACCTCTTGGGCCTTCTGGAGGTAATTTTGATCGTTCGGCGACTCGGGGCCATCTTGGACCGTCCCTGGGGGCCTCTTGGGCTCCTCTCGGCTCCAGAACAAAAACATGCGACAAGACCCGGGAGCGTCCAAGGGCGCCTGGAATTCCAGTCGGTGGGCCCTTTCAGGAATCTTCAGGATTGAGGACGCAGGTTCCCAAAGTACTTGAGAACACTCACGCTCCCCCTCCCTCGCGCTCCCCCCCACCACCACGGCTGACCCGACGCCCGGGCCTGGCGCTTCGCCAGCGGCAGCCGCCGCCGGTTTTCGCATTGATTAAATCACGGGCTACGTGCCATTGGCGCGCCGACAGAGGCAAGGCCACGGGCTACGGCCCAGCACGCCCACTTCTTGTTCACGCTCCACTTGAGAACACTCCAACTCGTGCCTCAGGGCAGGCAGGGTGGCGGCGGATCAAAGGCCGAATACGGTGCAACTGCTGCACGGATGGAAGGGGGCTCCCCTTGGAATCGGGGCTTCAGCTTGAGATCCTGTTAGCCAGTGTGGCCGGGCGTGCAACAGTCGAGAGCAAACCTGTGCGGATTGAGGGTGGCTCTTTTTGTCGAAGCGGGACTCTCGCACCCTGCATCGTCTGATCCTGCATCGTCGGGGCCCTTCCGGCTAGAGGCGGGCGCGGCAGCTGCTTCTCACGACGTGGCCTCCGCCCGGAGGGCAGGACCGTGGGGCGCTCCTCTTTCCAGGGGGCACGTTCCCGCAGCAGAGGGGAAGCCGTGCTGAGACAGCTCGGGAGGGGGGCGGGGAACGGATGGGCGCCTTGCAGCAGCCTTGATGCATCCGGTCACCTGGTGCCTGCCACTCCTGCTCCCCTCCTCCTCCTCCTCCTCCTCCTCCTCCTCCTCCTCCTCCTCCTCCTCCTCCTCCTCCTACTGATCAGCCCTTCTCCCTTCCTCCCCCCCCTTTCATTCTCCTCTGCATCTCCACATTATCACCCCCTCCCTACAACAGTGGCGAGGCATCTCAGGGAGACTAAGATTTTACGACGAGCGTGCCCCTGGACTTCTTCTAGCCAGGTGTCTTGTCACGTGTACCTGTCATCTGTCCTCCCTTATTGTCCATCCCCTTCTTGACTCCTCCTTCCTGCATCAGTGTCCTCCCTCCTTCTTGCCTCCTCATTCGCCTCATCCTCATCCTCATCCTCATCCGCCTCATCCCCCCTCCGGCTCCTCCTAATCCTGTCCTCTCCCCATCCGCACGCCCCTTCCCTCCTCCACAACTTGCGAGACGTACGCCATCCCGCCGACCCCCAGCAGCGCAGGTGTGCGGTATCCGACTGCGTGGATGCTTGCCGCGTCCCGTCGTGCTGCCTGCGTGCAGTTGCTGCTGGCTTGCCCTCCTCGTCCTCCCCGCCAGGTGCCTTCTGGGTGCCTCCTTTAGGCCTTGGGGGGCGGCCTCTTGGAAACCTTTTCGGGGCTCCTCGGGGCTTTTAGGGGGGCCATCTGAGGGGGTTCTTGGGGGCCTCATGGGGGCATGTTACAAGTCTTGGGTGCCATCTTTTGGGGCGAGGGCTCCCAGGGCCCCTTTATCGAGTTCCCCAGTTTGGGCATCTCTCCTTTGCCCTTCCGAGAGGCCTTTTTGGCCGTCTCGGGGGTCTCTGGGGCAGTCTTGGGACCTTCTTAGGCCACCTGGACTCTTATGGGCCTCCTCGGCCGTCTTGGGCCTGTCTGGAGGGGCTCATCGAGCAATCTTGGGTTATCAAGTTCCCCGAAAAGGCGAGAATACGAAAACCATTCCAAATCACGAGGACAATCAAGTGTTGTTGCCTCTTGAGGTTACCTTGTGGGTCCTCTTGGAGTCCGCAGCTCGGTTTGGCCTGAAGCCGTCCTGGATGTTACGGAGGCGTCTCCGACGCATTGGAGCCCTTCTCGCCCCGTCTTGGAGGGCATTTGGGAGGCGACGGAGTGTGGACCTGAAGGCGCCGAGTGCCCGGGCGGAGTCCTCGCGAATGCCCGGCCGCACCCCCCGCCCCCCCCCCTTTTTAGGGAAGTCGGACCCCTGGGGAGAGTGCAAGGGGGAGGGAGGCAGCCAGCACACACACACACACACACACACACGCGCGCACACACACACAAAAACACACACACGCGCGCGCACGCACACACACACACACAGACACAGACACACACACACACACACACACACACACACACACACACACACAACACACACACATACTCACGCACACACGCACACACACACACATACTTATACACATACACATACACATACACGTACACATACACATACACATACGCATACACATACACATACACATACACATACACATACACACACGCGCACACATACGCATACACACACACACATACATTCACATACACATACACATACACATCAAGACACGGCAAGCGGGGATCGGCGGATTCCTCCATCACTTCTTTCTCAGCCTCCTCCCATCATCCCCCGCCCGCCCCAAGCCCCCTACACCACCATCCTACTGCGCTCATCTCTACCTCCCTCCCTTTCATCCCCTCCTCCTCATCTTCCCCCATCCCTGTCCCCCCGCTCAGCTCCCTCAGTCCCTGCTCTCTCTCTCTCTCTCTGTCTTTGCCCCTCTCGAGCAAAGAGAACAATTCAGAGCGGTTAGAGCCGCCGCCGACGCCCAGCGAAGAGCTGTTGTGGCCGAGGGCTGACAGAGGCGCACTCGAGGTCAAAGCCGCCGCCGACGCCCAGCGAAGAGCTGTTGTGGCCGAGGGCTGACAGAGGCGCACTCGAGGTCAATTGAGGTCGGGCGGGTGGACTCGCGGCATGACCTCCAAGGCAACTTGGGCCACTTCCGGGGGCAGGAGGCGCAGGAATGGCGAAGCGGACCTCCCCAGGACACCTCGTGCGCGGTGATAGAAACAAAAAGCAGCGCACACACACACACACACAACCACACACACGACCACCACCACAACCACCACCACCACAACGACAGCAACAGATGCCAGACTGGTCGCGTTCTTATGCTCGCGCGTCGCTCAACCTGTATATGCCAGACCCTCGATACCCGCCCTCTTCGTCTTCGATCGTGTCTACCTTGAGGGCACAGCTTGCTCACCTGCCACGTGTAGTTGGCGCAACCCCTAGAACAGGGTAAGGGAGGGAGGGAGGGAGGAGGCACGGGGGGAGGGAGAGGGATGGAGCGCTGGAGGCTTGACTTGCAGCAGGACGACCCAGAGCAGGAGCACGCGCGGCAGAGCCAGACGTGCGCTCGTGCGGGCGGACCATGGCGGGCGAGCCGGGCGGTCGGGCCCCGACGGCCGGGTCGGGCGGGCGGGTCGTTGAAGCGCCAGTCCGAGATGAAACGTGAGGAAGGCTCGAGCGACAGCGCGAGTCCCAAACAAATCGTAAGGAAGTCCAGGGCGAGGGCATGGTTCGAGCGTCGAAGGCGCGGAGCCGCAGCAAGTTGCTGGGACATGCCACGCCGCGGGAGCGCGATTCCTGGATACAGTGCGAGGAAGTCCTTCGCAAGGCCGCGATTTAGAATACATTGTGAGGAACTATCAAGTGAGAGCCGCTGTTGCAGTAAACAGGGAACCAGCAACACAATCTGAAGCCTACGACATTCCCTTATTAGAAAGAAGGTGCAACCTCCATGAGGGGAGCACCTCAGTCAGTTGAAAGACGCAATGGGCCCTGAGAGGAACGATCCGCAAATTAACCGGGGACGTACCCAACCCTTTGTACGCATGAGGCGATTATACATCGGACCTCTCAACACAAAAGCAAGCACTGAAGGATCCGCCGTGCTCTTGAACGCTACACCAAAGAACGTTGGGCTACAGTCAGATGTTTCACATCCGCGGGCGGCATCACTCTTAAGAATCAGATCGTTGGCAGGAAAGCGACCACGAGGGGGCATGGAAACATACTGATGGGGGGAAACTAGAGACATGTTTCGTGGGAGTAGCAGCGCATCGCACGAGCCCAGCAGAGTGCGACTGTTTCGCAGATCGCAGCCCCGCAGGGACGGCGAGGTTTCGGTCTGATCTACGTATGACGTCATTCCGCTGGGCCTCCCAGGAGCCCACGATCGTGGCGACAGTTTCGAGGATCGCAGCCCCCCAGGGACGGCGAGGTCTCATGGTTGTCCCCATGAGACACCCATCCGCTGGACCTCCCAGGAGCCCATGAAAGTGGCGACAGACTCGCAGATCACAGCCCCCCAGGGACGGCGAGGTCTCATGGTGGCCCCCGTGAGACACCCCTCCGCTGGACTTCCAGGAACTGACGAGCGTGGCGACAGTTTCGCAGATCGCAGCCCCGCAGGGACGGCGAGGTCTCATGGTGGCCCCCGTGAGACACCCCTCCGCTGGACTTCCAGGAACTTACGAGCGTGGCGACACTTTCGCAGATCGCAGCCCCCCAAGGACAGCGAGGCCTCGTCGGATCCCCGTAGGACGTCAGTCTGCTGGAACTCCCAGGAGCCGACGAAAGTCGCGACCGTTTCGCAGATCACAGCCCCCGAGGTAGCCGCGGGCACGAGGCCGGAGGCAGAAGGCAGGCAGGAGGAGAGAGGGAGAGGAGGGAGAAGGGGGAAGGCGGGAGGACGGGGAGGAAAAGGAGAAGAAGGAGGTCGGTGCTATTCAAACCAAGAACTCAACCAAGGGATGATTGGGAGTAGTCCACGAGGCAGGGAGGAGGCAGAAGAAAACGAGGAGGATGAGGAGGAGAAATGAGGGAGGAAGGAGGAGGGGGAGGAGTGAGTGATGGAGACCACGGTGCTCTATTCAAAAGGAGAACCCAACCAAGAGAGGGTTGGCATGTGGGGAAATGGAAAGCCAAGGAAAACAACAACAACAACAACAACAACAACAACAACAACAACAACAACAACAACCATACTGTTGAGACTGTTCGTTTTCTTCCGCTCGCGTGTCGCTCAACCTGTATATCCCAAACCCTAGATACCTGCCCTCTTCGTCTTCGATCGTACCCCCATTAGGGGTATAGTCTTGTTGTACCTGCCACGTGTAGTGAGCGCAAGCCCTAAAACAGGGGAAGGAGGGGGAAAGGGACAACGGGTATCGTTTGAGATTTCCTCGCAAGTCATACAGGACCCGTTCACGCCTCAGCAACCCGTCTCCTCGACCTGACCGTTTGGACCCGCCTACCCGACCCGCCCGTTAGGATCTACCTGCCCGATCCGCCCGTCTGGATCTGCCACATGTTTTCTGCTCCTAGCCCCCCTCCTGTTGATCCCGTGTTCCATCCTTCTCCCTCCCCCTTTCCATCCGTCATTATTCCGCTTCTTATTGGGTTACACCCGTGACACGAGGCATGTAGGTAATACTTATATATATATATATACACAGACACACCCTGGGGTACGATCGAAGATGAAGAAAGCGGGTACCGAGAGTTTGTGATATACGTGTTGAGTGGCGCGCGAGCAGGTGAGAGCGAACAGTTTTAAAACGATTGTTGTAGTCCGGGGCTTAACAGCCCGTTCTGAGGCCCAAGATTTCCCCTTATAGAATTCCAGGGCTGCGAGCCCCAGGAGGAGCACGTGAATGGAACAAAAAGCACGATGGGGACCGAGGGTGATCAGCAATAGTTATTCTTTGGAAGTGAGATTCCAACCATCATTTTAGAACTGCTCGCTCGTACCTGCTCGGGTGCCACTCAACACGTATATCCCCAGCCCCCGATACCCGCCCTTTCCGTCTTCGATCGTACCCCGTTAGGGATATCTTCCCTGCCGAGATCAGCATGAGGGGGGCTAGGTAGGAGCAGAAACCACGTGGCAGAACCAGGCGGGCGGATCGGGCAGGTAGACCCTACCGGGCGGGTCGGGAAGGCGGGCCCAGACGGTCAGGTCGAGCAGGCAGGTTGTTGAAGCGTGAGCGAGCCCTGGGAGGAGCATTTTCATTTGAGCACTCCTATTGAAGAAATTCCAGGTGCACGGGGGGGGGTCAACAAGAATTAATTTCAGAATATAGAGTTCAATCATTTTGGCACTATTCATTATTACTTGCTCGCGCGCCATTCAACATGTATACCCTAAACCATCGATACCCGCCCTCTTCGTCGTCGATCGTACCCCCCTTTGGACATATCTTCCCCATCTGCCACGCGTAAAAGGCGCAGCCCCTGAAACACGGGCAGGGAGGAAGGAGGCAATGGACATGGGGGTGCACGTCCCGAGCACGTACAGTCACGTCGTCGCGGGGCCTCTTGGGAGCTTCCTGGGGGCCTCCTGGAGGCCTCTTGGGAGCTTCTTTGGGCCTCTTGGGGACTTCTTTGGGGCCTCCCCCCCCCTCCTTCTCATACTCTATCCCCATCTTCCCTTCCGGCGCTGGCTCTAATCATGGGCGCCGCCGTGACCAACTTCCACCTGGCTGGCGCTGCGCCGCAGTTCGCCCAGGGGGAGAAAAATAGCATTAAACTCCAACCGTTGGGTGGCCTTGTGGGGGCATATTTGAGGCCTCTTGGAGGCTTCTTGGGGACTTCTTGGAGGCCTCTTGGGTTTTTGGGGGAGCCCCTTGGGGGCCTCTTGGGGCCTCTCGTGGCCTGGTCCTCTTGGGCCGTCGCAAGGTGTTTTTTGGCTGGCCGAGACTGTCTTGTCTCAGCGCATCGGTTGTATGCTCTAAGAACACATGTGTTGGATCCTAGAACATTCTTTTGCTCCAAAAGAATATGTCGTGGTAGACCTATCGGAATGCCGGGACGGCCGGTCCCTGCTCACAACTCGGATTTGCCGATGCTCTTCGGCGGGCGCGTCCTGGATTTGAACGCTCCAGTTATTGTGAGACGATGGAAGCGGGCGGTCGCGTCAAATTTCAGATTGGGTTTCGTCGTTTTCATAGTGGCCGCGTCACGCCAACCCGAGTGCCCCGAACCTGAGTCTTACGTCTCCCCGATGCTTTGCGTGGCTGGCCAGCCACCGCGCGCGGGCCCTCCTCGCGCGGGCCGCGTGTTCCCTAGAATGATGATAGACAGTCCGGGTTGATTGCTAGGTCGACCCTGCCAAATCAAGGCTACCCCCTTATGACCTCGTGGCCCATACATTCTTACACTTCTATGGCATCCTATGGCCAGGGCCCTCGGAAGGGCCTCGTGCCCTTTCGCATGTCCTCTCCAGATCAACCCTGACTGTACCGTCCTCCTGCTCTCAGTGGGCAGGTCTGCACTTTTTTGGCCGGTCATGCCCGGAAGGGGGGGGAGGGAATGAGGAGGGAGGAGGAGGCGGAGGAGGAGGAGAAGAGAAAGGTGAGGAGGAGGAAGAGGAGGACAACAGCAAGGGCAAGAGGGCGGGGGAGGAGGAAGAGGGAAAAGCGAGGAGAAGAAGGAGGACGACCACGACGGGACAAGAGGGAGGAGGAGGAGGAGGAGAAGGAGGAGGAGGAGGAGGAGGAGGACGAGGAGGACGAGGACGAAGAGGAGGAGGAGGAGGAGGGAGGAGGAGGAGGAGGAAGAGGAGGAAGGGAGGAAGGGAGGGAGGAGGTAGGAGAGAGGGAAGAAAAAGATAATGAAGCGGAGGAGGAAGAGGGGACGGAGGGAGGGTGGTGGAGGGTGGAGTACCAGGGAGGAGGGGAGGGTGAGAAGGAAGAAGAGAAGGATGGCAAACGGGAAACGGGGGCGTCGCGTAGAGGGGTGCCAGGGGGGTACCTCGTCGTCATAATCACCACCACCGTCATCATCAGCATCATCATCAGCAGCATCATAATCGTCAGCATCATCATCATTAACATCAGCATCAGCATCATCATCATCATCAGCAGCAGCAGCACCATCATCATCATCATCATCATCATCATCATCATCATCATCATCATCATCATAATCATAATCATAATCATAATCATAATCATAATCAGTATCACCATCAGCATCATCAATAACATCATCATCAGAATCATCATCAGCATCAGCATCATCATCATCGTCTTAATCGTCATCGTTATCATCATCAGCATCATCATCATTAGCATCATCAACTTTCTCGTTATCATTGTCATCACCATTAACATTACCAACAGCATCATCATCAGCATCATCTGCATCATCGTCCAATACAAGATCATCGCAACCGCGCACAACCACTTAGCATGATCAGCAGCATCGACATCAGCCGCAGCAGCAGCATCACCATCATTCGTCCTCCTCTCAACTCCTTCTCATCCCCCTTTCTCCCCTCCGTCCCCTCCTGCCGCGCACGCGCGCACCAGGGGGTTCGAAGGGGAGGGGGGGAGAGGGGACATAGGGGGGAGTTGGAGGGGGAAGTTGGGAGAAGGGGATATAGAGGGAGGTTGGGAATCCTGGAGGAAATCTGGGTGAAAGCAAAGGGCATCTGGGGGAAAGGCAGGGGGCTCTAGGGGAAGGCAGGTTTGGAGGAGGAGGAGGCGGAGGCGGAGGCGGAGGGGGAGGGGGAGGAGGAGGAGGAGGAGGAGGAGGAGGAGGAGGAGGAGGAGGAGGAGGAGGAGGAGGAGGGGGAGGAGGAGGAGGAGCAGCAGCAGGCGCGATAGGAATGGGAAGACAGGTTTAGAAGACAGCAGGAATTGAGGCAGGTGTGAATTACGGGGGAAGAGAAAGAGTGTTTGGAGGGAAGGCAGATGGCTGGTGGCTGGTCACGGACCGCCACCGCCACCATTTCTCAGGCGATGCAGCGCCGAAGGCGCCCATGGCTGAGCGGCGAGGTCGGACTGCCTTGGCTAGATGCTGGGCTCACCGCACCAAGCACTCGACCGTTTTAAGAGTGTCCGTGAAAGGAGGGATGTGACGAGGGGGGCGAGAGCAAGCAGACTCACAGCGAACAGCCAGATCCTGCACCCTTCCTCCCCTCCCGTGGGAGAGGCCGGGGAGCGACAGGGGACGGACCGACGGACGGAAGAGGAGCCAGAAGAGGTCGATGGTGAGGGGGCGGAGTGGGAGGCTTGTTGGGCCCTCAGCAGCGCTGAGCTGGCATGCCCCCTATCACGCAGCGCGCTCCACTTCTAGCAGTGTTCTGCCGCACGCATCGGCCGCGCGATGCCCTGCCTAGCGGCCCAGCCCTCTGGCGCGTCGGCGCTGCTCGGAGTCACCGGCCCCTGGAGCCCTCGACCCCCTTCTGCCCCTGGCGGGTGTTGTTTCGTTCGTTTCCTGTTCGCGCATCGTTTTGGCGGCCCCGGGGGGGGGCCTAGACGGAGCCCCAGATGCCCAAAGGCGTGAAGGGCCCGCCGCCTCAGGAGCTCTTCGCTGCGCCCTCGGGCCTCGCCAGTAGTGCCCTTGGCCCAGGGGCGCCCCAAGGATCTCCAGAGAAATCCCCCATGGCTTCCATCTGGGCCTCCGCTCTGGAGTCTGAGCATTTGGGGTCGGAGGATCGCGCCACATCGCCGATGCCTCGGAGATGTGGCTCGATGTGGAGCCCGATTTGCTCCACGCCGACGGCGCCGATGCATGGGTGGTGCATCGGAGATGCGACGCGATCCTCGGACCCCATCTACTCGGATCCCATTCGGGAGGCCTCTACTCCAGAGCACCCATCGCGAGGCCCACAGGCCCCTCCAGGGGGCTCCAGGCTGGCGCGATCAGAGCTGGGGGCGGGGCCCTGGGCCGAGAGAGGCCTTTTCGTGGGCGGCCCCCGACGCGCTGGAGGTCTGGGCGCGAGCACGCCTGAACTTTTAGCTTCGCACTGCCAACTTTTAACAGACGCCCAGCACGACGCGTCCCTCGGAGCCGGAGCCCCGGCCGCCGCTCGGGCAGTGGCTCCGCACGTTCGGCCGCTCAAACAGGAGGAGGGGAGATAGGAGGAGGAGGAGGAGGAGGAGGAGGACGACGACGACGACACCGACGTGGGCGAGAGCGACGACGACGCCGAGGACGAGGACGAAGACTAGGACGAGGACAGGATGAGGAGGAGAAGGAGGAGGAGGAGGAGGAGGACCAGTGCAAACCCAAGACTCATCAAGGAGGAGGAGAAGGAGGAGGAGGAGGAGGACCAGTTCCTCCAAGATCCCTCTTCACGGGTCCCTGCAAAGGGTCATTTCCACTGAGGGAATTGCCCCGTTGGGGGACAGTATGAACATCTTGAAGCGCGCCGAAACACCATTCCCAGGACGTCAACGCCACGAGCTAACCTGTCTGTTACGTATTGGCGATCCTGCATCGTGCCAGAACACCGTTTCTGGGACTGCAGCACCGCGTATCAAAGTAACTGTTGCGCCCTGACAATCCTGAACCGCTCCAAAACACAGCTTCTGGTACGTTAACCATGAGAACCCGTGAAACTGTTGCACATGTGTAAAACGATTGTGCGCTGCGCTACAGCGAGGGACACATGTTGGAAACCACCCGCCCTCATGCCGCGAAACTCTTGCAATTGTTTAGTGCGGGTGTGCGCAGCGCTTCGGCGAGAGCCACATTTAGAAAACCACCCGCCCTCAATCCGTGAATCTTTTTGCAAATAACGAATGCGTGCGGCGCTTAGGGGAGAGCCACATTTGGGAAACGACCCGCCCTCAAGCTGCGAAGCTCTTGCAAATGTGTAATACGAATGGGCGCGGCGTTCAGGCGAGAGCCACATCTTGAAAAAACATCCGCCTTCAAGCTGTGAAACCCTGGTAACTTGCGCCGCGCTACGGCGAGAGCCACCTGTTGAAAACCATCCGCCCTCAAGCTGTGAAACCTTGCAACGCTTGAAAACGAATGCGCGCGGCGCTACGGCGAGAGCCACAGTTTGAAAACCACCCGCCCTCAAGCCGCGAAACTCTTGCAAACGTTTCAAACGAATGTGCGCGGCGTTACGGCGAGAGCCACATGTTGAATACCACCCGCCCCCAAACTGTGACAGATTTGCACATGTGTAGTACGAATGAGCGCAGCACTGAGGCGAAAGCCACCTGTTGAAAACCATCCGCCCGCCATCTCTGAAACTGCTGTCTATGTTTCAGCATCAGGGTCATAGCTGGTGGTGGGGAAGTCAGGCGAAGCGCCCGCCCCGCCCGTTCGAACGGCCTCGGGGTGCGGCATGAAGGAGTTGTCTGTGAGGAAAAGGAATGGAGGAGAAGGAAGAAACGGAGGTGGAAGAGGAGAAGGGAAAGCAAGCTCGTGAGGAGGAGGAGGAGAAGGAGAACGACGACGACGACGGCGGCGACGAGAAAACAGAGCTGGAGAAGGGGGGGGAGAGAGGAAGGACAGGGGGAGGAGGAGGAAGAGGAGGAGGACAAGGACAAGGACCAGTGCAAACCCAAGACGCATCAACGATCTTGCAATAAACCGAACCCTCCCTCCGAGCTCTTTCTTCGTAGGCCCCCAAAAGAATTGATGTTCATTGCGGGAAGCGGCCCATTGGAAGAAAACCGTCTTAGAATCACCAATCGTGTCAAGACACCGTTCTTGGGACTTCAACGCCGTGGACCCAAGTGACTGCTGTACCCTGACAGTGCTAAACTGCACCAGAGCGTTATTCCTGCGACTTCAACACCGCGAATCCACGTGACTGTTCCGCCCAGACATGTTTCTAATCATGCCCAGCCGCCGCGTCTGGGACCTGAGCCGTACGAGTCCTTCAAACTGTTGCAAACGTTTACAACAAGTGTGGGCGGTGCTACGGCGAGGCCCACCTTTTGAAAAGGAAACGCCTCCCATCCCCGAAGCCATTGTAAAGTGAACATGAACACGAGCCACGCTTGGGCGATAGCCACAGTTTGACAAGGAGTCGCCCTCCATCCTTGAAATTGCTGTAGACGTTTAGGACGAATGCGCGCGGCGCCTAGGCGAGCTACATGTTGAAAAGGAGCCGCCCTCCATCCGCGAATCAGCAGCGAACTTATAAGACGAATGCGCGCGGCGATAAAGCGAGAACCACATTTCGAAAACGACCCGCCCTGCACCCATGAAGCTTCTGCGATGAGTTAAGACGAATGCGTGCGGCGTTAAGGCGAGAGCCGTCCGTTGAAAACCACCCGCCCTGCACATGTGAAATTGCTGCTAGCTTCAAGCTTCATGATCATTAACAGTGAGGGGGTCTCAGGCGAAACGTCTGACCCGCCCTAGCGACACGTCTGGAGGTGCGACATGGAAGAGTTAGTTGTGACGAAATGGGGTGGAGGAGCAGGATACTCTGAGCAGACGGCACCCACTCACCTGAACCCCGTGGTCGAGCATTTGGTTTGGTTCGATCCGTCACTCCACCAGGCTCGACCAGTATCGATCTTCGAACAACGACGGGCACGCGATTCGGAGGAGGGCCAGTTGAGACATCGGCGGCCCTCCCGACTGAGGAGGCGGAGGAGGAGGGGGAGCACGAAAAGGAGGCGGAGGAGGAAGAGGAGGAGGAGGAGGAAAAAGAAGAACCGGAGGAGGAAAGGCAGGAGGGAGGAAGGAGGAGGGAGGGGGGAGGGGGGAGGAGGGATGAGGGAAGGGGGAGGAGGGAGGGGGTAGGGGCAAGCTAGGCACGCTCGCGCTAAATTTGACGCCTTTTTCCTCCCTCCCATCTACCATGGCGTGGATATCCTTCCTGTTCGCACAATCTTACATGACATAGCACGTTGTTGAAGATCAACGCGTAGCATGACGTATCATGGCATGGCGATGCCTCAAAGTGGGGGGTGCGCTTCTGCGGCCCAACAGAATCATCGAATCGACACCGACTGTGGAATCATTTCCGATGGGTTTTTCGGGAAGCTATTTTCTAGATGTTGGGGCCGATTTGGAAGGACCGAAAACCACGCCGTAGCATGGCACAAATAATGACGCCGGCGCTGCAGCGGGAACACGATTCGGGACGAGCGGAAGCGCGGAAATGAGGCCAGCGCTGCAGCAGGAGCACGATTCGTAACGAGCGGAAGCGTGGGAAATGTCGCCAGCGCTGCAACGGGAGCACGATTCGGAGCGAGCGGAAGCTCGAAAATGGTGCGAGCGCTTCAGCGGGAGAAACTTTTACAAACGATCCGGTGTGTGAACAAATACGCGGAGTGGGGGGGGATATATTATGGACGTCGTCAGGGGAGAGGAGAGGAGCATTCATAGTATGTCATTGTGGAGGAGGGTGGAAGGATGGGGGAGGAAACGCAGGGGGGAGGGAGAAGGGAGGAGGGAGGAGGAGGTGTTAGAACATAGCTTAGCGATTGGGTGAGGAGTTTATTGTAATATTCGTGTCGGACGGCTGTTGTTATCAACGCCGTTTGGCTAAAGTACCAATCATCAGATCGTGTCGCACGGTAGTTGTTAAGAAATATATCGTATCATTATTGAATCGTTCCCATACAAATCCTCTCCGGGAATTTGTATGGTAGTGGAGCGAGGTTGATGGCAGCCGCAGCAGCAGCAGCGGCGGTACCCTCCCAGTCAGGAGACCCGATCCCAGAATTAAAGCACCCCAAGATCGAAACCGAAGGTTCCACTTAAACCTTAAACCCAGCGAGGTCCAGCGAATCATGCGAAGCTGCGTGCTATCGAGGAGACAACACTTACATGAAACTGGCATTAAGAGCTCATCACGAGGGGATGAGGGAGTTCATCGAGAGACAGAAGAGACAGACCGCAAAAGGGATTAGAACAGTCACGACTGGGGAATGCGACTGCCTGTTAGTAATGACCCAGAAAATGAATTTACTGCTCTTGGGCATTGTCAGCCGTAAAGTGAACGCCGAGAGTATAGCGGATAAGCTTCCGTTAGGGATCGAAAATTTGGAATACCAAACGCAAACGCAGGCAAACACAATGGATCAAATTACGATGATCAGTGGAAACAACAGCAGAAGGCACGAGCCGATTCGGCGGTTAGGGTCACCAGGCGGCAGCTAGCGAATACAAGGCGACAGCAGCGAAAAGCCGTCGCCGGAGACCGAGCCAAATTTCGTGAACGGAATGAGGAGCTATTAAACGCATTGGCCCACGCAAACCCCCAGTACAGGAAGGCGCTTAAAAGACTTAAGAGATTAAGTTGGAAACCACGGACGGAGCCTTACATGACGAGGGCGACGGTGACACGCCTGGGATCTTCACCGGGCGGTTAACAGCGGCTGAATACGCAAAGGCAAGTGAAGCGAAACGAGATGACGACGAAGCCAAGGAGCGCAAACAATACGAGGATGTGTGGTACATCTTGAATGGAACTATTGGAAAGAGTTGAGCCTCGGGGAAAGTTAGAGGGGCTCCGTGAGGGAGGTGGATTGCCAGCGTAGCAAAAGAAATACAAGTGGCACTCAGCAGCTACCGGAGTGACTTTGCCGGCCAAGATGAGTTTAGCCATGAACCTTGACAAACCCAACAGGATCAGGGACGTCGTTACCCATTTAGAGCAGTGGACAGCTTTGGTTCAAACGTTGGAGAAGCATGGGCCAGCGTACTCGTTAAATGCCATTTGTTGTATCATTGCGTTGAGGATCATAATGCAAAGCACTGCTTCGAGGGTTGGCACCAGGAGTGCTTCAAAACGCCAGTCTCATCTACGGTTGAAAATGATTAGAAAATTACACCGCAAATGCGAGGATTGGGCACGCAAGAAGCGGCTCGACGCCGACGCGCGGAACAACGACTCCATGGACATAGGGAGCGCCAGTGGCAGCAACGACGACCACGGGAACACCTGGGACCCCCCCGAAGGTTGGAACGCAGAGAGAAATTTATATGAAGTCGGATACTGGTGGACCAATGAGGGAGAAAGGAGTGACACTGACGAACACGGTAGAGGAAAAGGAGTGGATGCAGTCAACCACGGAAAATGAGAAGGAGGAAAGGACCCAAGTGCAACAAGTGTGGTTACTTTGGGCACATTGCTGCAAGCTGCAGGAAACGAGGTAACAGGAGCAGCTAAGGAAGGAGCGGAGGTAAAGGAGGCAAGATGACAGACACAGACGGCCAATACGCGACAGTGAACAGCCAAGGTAAATCTGGAGGTTATGGCAGCCGGAATGTCTGGCAGAGGTGGATTCGCGCCCATGGGCGTCCATGGGCGTTACAAATGTTGGGAAAAGCACATTGCGGATCAATGTTCAGAAAAAAAGGAACTAACGAGGTGGAGCAGCAACAGGACGCCAAGCCAGAATTAGGAGCTCTGGGGGGTCAGGTGGAACACCCTGCATGTCACTTGGACAGCCCATGCCGGGCCGTTATGGAGTGGGCCCCCACAACGAACCAGCAGCACCACGAACGAACATGGAACCAGAGGATAAAGAAATTAATCCGGACGCCAATCGCGAAGGCAAGCCTCTGTAAGCCTCTGCGATTCCGGATGCGCCCACCGCGGCAGCTGGCCCGACAGGATTCAAAAGAGCCTGCAGGCGGAGAAAAGCTAGCAGCAGAAATTTGCTGAGGCACAGCTGGTAGAAACACTAAGAACGTCGCCAGGGGCCAACGCGGCGCCCACCAGGGGGGTTGCAAGAGAGCACCAGATCGCGATAGTCACCATAGACTCGGGAGCTTACAACACGGTCGGACCGCCCGACGCGGGGAACCATTTTTCTGTCACCCCGCGGAAGCCCCGCGATCCATGAACAATACGGCGCCGCCAACGGCACCGCAGCTATCGGCAGAGAGTTACAGGGGAATCAAGTAACAAGGGGCCCACGCGAGCATGTCCATCCAAGCGCCCGACGCTTGAAAAGCGCCAAGCCTGCTCGCGCCCGAGAAAAAAGGTCGCGCTTGACTGGAATGAAAATGGGCGGCCGCGCAGTTACATGGAACGCAAGGCTACTGGGCAGAGGGCCGCGGCACGCGCGAGAGGAGGCACGTTCCACTTCGATATCAGAGCACCGGCGGGAGCACGGCGCGTAGGAGCTAAAGGGAACGCGGAGGAAGTCACGAGTTGGGGGGGATTTTCCCGGGCGGGAAATCCTGGCGGGGAACTTGTTCAATTAAGTCCACCGAAACACGTGAATCCCAATTAGAAACTCGCCATCTCAGGAGTAGAGGATGATGGACATGATAGACACGCGGGCTGCGAGCTTAGCGAGGTGGAGGGCGTCTTTGCTATGGGGGACGCTTAATTTCCTCAGAAAATACATTGCGACGCGAGGCCGAGCAGGGATGAAATCGACATGCACAACGCGACGCCATCGCAACTGGCGCCCCCATTGCGTTAAGAGCAAAGCAAGGAGAGGATGCCGCACAGAAAGGCGGCGAAAGCCGAACACGGGAGCGCACTTCGTCTCCGCGGACTACACGCGGTGGACAGGGGGCAATGATGAACACGAGGAAGGCGGTCGAGGCAACGATACCCCAGTCATGCAATGCCGAGACACAAAATTCACATGGGGCAAATGGCGATAACCTAAGGACTAGACCCTTCCTGATTAGGCAAAGACGGAACTGGCATCTTCCACGGTTTACAGGAGAGTTCTATTCAAGAGTGATGGTGAGCTGGCAATCAAAGCTTTGAAAGAGCCGGTCCGAGGAATGCGCGACATGAACATTGGAGTTGAAATCAGCCCACTCATAGACCTCAAGCCGAGGACGAAATTGAGCGGGCAATTCGCGCGGCGCATGGCCAGGTCAGGATTGCAAAGAGCGTTGGACGATACATGCCACACGGAGCTCGGCGAAGATCATGATCGAATTCCACGCGTCTAATCATATGCGCCCTCAGTTATGAGCGAACTTGAGGTCGGAAAGGGCGGCAAGGCCCGCGAGGGATGCAGTGGCCGAAAGCCCGCCAAACCGCTACCGAGTTTTGGGCAGCGCGCCATGCGTTTCAAATCTCAGAGCAAAAATGGGCCCGATAATTTAGGGGGCAGATGGGGGGGTGGAATATTTTTGGGAGCAAACGAAATGAACCCAAAGATCATAGCCGGCGCACCGCATGGAGCCGTCAAGTCAGGAACTTCGAATGAATGGAAGCGAGGAAAGGAGTTGGAACATTGAGGAAGTGACGGGCATGAAAGCGCCACCTTGGCAACCGGATCCGAACGCCGCAGGTTGCGAGGTTAGAGCCAGAGTAACCACCTCCTTCGCGAAGCCGCCAGATAGCGACAACCGAATTAAAGACCGATTATTGCTCGACGAATCGCGGCAAAGAAAGCCGAACATGTGGCGCGGTGCCCACGCCGGGACACCACGGCTGCAAGGCCTTTGCCAGGAGCGACGCTTCCCACAAACCACGCAATGGAGAGTGCCGAGCACGGGCTATCAAGCGGTGAAATCAGTGGGATGGCGCCAGTATTCAGGAGAGGCTAGCTGCAGCGCAGCAAAGACAAACCCCTTAACCCCTGGAGGAGTATGCTCTGAACCACAACACAATATCCCAGCTCCCAGCATGGATGATACCTGGACATTGCGAGCTATGAGGCGATGCGTCACCGTAGGGCCCCGAGGATTCACCTACACGCGCCAAGTAGGTGTCCCCTGAGCAAGAGCGAGTGAGAAAAAAGGGCCAAGTTCGGAAGCTCGCGCGCGATCCATGTTATCATTAGAGGAACGAAAGAAATCGATGGAACCTGAGATGCATGTCGAGCTGCAAGAGAGCGGGAGTTTGGAATGGAGTGGACTTGGTGGACCGAGTCCGAACTGAAAAAGCATGACAGGTGCTGCATCATCTGGACCCTCGGGAGTTACAGGAAAACCAGACGATTTGAGCGGTGAGATCGACCCCGAGGACTTGCCCGCTCATAAGGCCACCACACTTGAACACGACGAGGAAATAAGAAGTGAAATTGAGTCTCTGGGTTGCGGTCAATGGGCACAAGTGACAGTCTCAGCATCTTGATTGTTGACCACGCAATGAGCATACCTCGAGAGGAGAATAAGGTCAGGGGAACAGCGAGGCTCGATGGAAAGAGCCAACAATAAATGCCAGCCCATGCGTCGGAAGCCTACTCGTTGGTCAGAGTTGCCGGCATGGCTGACAACTGGGGTTCGGTTCCCCGGGCAGCCATGGACCTCA
>CAUYUJ010002008.1:85593-94642 GCA_963575745.1 Prorocentrum cordatum
CACGCACACACATTTTTTGATCGCGACCGCGGCGAGGAGCAGGTCGGGCGTCGGGGCACGGCAGACAAGCAACGGCCGAAATGAGCGCGGAGGAAGACGAAGGGCGAAAGAGGACAAGAACAAGCAAGACACACACACACACTCTTTTTTTCGTCGCGGCGAAGCGGCGAACTCTGCTCCAGCGAGAAGCTAGGTATGGGGCACAAGCTGGCGAGTTGGGCGGCGGGCAAAGACAAAGGTGGGGGGGGCGGCCGAGTGGAGGAAGGGACGCTCAGACGCCGAAGAGTTCGACGATGAGCAGCCGGGGGGGGCAGCAGCAGCCAGGCACGCAGGGCCAGAGCGCGGTGGGCGGCCGTGGCGAACCACGGTGGCAAGGGCGGCGGGGAGTGGCAGACACGCACACACACACACACAGAGGAAAGAGCACCGTATCCATCCTTGTTTTCCTCCCGTCCTTCCATGCCGCCACCCCTCCGTCCTCGGATCTCTCCGTCGCTGCGGTGATCCTTCTCGTCCCCCTGCTCCATTCCACCACGTTCTCCTCCTCATCCTCTCCCGCTTCCTTTCCATTCCACTCCGCCGCACTCTTCTCGCTCACGTTTCCTGCACCCCCCCCGTCCATAAGCCTCCGACACCCCCTCTCGGAGAGTTCCCGAGCACCTTGGTTCGCACTAAACATGCCCAGGGCGTTTTTTGTTGCGCTGTCAGCTCGGCGAATTGGAAATCATTGTTAAAACGCCTTCAGGTCTCAACGAAAAAGTAAAAACGCTAAAAATGATGCATTGTTTTAGCGTTTCCAGACATTGTTTTCGCGTTTTCAGCCTGAAAACGAATCCTTCCGAAAGCTTCCCACGGTCGTTAACCCTCATCTTCCTCATATCCTCCACTTGTTCCTCCTCGTCCTCCTTGCCCCCCCATTCATTTGCCCAACCCTCACGAGCCGAGGTTCCACATTGCGCAACGACTCCACGAATGGAGGGCGACTCTTCCTCGAAACGGTTACATCGCTTCAGATTGTTTCCAGCTATTCTGGCCTGGTTTGAAAATATGAAGGGCTGGTACTTGTCGAAAAAAGGGCCTTCGTCGGACATTAGATTGTCTCCCTTGCGCTTGACGCAACCACTTATCATCCAACCCTTCATAGGGACGGATGATAGGTGGCTGCACACAACCCCTGGGCGGCCACGAGCTCATCGATTGGAGGCCGGCCGGGTCGCTTGGAGGACCGGCCACCGCACGTCCAACCCTCACACACCCGATGGGCATTGCAGCACACATATTGGCACTTTTTGCCAGCCAGAAGACTGGAGGTTGGGTCCCTGTACAAGGCAGGGCCTCCCCCGCACGGCAGGCCCACGGGGTGTTCGTCTTTCAACGAGGGGGGCGCTGCCCGCAGTGGAGAGGAACGCGTCTTCGGACGATTGAGGAGAGGACTTGGGACGGAGGGGGGGGCAGCATCGTCAGCACAACTTGGGATTTGCTCTGGTCCTCCTCCTCCTCCTCCTCCTCCTCCTCGTCCTCCCTCCTCCGTCCTCCCTCCTCCCTCCTCCTCCTCCTCCTCCTCCTCCTCCTCCTCCTCCTCCTCCTCCTCCTCCTCCTCTCCTCCTCCTCCTCCTCCTCCTCCTCCCTCCTCCTCCTCCTCCCTCCTCCTCTCCTCCTCCTCCTCCTCCCTCCTCCTCCCTCCTCCTCCCTCCTCCTCCTCCTCCTCCTCCTCCTCCTCCTCCTCCTTCTACTCCTCCTCCTCCTCCTCCTCCTCCTCCTCCTCCTCCTCCTCCTCCTCCTCCATCCCTTATCCATCCCTTAACCATTGTACATAACTCCTCCCCGTCGCACCCCCACACGTGTCAGTAGGGTGGGTTGGGTGTCCCGGGGAAGACTTCCTCACCATTGATCACCCAAGAAGCTTGAAATTTGCGACGGCTTCGTGGATGGAGGGCGGGTGGTCAAAATGTGGCCCTCGTTTTCAGCGCTTCGCACATACGTTCCCAAATGTTGCAACAGCTTCAAGGATGCAGGGCGGGTGGTTTCCAAAATGTGGCTCTCGCCTCAGCGCCGCGCACAAGATTCCGCAACAGCTTCAGGGTCGGAGGGCGGTTCCTTTTCAAAAGGTGGCCCTCGCCTTAGCGCCGCGTGCATTCGCTGTAACAGTGTTCACGTTTCAAGGCTCGTGGGGCTCAAGTCCCAGGATTGGTGTCATGGCGCCATTTAGGATTGTCCGGTCGCAACGGTCACGTCGATTCGCGGTGTTGAAGCTCTAGGGACCTATGAAGAGGGAATTTGGAGGGAGAGGTTACTGCAACATCGTTGATGCGTCCTGGTTTTACACTGGTCGTCCTCCTCTTCCTCCTCCTCCTCCTCATCCTCCTCCTCTCGGACGTGCTCGCGTCGCCTCTGCAGAGGACGAGACGTGGGAGGACATCAGCGTGTTCAAGACCCCGGCGCGCACGCAAGCGCCCGCGCGGTCTCATCTTTCGCCTCCTCTCCCTTCTCCCACGTCCTGCTCCTCCGTCTTGCTCTCCCATCCTCCCCCATTCACCTCTCACTCCTTCCCCCCTGGTCCATCCTCCTCTCCTCCCTTTCCCTTCTCTCTTGAGACCACTTCCATGCGTCCAAGGCTCCGTCCGCCGCTGCTCCCTCCTCTCCATTCCTCTCCTCCTCCTCCTCCTCCTCCTCTCCTCCTCCTCCTCCTCCTCCCCCTCCTCCTCCTCCTCCTCCTCCTCCTTTTCCTGCTCCTCGTCCGCCTTCTCTTCTCTATCCATCCATCCTCATCCGCCTCCTCCTCCTCCACTTCCTCCCCCTCCTTTTCCTGCTCCTCCTACTCCTGCTCCTCCTTCTCCGCCACCTTCTCCTCCTCTCGTCGTCGTCCTCCTCCTACTCCTCCTCCTCCTCCTCCTCCTCCTCCTCCTCCTCCTCCCTCCTCCTCCTCCTCCTCCTCCTCCTCCTCCTCCTCCTCCTCCCCACCCTCCTCCCTCCTCCCTCCCTCCTTCCTCCTCATTCGCCCTCCTCCTCCTCCGCCTCCTCCTCCTCTCCTTCTCCCTCCTCCTCCTCCTCCTCCTCCTCCTCCTCTTCCTCCTCCTCCTCCTGTTCTGTTATGTGCGCTATCCCCCCTCCGCATCCTCCTTATCCCTCTTGTCTCCGCCTTACCGGGCAGGTTGATTTGTTGCAATACGGTTTGCAGGATGGAAGATCGGCAAGTCTTCATTCGTTCGATTTGATCTAGGCATTCCACCGTGGCAATGTTTCCCACCAGCTGGAGTAGTTTCGAGGTGCGTTGGGGCGCACACTGTGCGAAAGGCACGGAGTAAACTAGCACGGCAGGAAGCTTCAGAAAATTGCCCCCACTTGTGCATTTAGATGCAGGAGCTGCCGCAGCAGCATTTCAGGCTGCAGGTATCTTTCTAGTAGTTCTGGAAAGTCGTTCAATCGCCAGCGTGCAGCAACCAGCCAGGACACAATGCAAAGCATCAGGATGCACCTGAACCTCCAGCTGCGCTCCAACTCTCATCGGTGTGACCTTGGCTCCTGTTGCCGTGTGCGCATCTGCGCCGGCACCCGTCGATCATGTTAAAGGAGTAGTCTAGAAACAATAGATTGTGGTATTCCTATCTTCATTCTCTAGATCTTTACGTATAACCAAGAGTGCGGCGGGTGCAACCTACCGCATCCACGACATGCTCTGCTTCTTGCGCCGCGCTCAAGCCGCGTCCATATTTCTGTGCGGGCGCCTTGCGTGGATAATTAAAGTTGACATCTAAGCCGCTCTGCTTCGACGCTTCTCCGCACGAACGTAACGTGGGGCTGCATACAGCCAGTAACCATTCAATATTGCCCCGGCGTTGAAAAACATCTAGCTAGATTTCGCCTCCCCTTCTTCATCCTCCTCCCCCTCGGGGAGGTGGGGAAAGAGTACGGCAGAGGGGGGAGTAGCAAGCATACGAAGGTCAGTGTGTCTCGTGCTGGAGAGAGCGAGACCACCTTGGAGAGCTACTGGAAGCTGCTCTCATGGCGGACTGCCCCTGCTCGTCAAAGTCGTGGGAGGTGCCCAGATGGTTCCTCTGCGCCGTTGCGTGTGATCCGCGCCTCGTCTTGCTGATGCTCCTTCTTGCTTCTCTCCCACGTCGGAGTCGTAGGCACCCGACTTCTTGCACCGTCTCTCCTCATCAGCGGACGGTCCGCCGCACGGAGTGCTCGGTGTCGGTATGGATTTACGCCGTCTGGACGTAGCCTCTCCTGGTAGCGTGCTAAGCCCATGCGGAATAAGTCGGCAAGGAGTGCTCGGTGCACGTGTGGACTTACTCCGTCTGGGCGTAGCCTCTCCTGAAAAACCAAGTATCATTACAGCAGCGCTGTTGCATGGCCGTTGAGCTCCAGAGCCACACGTCGAAACGTGTCGGGGGCCCGAATCGTCTCGCTTCTCTCCGCCGCCCGAGGGGTCGGACGCGGTGGCGGCGCTGGTGCTCTCCGGGTCGCGCGCCAAGCTGGCGTGATCGAAGAGCGGGAGTTTGTCTCGGCCTCGGCACGCTAAACACGTTGAAGTCGTGACAGGGCGAGTAGGAGGAGGACGAGGAGGAGGAGAGGGGAGGGGAAGGATCTTCCGTCGGCCACTGGGTATGCTTTGTGTGCGAGTGGGGCGTGTTGCACGCAGGCATGCAGCAGGCTTGCGTGCGTGAGCGCGTGCATGCGGAAGTGGGCGTGCGCGTGTATGCACGCGTGCATGCGTGCACGCGTCCGTTGCACCTTCTCCATTTTCTACTCCCTGTGGTCGCCGTGATGCATTGTCTGCAAGCGTCCCGTCACGCACAGCTGTACTCGAACTTGTCTCACAATTTGTCTCATCATGCGCATCTGCATGTCTCGCGCGTTTCGCCTTCAATGGTGGGTTGGCGTTTGAGGGGGGGCCGATGGCCCAACCTTTTCTGATCAGGGCTCGAGTGCCAGGATGACGAGCACCCAGTCCCTGTTGCGGATCCCGCGAGTTGCGGCGGCCCCGCTTCTGCGGCCAAAACACAGCGGCGAGTCTGTTGCCCCGAATTCGCGGCGGTTGTCCGTCGCGCTCCCTCACCAGGCAAGCTTGTCCTCGGCATCGCTCGGACGTGTGCATTTTTTTCTCGGCGAGAACCATCGAGGACCATCTTGGACCATCGAGCAAAAAAAACACGCACGAAACCGAAAAATGCACGGGAAATGGACGTCCGAGCGACGGCAAGTGTCGAGTCCGCAACCGACGCTCCCTCGCGCGCTGCTACGGCTCGCGGCGATCCGGGCCCTGCGGCGGCAGCACCGCGGCGTCTTCTCGGCACGTCCGCCCGAGGGAGGCGCAGCCGCCCCGCGGGACGGGGACGTTGGAAGCGGAGGAGGAGGAGGAGGAGGAGGAGGAGGAGGAGGAGGAGGAGGAGGAGGAGGAGGAGGAGGAGAGGGGGAGAGGGAGGAGGGAGGAGGAGGAGGAGGAGGAGGAGGAGGATAGGAGGAGGAGGAGGAGGAGGAGGAGGAGGAGGAGCTCCCCTCCCGTCCCTGCCTCGAGGCCGCGCGAGGCTCAGCTGCTCGAGGCAAGAGGCGGGAAGCAGGACGAGGAGGACCGGAGGGACCCGAGATGCATCAGCGATGGTGCAGTTACGCCCTCCCATCCGCAGTCCCTTGCTCGCACGTCCCTAGAAGCTTCCCCTGCTGCCACAGGCAGCGCCCCCTCGAGAGACCCGCGCGGTTGGGCCCGCCAGTTCGGCGCGGGCCCCGCTTGGAAGAGGCACTGCCTGGCATCTTCCCGGCGCGCAGTGGGGAAGGCGGAAGACTGCACACTGTTCATTTCTAAGTATTCGGAAGTTCGTTGATATTTGGGGGGCCAAGATCCTTTCATTTCTAATTGTTCTATCCTGGGCCTCTTCCTGGCCAGCAGGGGGTCAGGAACAATTAGAAACGAGCACAACTAGAACTGAGCACGATTAGAAATGAACGACGTGTACGACCGTCCAGTTCCGCGGGGTGTCTCGCGGAATTTCCGTTTCGAGAGAAGGGACGGCCCCCCAGCCGTGCAAAATGTTGCACGGGGGTGTACGCTTGTGGTCACGAGCTTCAAGGACGCCTCGAGCGAGAGCTCTATTCGGAAGAGCGGCCGCCCTGGATCAGCGCAGTGCTAAAAATGGCTTGGGGCTTTGAGTTGTACGATTCACAAAGTCTCGAGCGAGAGCATCCTTCGGAAAAAAGACCCGGCTTCAGTCAGTATCACTGCTGCGTGGAAGAGGAGCGTGCGTGGCGCAAGGACGAGGAGAAGCCCGTTTTGAAAACGACCCGTGCCTAGTCCTTGAAACTGCGGCAGGATGTTGAGACGAGTGTGCGCGGCGCTGGGTCGATAGCCACATCTTGTCTGGGGGGAGGATAAGTAACCAAAACAACAACAACAACAACAACAACAACAACAACAATTACTAGCACGTGGGGACACTCCGTTCTCACCAGTGCCAGGGTTTTCATAGGAGGCGGGCAATACCCCCACTTTGTGGGGGGGCCGGTTCAAGCTCTACCAAATTTCCAAACGACTCTTCGCCACCACCCACACCCAGCTTCCCGCCCTATGACGTTCGGACACTTCACTTCGTGGCATGCGGACGACCGTGGCTACTATTCAGGGCCCCGCGGCCGACGACGACGGCGTGCGCGCGCGAAGAAAAAACGAATGTGTCCCGCATGGTATTATTTGACAGGGATGATGGCCCTGGCAGGTGCGCAACCGTTGTTGCAGAAGTTCGAAAAAGTTGCTCGCAAAAGCCCGTTTGACAGAAATGTTTAAAAAGTGTTGGGTTCCCTACGAATCCGCAAGAGCGCGCGGGATGAAGATTTTGACATTTTTTTGTTGAAAAACCATTGGTTTTTTGATGTTTTTATGTTAAAATCGCTACGAAAACTAAGGTTTTGGAAGGATTTCGTCTTGCGCGCGCGAATGTCCACTTTACCTTATTTTTTGCAAGGGATTCTTGAAGTTTGGTTATGTTAGAACAAGAAATGTCCACTTTAGCTTATTTTTTGCAAGGGAAAACCGATCGTAACAACACAACCGGATCCGGACCAACCCGTTTTGCCTGAGACTTCCTCACGAAAATGATGAAAATGAGGCTGCGGCCTAGGCGCGGCGGGGGGGTCGTGCACCAGGGGCCCCAACAATAATTATTCTTTAGAAGTAATAATGTTCAACAACAACAACAACAACAACAACAACAACAACAAAAACAAAAAACAAAAACAAAAACACGCGCTCTATCCTTGAGACTGTTCTGCAAACTCGCAAGACAGGCGCGTGCGCGCGCGCCGCGCCGAAGGGCCAGGGCCACAAGTTTTAAAGACAGCACGCCCTCCATCCCTGAGAAGCTGCTGCAGATGTCCAGCCTCAGTGTCCGGCGTGGCGAGGGGGCCTCGTGCGAAGCACCTGGCCCGCTCTGCCGTCACTGTTTTGGGGGCGCGACGGGGAGGATCGGCTGATGAGGGAAAACGGGCGGGGGAGCAGGGTGTGAGCCACGTCGGGCCTCACCGATGGCTCGAAGACGCCCAGAGTGGGCTCCCCAGGATCTGTCGGAGCTGCTGGAGGATGTTGCTGGGCGGCCGCGGCGTCGGGAGCGATGCGGCCATGCTGGACTGAACTGGAGCGCGCTGAGAAGTCAACACGGATGGAGTCCAAGCCAAGGTAGAGTGACAACATCAAAGAAGTTGCAGCTGAAGTCGAAATCGATCTTCTTGTCAAGCAAAGCACTGCTTAGCCCCTCTCCTGAGATTACCAGCTTCGCGCAAAAATGTTGCACTGACGAACGGATCGGTGAAACATGCAAGGGAAGCGGCCAGAAAGACAAGGGGAGAAGGGAGAGATATCAATCATGCCACGCCCTGCGTGGCGTTACCAATCATTCGTGAGCTGGACAAGGGGATGCGGATTGGACCGGGGGTGTGGTAAACACACACACACACACAAACAAACAAACAAAGCCCGGGGCCCGAAAGCGGGCGGAAACGCCAGGCTCGGGCGGGTTTTGATGGGGGGGGGACCTACATAGGGGGGCGGAGAAAAGGGCCCTAAAGGGGCCCTTCGGGGCCCCTTTTGGGCCCCTGGGCCCTTCTCTTCACCCCGCAGGTAAGAGGCACCCCTCATTACCACCCACCCGACCAGCGTGAGAACATTGCAACGCCCAGATCTCACCCTGACATCTTCCGATCTGATTATTCAATCCGCTGCCCCACAGTGCCCGACCCCTTCCTCGGGTGTGTCTTTTCGTCCTGGATCAATGTTTAATGGTCCCGTGGCTCAATAACGAGCCCCAGAGGCCGAAATCGAGGAGATTTTCCCGGATTGAAAAATCATATCCTCAGAGATCTGGGCAACACCCGCCCAATCTGCGTGAGAACATCACGACGCCTGGATCTCCAGGAGGGGCCCCCTTCGGACGGGGCTAGGACGAGGACAAATTCGTTCCCAGAACGTTTTCACATCGTTCTGGAACGCTCTGAAGGGGGCCGCGACGTCCGACACATCTTCCAGCCAGATCTCAGAGATTCTGCATTTATCCTCACCCGATGTTGTTTTCGTCCTGGTTGCGTCGTAGGAGGGAGGTAAGGAGAAGCAGACAGGCGACGACGAACGTTTGGGTGGGAGTCCGGGGCCGGCGGGGCGAGGCGGGCGAGCGCGGCAGGCAGGCTTCACCGCGAACCGGCGGAGCGGCTTCTGTTGTCGACGCCCCGAATCTAGGCCTACTACAGTCAATCCTCACCCGATGGTATCCTCGTCCTGGCTCCCTCTTACCCCTGGATCTAAGGAGGGCCCCGTGGCGCTCTGGCGGCCGGGGGCTCGTCGGGCGGCCTCGCCCCCGCGGGCGGGTGACGTCCGAGGTCGTGGGGCACTGGCAGCTCCTCCGGCGAGTGGGGGGAGGCGCCGCGCTTGGGGCGCCTGGGGCGGGGCCTTCTTCACCCTCCCCACCCTTTTCCTCCTCTTCTTCCTCCTGCTCCTCCTCAACCTCCTCTGTTCCTGTTCCTCCTCCTCCTCGTCCTCCTCCTCCTCCTCTTCCTCCTCCTCCTC
>CAUYUJ010002009.1:0-12500 GCA_963575745.1 Prorocentrum cordatum
GGCCACGAAACTTGTGAGGGGTGTGCCAGAATGGTGGGTGGAACCGCATGCGGGCGCAGCCACTGGGGCCTTCGGTGGAGCTCCCTATGGGGCCACGAAACGTGTGAGGGGTGCGCAGAAATGGAGGTGGAACCGCATGCGGACCTTGCCACTGGGGCCTTCGGTGGAGCTCACTATGGGTCCACGAAACGTGTGGCCATGATGGAGACGGCGATGATGATGACGACGATGGTGATAAGAACGATGATGATGATGCTGATGATGACGGTGACGATGACGATGATGATGATGCTGATGATGAGCGGGAGGAGGGAGGAGGGGGAAGAGGAGGAGAGGAGAGGACGCGGGCACCGTCTCTTCAAAACGAGGACCCAACACCACAGGATGGTTGGGAAAAAATTTACCTGGCGAAGGACCCAACCATATGCAGTTGTGAATGCCGCAATTGTGCTGGGTGGCGGCGGACGCATGCGGGCGGTGCCACTGGGACCTTCGGTGGAGCTCCCTATGGGGCCACGAAGCGCTGTACTGGGTGGGCGAGACGCGGTCAGCAAGGGCTGTGCTGCGTGGTGGCGGACGCATGCGAGCGGTGCCACTGGGACCTTCGGTGGAGCTCCCTATGGGGCCACGAAGCGCTGTACTGGGTGGGTGAAACGCAGGCAGGGAGCACGGGCTGCGCAGGGTGGTGGCGGACGCATGCGGGCGGTGCCGCTGGGACCTTTGGTGGAGCTCCCTATAGGGCTACGAAGCGCTGTTCTGGGTGGGTGAAGCGCAGGGAACAAGGGCTGTGCTGGGTGGTGGCGGACGCAAGCGGGCAGTGCCACTGGGGCCTTTGGTGGAGCCCCTTATGGGGCCACGAAACGTGCGAGGGGTGTGCCAGAATGAGGTGTGGAACCGCATGCCAGCGCAGCCACTGGGGCCTTCGGTGGAGCTCCCTATGGAGCCACGAAACGTGTGAGGGGTGTGCCGACATGGGGGGCGGAACCGCATGCGAGCGCAGCCACTGCGGCGTTCGGTGGAGCTCCCTATGGGGCCACGGGACGTGTGAAGGGCGTGCCGAAAAAGGGGGTGGAACCGCATGCGAGCGCAGCCACTGGGGCCTTCGGTGGAGCTCTCTATGGGGCCACGAACCGTGTGAGGGGTGTGCCGAATTGACGGAGGGGAACCACATGCGAGCGCAGCCACTGGGGCGTTCGGTGGAGCTCCCCATGGAGCCACCCACGAAGCGTGTGAGGGGTGTGCCGAAATGGGGGGTGGAACCGCACGCGAGCGCAGCCACTGGAGCGTTCGGTGGAGCTCCCTATGGGGCCACGAAACGTGTGAGGGGTGTGCCAGAATGGGGGGTGGAACCGCATGCGGGCGCAGCCACTGGGGCCTTCGGTGGAGCTCCCTATGGGGCCACGAAACGTGTGAGGGGTGTGCCAAAATGAGGGGTGGAACCCATGCGGGCGCAGCCACTGGGGCCTTCGGTGGAGTTCCCTATGGGGCCACGAAACGTATGAGGTGGAGTGCCAGAAAGGGTGGCGTGGAACCGCACTGCGGGGGTGCACACTGGGGCCTTCGGTGGACTCCCTGTGGGCCACAAAGCCGTGTGAGGGTTGATGCCAGAATGGGGGGTGGAACCGCAAAATCAATGCGGCAGACGCGGGCCCCTGGGGCCTATCGGTGGAGCTCCCTATGGGGCCACGAAACGGTGTGCGGCAGGCTGTTAGTGCCACCAAGAATGGGCAGTGAACCGCAGCGGGCGCAGCCACTGGGGCCTTCGGTGGAGCTCCCTCTGGGGCCACGAAACGTGTGAGGGTTGTGCCAGAATGGGGGGTGGAACCGCATGCGGGCGCAGCCACTGGGGCCTTCGGTGGAGCTCCCTATGGGGCCACGAAGCGTGTGAGGGGTGTGTCAGAATGGGGGGTGGAACCGCATGCGGGCGCAGCCACTGGGGCCTTCGGTGGAGCTCCCTATGGGGCCACGAAACGTGTGAGGGGTGTGCCAGAATGGGGGGTGGAACCGCATGCGGGCCAGCCACTGGGGCCTTCGGGTGGAGCTCCCTATGGGGCCACGAAACGTGTGAGGGGTGTGCCAGAATGGGGGGTGGAACCGCATGCGGGCGCAGCCACTGGGGCCTTCGGTGGAGCTCCCTATGGGGCCACGAAACGAGTGAGGGGTGTGCCAGAATGGGGGGTGGAACCGCATGCGGGCGCAGCCACTGGGGCCTTCGGTGGAGCTCCCTATGGGGCCACGAAACGTATGAGGGGTGTGCCAGAATGCGGGGTGGAACCGCATGCGGGCGCAGCCACTGGGGCCTTCGGTGGAGCTCCCTATGGGGCCACGAAACGTGTGAGGGGTGTGCCAGAATGGGGGTGGAACCGCATGCGGGCGCAGCCACTGGGGCCTTCGGTGGAGCTCCCTATGGGGCCACGAAACGTGTGAGGGGTGTGCCAGAATGGGTGTGGGAGGGGGAGGAGTGGGGAGGAAGGGGAGGAGGAGGAAGGAGGAGGAGGAACGCGGGGCGACGTCTCTTCAAAACGAGGACCCAACACCACAGGATGGTTGGGAAAAACAGGCCTGGGCCCCTTCCTGGGGGACCAGCTTTTCATCCCGAGCACTTTTTGACGGCCCCCTGGGGCCCGGCAGAGTTCCCCAAAGGCCGAAAAGCATTACACAACGCCTCCCGTCGTGATCTGTCCACGACGCGAGGTGGACGGTTTCCCCCGGGGCCGTAGGCGACCTGAGGAGGAGGAGGAGGAGGAGGAGGAGGAGGAGGAGGAGGAGGAGGAGGAGGAGGAGGAGGAGGAGGAGGAGGAGGAGGAGGGGTCGCCTAAGCCCTTCGGAGAAACCCTCCAACGCAAGGATGTCAGGATCCTCCAAGGATGTCAGGATCCTCCAGATCCGTGGCACCAGGAAGCTGGCAGCACACGTGGCCGAATCCACGGGTGGAACATCCGGAGGCCACGCGCTCGATACACTTGCAGATGCACGGCCTGCACGGCCGCGGAAAGGCCGAGCGTTGGCAAGACATCGAGCCACGTGGTATCCAGATCTCGCCCAGGCCGGCCGCGTCATGCGTATCCAGCTTTCTCCTGACCCTCCCCCTCACGGGGAGAGATATTGGCCCAGGGGGCGGAGGCATCGACCTGGAATCGGCGGCGCATCGCCGATGGATCGGCGACAGGCCCCCAGAAGCGAAGCCGTGCGCTGCTGGACCGGAAAGGGCGGGCGGGCCTGGGGCCTAGGCCCCGATTGGCGATGAGTGGGCCTCTGGGGATCGATACTCCCTTCCCCCCGTGGGCCAGCACTCTTTCTTGATTCGGCCTGCGGCGCGGGCGTGTCCCTCATCCTCCTGCATCCGTCCTCGCCCTCCTCGTCCTGCTCGTCCTCCTCCGTCTCCTCCTCCTCCTCCTCCTCCTCCTCCTCCTCCTCCTCCTCCTCCTCCTCCTCCTCCTCCTCCCCGTCCTCCTCCTGCTCCCCGTCCTCCTCCTGCTCCTCCCCTCCCTCACCGTCGCTCCATCCTCGTCCTCCTTTTTTTTGGTTTTTTTTTCCCCTGCTGCGTTGCCTTCCGACCCCCGCCTCATCCGGACCGGTTGCAGCTTAGGGCCGTGGCCCTCGGGCCAAACGTCCGGCCACCGCAGACCCCACCCGAGGCCCCACCCGAGACCCTCCCCGAAGCCCTCCTCCTCCTCCTCCTCCTCCTCCTCCCCTCCTCCTCCCCTCCTCCTCCTCCTCCTCCTCCTCCTCTCCTCCCTCCTTCCCTCCCCTCCCTCCCCTCCCTCCCTCCCTCCCTCCCTCCCTCCCTCCCTCCATCCCTCCCTCCCGCTCTCCCTCCTCCTCCCTCCCTCCCTCCCTCCCTCCCTCCTCTTCCCTCCTCCTCTCCGCCTCCTCATCCTCGTCCCCTCCTCCTCCTCCTCCTCTTCCTCCTCCTCCTCCCTCCTCCCTCCTCCTTCCGTTCCTTCTCCTCCCCCGACCCTCCCCGAGACATCCCCCGCGTCTGGCGCGTAAGCGTCGACCTTTCTCTGCTTAGGGCAGCGTTCCAGTCCGAACGGCATCGCCGCATCTGCGTCCCCAGCGAGACCCTCCCCGAGACCCTCGCCCGAGGCCCTAGAGACCCTCCCCGAGACCACCCCCGAGACTCTCCCCGAGACCCTCCCCGAGACCCTCCCCGAGGCCCTACCCGACACCATCCCCGAGGCCCTACCCGAGTCCCTCCCTGGGCATCCCCTCGCACGACGGAGGGAGCGGCACGGATACCGCTGCCCCTCTGTGGAGGCCTCGCCGCCGGGCCATCCTTGTTCGGACCGCCCCGTGGGTGCCCAAGGCCCAGGGGTTCTGCCATTGGCCCCCGCGTGAGCGACGATCAAAAACGAGCCTTACGCGAGGTGGCACATCGACCTTGCGCCGCGGCTTACGCGGGCCGCCGGCGCGGCGCGCCACATGGGAGACGAGGGCGCCCACGCGCGACCTTACGCGGGCAGCTTACGCTTACGCGCCAGCATCAGCGAAACCGACCCCGCTTTTTTTGGCGTCGCGCAGGAGGAGGAGGAGGAGGAGGAGGAGGAGGAGGAGGAAGAGGAGGAAAGGGAGGAGGAGGAGGAGGAAGAGGAGGAAAGGGAGGAGGAGGAGGAGGAGGAAGAGGAGGAAAGAGAGGAGGCGGAGGAGGAGGAGGTGGAGGAGGAGGCGGAGGAGGAGGAGGAGGAGGAGGAGGAGGAGTGAGGAGGAGGAGGAGGAGGAGGAGGAGGAGGAGATGGAGGGAGGAGGAGGAGAGGAGGAGGAGGAGGAGGAGGAGGAGGAGGAGGAGGAGGAGGCGGAGGAGGAGGAGGAGGAGGAGGAGGAGGAGGTGAGTGGAAGGGGAGGAGGGGGGAAGGAGGGAGGGAGAGGAGGGAGGAGGAGGAGGAGAGGAGGAGGAGGAGGAGGAGGAGGAGGAGAGGAGGAGGAGGAGGAGGAGGAGGAGGGGAAGGAGGAGGGGAAGGAGGGAGGGAGAGGAGGAGGAGGAGGAGGAGGAGGAGGAGGAGGCAGCGCCAGCGCACTAAGATACGACAGGTTCGCGCGGCGTCGGCGCGCGCGAAAATGTCTGGCACCACGTCGATCGTTTCACCTTGAACTGATCGCGCCCCCGATCGTTCCAAGTTGGATCCCGTCGGGTCCTGTGGCGTTACCGTGTCCCTCGTTGCTTCCGCGTCTCTCCGCCGTGCGGAATTCAACCCTGAACGCCCTTCGCCCCATGAACCTACTGTAAGCTGGCGGGCACATGCAGACGAGGAATCCCTCCCCTCGTCAGCCCAAGCCTGGAAGCGGATGTGCCAGCACGTCAGGCAGCAGTGCTCCGGTGTTTCCTCCGTGCTGTCACGCTGACACCACTCACGTCTTCAGCCCGGGGAACGTTGGCCAGCGCCGATCCAAGAAGTCCGCGCGGAGCTCCGAAAATCAGTGCTCGCGCCGCTGTTTGTTCTTCGGCTACCACCCCACCCACCCGGCCGCCGTCCTCGTACTCGGCCGCGGCCTCGACTTCGGGCCGAGGACGACGAGGACGAGGACGACGAGGACGAGGACGACGAGGACGACGAGGACGACGAGGACGACGAGGACGACGAGGACGACGAGGACGACGAGGACGACGAGGACGACGAGGACGGGGACGAGGACGACGAGGACGACGAGGACGACGAGGACGAAGACGACGAGAACGGCCCATACCATCACACCCACCCTGGCTGCCGCCCCCGACTGCCGCGGCGCCTCTCAGCGCCGGCCGGCCGCCGCCAGCTCCCGCAGGGCGGGCGGCGGCTGTTGCCCCGCCTTCTGCATGGCCTGCCAGATCCCGTAGGCCAGGCGGACCACGTCGGGCGCGTACGACTGGGGGAACAGGGTGAGCGCGGTGCCGGTGGCCCCTGCCCGCGCCGTGCGACCTGCGGCGCGGGCGTGTCCAGTCTGATCCTCCTCCAGTCCTACTCGTCCTCGTTCTCCTCGTCCCCCTCGTCTCCTCCTCCTCCTCCTCCTCCTCCCTCCCTCCTCCTCATCTCCTCCCTCCTCCTCCTCCTCCTCCTCCTCCTCCTTCTCCCTTCCCTCCTCCCTCCTCCTCCACCTCCTCCTCCTCCTCCCTCCTCCTTGCCCTCCTCCTCTCCTCCTCCTCCTGCTTCCGCCTCCTCCCAGCCTCCTCCTCCTCCTCCATTCCTCATTTCTCCTTGTAAATAACTTCTCCCTGTCGCACCCCGAGGCCAGTTTTTAGGGCGGGGCCAGGCGTCCAGTTTGATCCTCCTCCAGTCCTACTCGTCCTCCTCGTTCTCCTCCTCCCCCCCTCCTCGTCCTCCTCCTCCTACTCTCCTCTCTCCTCCTCCTCCTCCTCCTCTCTCCTCCTCCTCCTCCCTCCTCCCTCTCCTCCTCCTCCTCCTCCTCCTCCATTCCTTCCCCTTGTAAGTAACTTCTCCCTGTCGCACCCCGAGGGCAATGTTTAGGGCGGGCCCGGCGTGTCGCCTGAGACTCCTCACCACTTATGACTGTGCAGTTTAAAAATGGCAAGAGTTTCACAGATGGAGGGCGGGTCGTTTTCAAAATGTGGCGCTCGCCTTAGCGCCGCGAACATTCGCTTCAAAAACTGAAGCAATGTTATGGATTGAGGTGAGTCGTTTTAAACATGTGGCTATCACCTTAGCGCCGCGCGCATTCATTCAAACAAATGCAAGAGCTGCACGGATTGAGGACGGCTCCTTTTCAACATGTGGTTCTCGCCTTCGCGCCGCGCACACTCGCTTCACAAATTTGCGAGAGCTTCACGGATTGACGGCGGGTGGTTTTCAAAATGTGGCTCTCGCCTTAGCGCCGCGCGCACTCGTCTTAAACATTTGCAATACTTGTTTCGTTGATTGAGGGCGAATCGTTTTCAAAATGTGGTTCTCGCCTCAGCGCCGCACACACTCGTCTCAAAAGAATTGCCGGAACTTCACGGATTGAGGGCGGTTCCTTGTGGCTTTCGCCCTAGCGCCGCGCACATTCGGTTAACAGTTTCACGGATTCCCATGGCCAGCGTAACAGAAATGATGTTCTGGAAGGATTTAGGTTTATGAAGGTGCACAAGTTGTGTTGCTCGCGGTGTTCAACTCCCACGAACGGCGTTCTGGCACCATTCAGGATCGTCGAGACGCAACAGTCCGTCTGATCCGTGGCGTCGAGACTCGGAACACAATATTTTGGCATGCGTCAGGGTCTTCAAACAGTTGCCTTCCAACGAGGCAGCTCCCTCAGCAAAAGTGAACCGTTGTACGAGCCTATGAAGAGGGAGCTTGGAGCGAGGGTTAATTCCAACATAGTTGATACCTGTTGGGTTTACACTGGTCCTTCTCCTTCTCCCTGTCATCCACCTCCTCCTCCTCCTCCTCATCCTCCTCCTCCCTGTCCTCCTCTTCCTCCTCCTCCTCCTCCTCCTCCTCCTCCTCCTCCGCATCATCGTCCCATCCTTGTCCTCCTTCCTCCCCTAACGTTGCCCCGGACCCCCGCCTCGAGCGCGGCCTAACCGACCCCTTCCGTGACGAGCACCTTCCGTGACGTCCCCCTCGCCCTCCAGGCGTCCCTCTTGCCGCATACGTCCGCCTCGGGGTGGGGCGAGGGTGACGTCGCGGAAGGTGACAGTTTGCTAGGAGTTGGTCAGGCCGCCCCTGAGGTCCTGGTGGCCCCCGCCGGCGCTGTGCGACCAATCCGATGGATGTAGTCCTCGAGGTTTTTGGGAATGTCGTAGTTCACGACGTAATTGAGCTCCTTGACGTCAAGCCCGCGCTGTGCGACGTCCGTTGCCACGAGGATGGTAGTCCTCCCGGACTTGAAATCTGCCAAGATCCGGTCTCGCCGATCCTGCTCCTTGCCACCATGGATGGATTCAGCTCTGAAGTCCGCTTGAAGATCACGGGCGAGCGAGTCGCAATCACGCTTCTTGGCGCAGAACACGAGGACCCTTTCCCCTCCTCGGGCTACCTTCTGCACAAACTGCAGGAAGACCTTCCGCTTCTCTCCCTCGTCCACGACGTGCACGAGCTGCTTGATCTTCGGGTTCGTGGTCAGCTCCTCCGAGCCGATGGTCACCTTCGGGGACGGACAGACCCCCCTTTGGCAAAACGTGGCTTGGTGAAAACGACCCGACGCACAAATTCTGGCGGGCGCAGGCCTGGAAAATGACGGCCACGGCGCCCTCTCGAGAACCGAAAGCGGACAATTCATTGATCGACGTGTCACTGTTAGCAAGGGCTCCCAACTTCGCGCTTCGCGCTGCGCGAAGCGCGAAGTGCGAATAACTTCGCGCTCTCGCGCCGCCTCCCAGGGAAGAAGAGGAGGATGAGGAATCGGAGCCGAAGTGCGAAGCGCGAATAACTTCGCGCCCTCGAGGGCGCCCTTGGTTAGGGGCTCTGTCCACCCCCGACACCTTCACGGGCTCCTGCTGGCAGAAGTCGCGGGCCAGGCGCTGAATCTCCCGCGGCCACGTGGCCGACCACAGCAGCGTCTGCCGGTCCGGCCGGATCTGAGAGACCACCCTCCGGATCTGCTTACCAGCCTGGAGCATATCCCTATCCCTATGCCGGGCATCTCCTCATCACGATGCCGACCTTAGGGATTCCCTTCTTTTTTGAGGGCGCATCCCTAAGATCGTCACCGCCTCTTGGCGTGTCAATCTTGGGGATAGGGATACGTTGAAGGCTGGTAGTCTGTGGCTCGAAGCCCATGTCCAGCATCCGGTCGGCCTCGTCCAGGACCAGGTAGGACACGCGCCGCAGACAGGTCTCGCGCGACTCCACGAGGTCCAGGAGGCGCCCGGGCGTCGCGACGATGATCTCGACGCCGCCGCGGAGCTGCGACACCTGGCTGTGGCGGCTGGCGCCGCCGTAGCAGGCGACGCAGCGCACCGCCGTGCCCCTCGTGAACTTCGTCGCTTCCAGCTGTATCTGCACTGCCAGCTCCCTGGTCGGGGCCAGCACGAGTGCGATCGGGCCCTCGCCTGGCTGAACCGGGGGCTGCGCGGCCATGTGAACCAGGGCGGGCAGCAGGAAGCCGAGCGTCTTGCCGCTGCCGGTCTGGGCGACGGCCACCATGTCACGGCCCGAGAGAGCTGCGGGCCATCCTATGCTCTGAATCGGCGACGGCCCAGGGAAGCCTGCCGCCATGACTAGCTTCAGCAGGTCGTCGGGAAGACCGATGTGGCTGAAGGATTGCAAGGGCTTGGGATGCGGCTCCTTGCCTTCGACGCTGGCGTCTAGCTTCTGCATCAAAGCTTTGACCTCATCTTGGCCCAGAGCCGCAACTTCGGGGTGCTCCGAGTAGAAGCTCTTTTGAATTGGCTGCATCGACTCGAGGTTGAATTGCTGGGTCTGCAGGGTCTGCCCAGCATTATTTTGGCTAGATCTGTCAAATCCACTTCTCTGCCGACGGAAGCCACCATCCCGTCCATCGAAGCTGTCACCACCGAAACCACCCTGGTAAGTGCTTCTGCCTCCCTGGTTGTATGAGCTGCGCTCGCCGTAGTCCTGATAGCTGCGCAGGCCAATATGCTGCGTAGATGCGCAGCAGACTGGCATCACAGCACCCATACAAGGCTTGGTGCAGCGAGCTCTAGCCGTGCAAGCAGGAAAAGCGCCTGATAGACCTCGCATCATTTTCGCTACGACTGCAACTCGTCAGAAATGGGGCTGAAGCGCTGAACCTCCAAAGCTTGAGCTCAAATGGCTGCGGTGCGCTTCGACTTACCACTGGAACGGATTGTGGACGCATGTTGGGCAAGGGAGGTTGTTTCACTGCCGATTTCACTCGCACGCATCGCCGCCGTGTATCCTGAGCTGAACGGGCTCATCAAACCTCCCTCTGGCCTGTGGGCCGCAACCCCTGACGCAGACCGAAGGGGAGACGACTCTGTGGTGGCCAAGCCCGGCCGCCTTCGCACTGTCAGGCCACGGCGCAGCGCGGAGCGCAGAAGACGAGCGCGCAAGGGATAACCCCGTGCCGGCCCACAAGATCCAGAGGAGAAGGACGACGACGACGACGACGACACGAGCACAGGGGGGGGAACGAAAGACGGGGCGACAGGGGAGAGGAAAGAAGCGCAGACTCGGGCGGGTGGCAAGGGAGGGGGGACCTGACTAGGGGGTGGAGAGAAGGGGCCCTCAAGGGGGCCCTCCTCTCCACATCTTGTGTAGGTTTAGGTCGGGCATGTCCTCCTACAGCCGGATTCTCGAGGAAGAATAAAACATAGTCAAAACATGCTCCCACGTGGCCCAAAATAGTCGGAAGATCGTCCCCAGACTATTCTTGTGACTGTGTTGGAACACTCCTCCTGTAGAGGGACAGGCCCGACTCAAATGTACACGTCGTTCGTTTCTAATCGTGCCCATTTCTAATTGTGCTCGTTTCTGATTGTTCCTGGCCCCCTACTGGCCAGGAAGAGGCCCGGGATAGAACACTTAGAAATGAGAGGACCTTGGTCCCCCAAAGAAAAATCCGAGCATCACCGAAGAATCAGAAGCGAACAGTGTGTAGGCCCCCCCCTCCTTTGCCGCCCGCCCGACGGATGCCCTGCTCCGTGTCCGCGACTTCGCGGTCTGGCCGCCTCGGCCGCGGCCCCTGCCGCGCTGCGACGTAAACATGGTGTGATGGGCCTGTCTTCTGCCACCACCACCATAAGTTGGAGGGGGAGGGGGTCCTCCTCCTCCTCCTCGTCCTGTTCCTCCTCCTCGTCCTGTTCCTCCTCCTCGTCCTCCTCCTCCTCCTCCTCGTCCTCCTCCTCGTCCTCTTCCTCCTCGTGCTCCTCCTCCTCCTCCTCCTCCTCCGTGGATCCGGGGCGGCGCTGCGTGCGCGGCTGCCCCCACCCTCGGAGCGCAGCCGTGGGGTGGCGCCGTGGGGTCCAGGGCCGCAAGGGGGCACGGCCGTGGACAGCCGCCCGTCGCTCGCGAGCGAAGGCCCCTCCCCTGGGGGGCCTGGACGGAGGAGGAGGAGGAGGAGGAGGAGGAGGAGGAGGAGGAGGAGGAGGAGGGGAGGAGGAGGAGGAGGAGATGGAGGAGGAGGAGGAGCACCCTCGGAGAGCGCAGCCGTGGGGTGGCGCCTCGGGGTCCAGGGCCGCAAGGGGGCACGGCCGTGGACGGCCGCCCGTCGCTCGCGAGCGAAGGCCCCTCCCCTGGGGGGCCTGGACGGAGGAGGAGGAGGAGGAGGAGGAGGAGGAGGAGGAGGAGGAGGAGGAGGAGGAGGAGGAGGAAGAGGAAGAGGAGGAGATGGAGGAGGGGAGGAGCACCCTCGGAGAGCGCAGCCCGTGGGGTGGGCCTCGGGTCCAGGGCCGCAAGGGGGGGCACGGCCGGGACGCCGCCCGTCGCTCGCGAGTGAGGAGGGGGCCTGGACGGAGGAGGAAGAGGGAGGAGGAGGAGGAGGAGGAAGGAGGAGGAGGAGGAGGAGGAGGAGGAAGAGGGGGGGGCAGGAGGAGGAGGAGGGGCAGGAGTAGGAGGAGGAGGAGGAGCAGGAGGAGGAGGAGGAGGAGCAGGAGGAAGAGGAGGAGGAGGTGGAGGAGGTGGAGGAAAAGGACCAAGGTAACCCAAGACGCATCAACGATGCTGCAATGCATCCTCCCTCCAAGTGCCCTCTTCATAGGGCCTCGCAGGAATATAGCTCGGTTGCGGGGAACGCCTCGTTTGAAGGCAACCGTCTGATGATCCTCACTCGTGCCAACACACCATTCCTGGAGCTGCAGCGTCGCGAATCAACGTGACTGATGCGTCCTGACAATCATAGATCGTGCCAGAACACTGTTCCTGATACCTCAAAACTGCGAACCCACGTGACTAGTGCGTCTTGACAATCCTAAATCTTGCCAGAACACCCTTCCTGGGACTTCGACCATGCGAACCCTTGAATAGGGTGCAAACTCTTGAAATACATCTGCGCAGCGCAAGTGCGATAATCAAATGTTTGAAGGAGCCGCCCTTCAGGTTCGAAGCTGCCGCAAACACGGAACGACTGTGCGCGGCAATGCAGTGATAACAACATGTGGAAAACGGCCGCCTTCCAAGGAGTGTTCTTGGCCAGCGACAACTTGCCGTCGCTCGGACGTCCATTTCCCGTGCATGTTTCGGTTTCGTGCGAGTTTTGTTGCTCGATGGTCCAGGATGGTCCTCGATGGCTTTCGCCGCTAAAAAATGCACACGTCCGAGCGATGCCAAGACAAGGTGTGCTTGTGGCTAGCAGGAGCGCTGGATGCACCTCGGATGGTCTGGCGCCGCCTGCCGCCCGAAAGAGGCGATGGACATCGCGCGCGCTGGCCGCGGAGGGCTCTAAGGCCTAAGGCGGCACCGACGCGAGCCAGCAGGGCGCGCCAGCGACGAGAGCGCACTCTTTAGTCAGCGGCCGCGGGCGAACGCGCCGGCGGCGAGTCAGGTCAAAGCGCGCTACGCAGCGACAAATTAGGCAGAAGCAGCGGCAACAGGCCACGCCGAACGCGGCCAACCGAGGCCTCGCGCGGCAACCCAGACGCGACGAGAGGGCACGCGGCACGC
>CAUYUJ010002009.1:17500-35684 GCA_963575745.1 Prorocentrum cordatum
TTGGAGGACCGCTGCGGAGGTGGCGACACGAACAGCCTCCATTCGAAGTGAGACAGGCAGCCACCCGGTCGAGACACAGAGCGCGCGGCGCTCCACTTGGAGTACCAAGGCGACGACGGGCGGCGCTGGCTCGATGTCACGGCGCGACACCCGGCCGTGGGAACACGGGCGGAAGTCCGAGAGGCCGCCCGCTGGAATGGCGAGGCCAGCAGGAGGGGCGAACGCGACAAGCACTCGCGTTGCTCAGGCGGGCGCTTGGTTTCCTTCGTCCTATGAGGTCGGGGGGAGACTGGGCGCCGAGGCCCGCCTCTGGCTGAAGGCCGCGGTGAACAGGCAGAACGACCAGGACCAGCAGCGCGAGCTGCCCCGCGCCCACCGGGTGCTCAGCTGCGGGCTCCAAAGCGAGCTTGCGCGCCAGCAGCGCGCCGCCGCGGGCCTGCGCCGAGACGACGGCAGCGCGCCGCGGCGCTGGGAGCGCCAGCCGCGCGCCGCCGCGAGCCCGCGCTGGCCCACTTGACTGCCAGCGACAGCGGAACGGCGGGCCTGCGCCGAGGACGCCGCCGGCGCGCCGCGACGCGGGGGGCTGCAGCGCCGCTCCTACCGCGAGCCTGCGCCGCCACGCCTGAGGGCCACGAGCTGCCGCGCCGCCAGAGGCTGCCACCGCCCGCGCCGCCGAGCTCCGGGCGGCCGCGGGCCACCGCTGCCTGGCGCCCTGGGCGGCGCTGCGGGCCAGGGAGCGGGCGCGGGCCACGAGCAAGGGCCCGATGCTGGAGCGGCCCTCCAGGCCACGAGCCCATGCGTGACAGATGTTTCGAGGTACCGAAGAGATCGGCAGAGATGCCATGTGGGATCGAGGGCTTTGGGGGTTTCGACGGCGTGCGAGAGCTGTTGCACACGGAGCAGGGTTGCTCTGGTCTCAACGACGCCTCTCGATTGTTCGGCCCACGTCGAGATGAAACACTTTCGGAATACGGATTGCGAGCCACGCGCGCGGAGTCCAAGCTTTGGCTGAAGCACGAGCATCGTCTCCTGGTGTTGTTGGCATCAACACATGTCGATGATTTGAAGTATCCAGACACGGACAAGGCAACGACAGGCAACGCATGAAAACAATTTCGTTCACTGTGGCCTGGGCTGCGCCACAGGCAGCTGGAGGACATGAGCATCGGGGTGGACCAGGTCGAGCAGATCAAGATTCTCAACTGCGTCGACGAGACGGAGTTGCAGAGACAGTGCGAAGACTCCGTGCCGCCTCAAAACCACGAACGTGTGTTTCCATCCTTGCGGGGGGGGGGGCTTGATGTATGATGACGCGTGCCTGTATATGCAATATGTAGCAGCGCCGCAGAGACACAGCAAGGACCCTCGAGTTGGCCGTATCGAGAAGATGAGCATATTGCTGAAAGACATGAACAACCATCCAAGCAGTCTTCGACCTCACCGACTTGAGACCACCGGTCAAACTTTTATCGCGGTCGGAGGCGCAGCGTTTCGGGAGAGAGCCCGACGCTGACGACAAGGGACTGGCCATGAGAGGAGCAGCGTACTGACCGACAGACTGGGTAGTCGAAGCCAATCTGGCGCCAATCTGGCAGGCCCAATCTGGCAAACGGGGGCAATCTGGCGAGGGAGTCAACGCGAATCCAGTCTGGCGAATAACCCAAATCATCCAGTTTGGCCAGGCCAGATTGGCCCTTGGGGCCCAGTCCAATCTGACAGTCTGGCCTTCGACTACCCAGACAGAGGCTCCAGAAGGACCCAGCGGCGAATGTAATCTTCGGGGGTGCTGTTCGAGGAGGCAGGCACACGTTGTGCAATCTACATGGGGTGGCGAGCTATGCCGACTGCCTGATAACTGTGATTGTCTGCTGTTGTTGGCCGGCTTCCTCGTAGATCTGCAGCGAGGCGAGGTGAAAGCAGGGCAGACTCGTGGTATGGTGGATGGTGCTGAAAAATGTGAGGATCCACATGTGGATCTCGAGGCTTGTGTGGATGCTCAGAGTGTGCTCTCAGGTGTCACAGCGGAGCAAGTGCGTACTCTGGCAGAGAAACACACACACTCACACTCACACACACACACACACATACGCACTGTACCACGCCCAGTGGATGCGTGAGCTTCTGGGCCGGCGAGTGCTCAAGAAGCTGTGATCGGCACCCGAATCTTGCCGTGCGGATGGATTGGCAGCAGGATCGGTATTACGAGATGCTCTGAGGAGTGTCGCGGGAGGCATGTGGCAAGTCTCGCGCCTGGTGATTGCCTGGGAGTCTGCGGGAAGTGTGCTCCGCTCCGAAGTTCGAGAACGTCATGAAGCACCGACTGGACGTTCTGGGCATCACTACATACGCATTATAATATGATGGGTAGCTGATGCCCTACGTGCGGAGTCGAGCTACGAAGATGGATCGATTCTGGAGCTGGTCGTTTGCGCTTGGATACGAACATGAGCTCACCTGTTCTGTGGGTGAGGCTTCCACCTGGAGATCAACGACGGGAGCACGTTCACCACCAGGGTCGGGAGACCCCCTCCCCCGACGTGGACGGCTACAGTGAAAACGTATAGTAAGGACGCGTGGTAAGGACGCAAGACCCTTGGAGGCCGAAGTTGAGGTACTCTGGGCGGCAGGCGGCCAAACCCCCAGGGAACCTGGGAAACTGGCCTGCGAAAATTGCTAGGGACGGGCCGCAGAGGCTGAGGCAGGCAAGGACCCAAGGGCACCCTTGAAAAAGTCGTTTGTCCTTACTATGCGCGTTGACGGCTACGAGGGCGACCGCGACGACTGCGACGACTGCGGCCGTCGTGGCTCGAGGCCAACCGACGGGCGCCCGCCTGGCCCCGGGGCGCGCTCGGGCCCGAGGGCTTGGGATGGAGTGCCAGGCGAGTCGGGCGTGGCTTCGGGGGAACTGGCCCCGCAACTGAGGAGGAGGAGGAGGAGGAGGAGGAGGAGGAGAAGGAGGAGGAGGAGGAGGAGGAGAGAGGAGGAGGAGGAGGAGGCGGAGGGAGAGGAGGAGGAGGGGCGGAGGAGGAGGAGAAGGAGGCGGAGGCGGAGGCGGAGGAGGAGGAGGGAGGAGGAGGAGGAGGAGGAGGAGGCGGAGGAGGAGGAGGAGGAGGCGGAGGCGGAGGCGGGAGGAGGAGGAGGAGGAGGAGAGGAGGAGGAGGAGGAGGAGGAGGAGAGGAGGAGGTGAGGAGGAGGAGGAGGAGAGGAGGAGGCGGAGGGGAGGAGGAGGAGGAGGCGGAGGAGAGAGAGGGGGGGGGGCAATCGCCGAGGGCGGGCGCCGCGGGCCTGGCAGCTGCCCGGGGCTCGCGGCGAGGCCGACCTGGAGGAGCTGCACCGCAGGCGGCGCGAGCTGCGCGTGCCGCTGCTGCGCCTCCGCGGGGCGCGCTCGCCCTCGGCGGGTGGCCCCTGAGGCTGCTGCTGCTGCTGCTGCTGCTGCTGCTGCTGCTGCTGCTGCTTCGGTCGCTGTCGCTGTCGGCCACGGTGTCCTCCTCCTCCTCCTCCTCCTCCTCCTCCTCCTCCTCCTCCTCCTCCTCCTCCTTCCCCTCCTCCTCGCCCTCCTCCTCTTCCTCCTCCTCCTTCTTATCCTCCTCCTCCTCCTCCTTCTCCTCCTTCTCCTCCTCCTCCTCCTTCTCCTCCTCCTCCTCCTCCTCCTCCTCTTCCTTCTTCTTACACATAAGCCCTCCCTGTCGCACCCCGAGGCCGGTCGAAAGGGCGGGCCGGGCGTTACGCCTGAGACTTCCTCACGTATTACCATCCTGAAGATTCAGAACTCGCAGTGACTTCGCAGATGGAGGGCGTGCGGTTTTCAAAATGTGGCTCTCGCCTTGGCGCGTCGCACACTCGTCCTGCACAGTTGCAAGGATTTCACGGACTGAAGGGAAGTCGTTTTCCAAATGGGGCTCTCGCCTTGGCGCCGCCCACATTCGTTTTAAGCAGTTGCGAGAACTTCACGAATTCAGGGCGGTTCCTTTTCAACATGTGGCTCTCGCCTTAGCGCCGCATGCACTCGTTTTAAATATTTGCAAGAGCTTCACGGATTGAGAGCGGCTCCTTTTCAGCATGTGGCTTTCGCCTTAGCGCCGCGCACATTCGTTTAGAAGGTTTACAAGAACTTCACGGATTCAGGGCGGTTCCTTTTCAACCTGTGGCTATCGCCTGAGCGCCGCGTGCACTCGTTTTAGACATTTGCAAGAGCTTCACGGATTGAGGGCGGCCCCTTTGGAAAATGTGGCTTTCGTCTTATCGCCGCGCACATTCGTTTTACAGCATTGCAACAGTTTCGTTGGCTATTATATTTAACGTACCAGATATTGTGTTTTAGAACGGTTCAGGATTGTCAGGGCGCAACAGTTACGTTGACTCGCGGTTTTGGGATCCCAAGGATGGTGTTTTGGCACAACTCAGGGACGACAAGATGCAACAGTCAGGTTCACTGGTGGCGCTGAAATATTGATGGTGTTTTGGGACGCTTCGGGATTTTCACACGGTTGCCCCCCAACAGGGCAATTCCTTCAGTGGAAGTGAACCCTTGTATGGGGCCTGTGAAGAGGGAGGATGTTCTCCAACATCGCTGATGGGTCTTCGGCTTGCACTTGGCCTCCTCCTCCTCTTCCTCCTCCTTTCCCATCATCATCGACATCACCGTCGCCACCACCATCACCACCACCATCATCAGCAGCAGCATCATCAATATCCATCATTACACTCATCATCATCAGCCTCAGCATATTCATCATTTCACCTTCATCCTCATCCTCCTCATCAGCGTCATCGTCACCGTCATCGCCATCGCAATCCGTCGGCATCGCCATCATCATCACCGTCAACATCACCATCACCATCATCGCAAGCAACATCAGCACCATTATCATCATCATCACCACCACGACCATCACACCCACCACCACCACAACCACCACCACCACCACCACCACCACCATCATCATCATCATCATCATCATCATCATCATCATCATCATCATCATCATCATCATCATCATCATCATCATCATTGACATCACCATCGTACTCATCATCAGAACCGTTATCGCCGTCGCCATCAATATCCGCATCATCACGACCATCATCAGCATCAACATCAGCAGTATCATCATCACGATCATGATGATGATGATGATGATGATGATGATCGTCATGATCATCATCATCATCATCATCATCCTCACCATCATTATCGTCATCCTCAGCATCACCACCATCATCACCATCATCATCATCATCATCATCCTCATACTCATCATCGTCATCATTTTCTTCACCATCAGCAGCAGCAACGTCATCATCGCCATCAACATCATCACCACCACCCCCATCATCAGCATCACCATCAACACTACCACCATCATCATCAGCATCATTCACAGCCATCATTATAATCATCATCGTCGTCATCAGCCTCAACATCTTCACCATTTCGCCCTCATCCTCATCCTCATTATAAGCGTCATCGTCACCGTCGCCATAGCCATCCGTCGGCATCACCATCATCATCACCATCAACATCTCCATCACCATCATCGCGATTATCAACATCAGCATCATCATCACCACCACCATCAGCACCATCACCACCACAACCACTGCACCCACCACCACCATCATCATCATTTTACTAATCAACATAATCGTTATCTCCGTCGCCATCACTATTCGCATCATCACGACCATCATCATCATCATCACCATCAGCAGTATCACCATCTCGATCATGATAATGATGATGATGATGATGATGATGATGATGATGATGATGATGATCGTCATGATCATCATAATCAGCACCATCATCATCATCCTCATCGTCACCCTCGACATAAGTATCGTCATAATCCTCGTCTCCGTGGTCATCATCATCCTCATCCCCATCATCACCACCATCATCCCCACCACGATCACCAACATCGTCAACAGCATCGTCGCCGCCATCGTCATGATCACCATCAGCAACATCATCATGCTCGCTCGCGCTCCTTCTCCCGGTTCTCTCCGCCCTCCTCCCTCCCCCGTCCTTTCTCCGCCCTCCTCCCCGCCCCCCCCCCCCTCCTCGTCCTGGCGGCGCGCAAAAAAGGGGACTGCTTCTTAGAAGCCGCTGGCCCTACACTGGGTAGTCGAAGCCAATCTGGCAGGCCCAATCTGGCAAACGGGGCCAATCTGGCGAGGGAGCCAACGCGAATCCGGTCTGGCGGATCACCCAAATCGTCCAGCTTGGCCAGGCCAGATTGGCCCTTGGGGCCCAATCCAATCTGACAGTCTGGCCTTCGACTACCCAGCTACATCTGCAGATAAGGCCTGCTCCTCCCCCCTCCCCCCATCACCCCCTGCGCGTGGCTGATCGCTCCCCCATTCGCATTGATCTGCCAGGGTGCAGGTTGCGGTTCCCCGACCGGTCCTCCAGGATGCTGGCGCTCCAGGGGCAAAATGCTGGGAGCGAAGGGCGATCTGCCTGCTCAAAACACGGGGCCGACCCAAACAGCGCTGCCGCGCTACATAGCGCCCGTGCCCCAGACACTTGGTTTTTGCGTCAACCTGCGCGGCAGGCGCCGTGCGTTTGTGTGTAATGTGTGTTGGGTGTTGTGTATGTGCGCGAGTGAAAGCCCATACGCGCGGAGCCGCGTGCGGTAAACATCCGATGCTTGTGGAACCGTGCTCATGTTCACGTGCGTGTGTGTACGTGTCTGAGTGAGTGAGCGTGTGTGTGTGTGTGTGAGAGAGTGTCTGAGTGAGTGAGTATGTGAGTGAGTGTGTGTGTGTGCGTGTGTAGCGCCGTCTCCCGCCCTCGCGAGACCTGCGCCGCAACTGCCCACCCACCGCGGCTGCCTCACCGCCCCCCTGGCGCGCTCGAGCACCACCGCACGGCCCCGCCGCCCCGCCGCCCCCCCCCCCGCCCCCCGCGGCTGCCCCCCCCCCCGCAGGCCCCCGCTGCCCAGATCTGGCACACGGCTCCACGGCGGCTTGAAATGCAACCCCAGAGATCCGACGTCGTGATTTTTTCAATACGGGGTCCCCAGAAGTCTCGACCCATTCCCCGGGACCGGTTTCTCATCCTGAGTTGTTTTTTGGCGGTCCTGGGGCCCGGCGAGGGCCCCTCGAGGCCGAAAATAGCGAAAAACCTCCGTCTTGATTTTTTCAATACGTTGGATCTCTGGGACTGCAAGTCTTCACCCTAAATAACGCCGGCCCTTGGCTGCCGCGGCCTCCCTCTGGGGGGGGGGCCCCAAGGTGCGCCCCCGCTGCCGGGCCCGGTGGGCCGAGCCCGCCCGCGCGCCCTCCGCCGCGTCGGGCCCGCAGCCCGGCTCCGCCGCGCTGCTGCGCGCGTGGCCGTGGCGCCAACAAGTGTGTGCGTGCGTGCGTGCGTGCGTGTGTGCGTGCGTGCGTGCGTGCGTGCGTGCGTGCGTGCGTGCGTGCGTGTGTGCGTGTGTGTGTGTGTGTGTGTGTGTGTGTGTGTGTGTGTGCGTGTGTGCGTGCGTGCTGTGCTGTGCTGTGCTGTGCTGTGCTGTGCTGTGCTGTGTTGTGTGCGTGCTGTGCTGTGTGGAGCCCCATGCGAGTGGAACTCCGATGAGAACGGGGAGGGGCAGGAAGAGGAGAGGACGAGAAGGCGGAGGAGGAGGAAGACCAGTGCGAACCCAAGACTACATAAGACTCATCAGCGATGTTGGGATACCATGGCTATCCGTGAAACACTTGCAGATTATCAAGACGAGTGTGCGCGGGGACCAGGCGAGAGCTACCTTTTGAAAAGGAACAGCCTCAATCCGCGGAACCCATGCAGTTTGTTATAGCGAATGTGCGGGGCGCTACAGAAAGAGCCACATTTTGGAAGCAACCCGCCATCTGCGAAACTGCTGCCAACTTTTGAGCTTCAGGATCATAGATGACGGGGAAGTCTCAGGGGCCCGCCCTTCCGACTGGCCTCGGAGTGCAACAGGGAGGAGTTAGTTATAAGAAAATAAAAAGAAGAGGAGGAGGAGGAGAAAGAGGAGGGCCAGTGTAAACCCAAGAGTCACCAACGATGTTTGAATAAGCCCTCCCCCAAGCTCCCTCTTCATAGGCCCCTACAACGGTTCATTTCCACGGAAGGACCTGCCTTGTTGGAAGGCAACCAATCGAAGACACTGAAGCATGCCAGAATAGTGTTCTCGGTATTCCAACGCCACGGTAATCTTGACGCTGCGCCTTCACTGTCCTGAATCGTGCCAGAACGCCATTCCTGGGACTTCAACACCGCGAGTCATCATGACTGCTGCACCCTCATAGCCGTGAATCCTTCCAAAACGTCATTTATGGTACGTCGACCATGGGAATCCGCAAAACTCTTTCTTGTATCAAATATGTGCGCGGCGCTCAAACGAGAGCCATCTTTTGAAAAGAAACCGCCCTCAATCCGTGAATTTCTCTTGCAAGTGTTGGAAACGAATGTGCGCGGCGCTAAGGCGAGAACCACTTTTAGGAAAAGGCGCGCCCTCAATCCGTGAAGCTCTTGCACAGGTTGAACACGAATGTGCGCGGCGCCCAGGCGAGAACCACATTTTGAAAACCACCCGCCTTCAATCCGTGAAGCTCTTGCACAAGTTGAAAACGAGTGTGCGCGGTGCTAAGGCGATAACCACATCTTGAAAACCACCCGCCCTCAATCCTTGAAGCTCTTGCAAATTTTGAAAGCGAATGTGCGCGGCGCTGAGGCGAGAGACACTTTTTGAAAACGGCCCGCCCTCAACCCGTGGAAGCTCTTGCAAATGTTTAAAACGAATGTGCGCGGCGCGAAGGCGAAGACCACATCTTGAAAACCACCCGCCCTCCATCTGTGAAGCTGTTGCAAGCTCCAGAGTCCTAAAGGGTGAGGAAATCTCAGGCGAAACGCCCAGCCCGCCCTAAAAACTGGGCTCGGGGTGCGACACGGAGAAAATATGTATCGGAGGTTGGGGGGTAAGATCGACGTGGAACGGAGAGCCCCCCTACCGGGAAATCGATTTCGGTTTCGTGTTCGTGCGTGCCGTGCGTGCGGGCGAGGCGAAGCTGCGTGGGCGGGCGAAAGAAAAGTCTCCTGTGGCTGAGGCGCGGCCGGACCAAATGATTCTCCACCGGGGCGCGGGGCCGCGCGGTGTCCCGCCGGTGTCCCGGTGGTGTCCTCTGTGGCTGAGGCGCGGCCGCACCAAATGATTCTCCACCGGGGCGCGGGGCCGCGCGGTGTCCCGCCGGTGTCCCGGTGGTGTCCCGGTGGTGTCCCGTCGGTGTCCCGTCGGTGTCCCGATGATGATGTTGATGATGATTCTGATGATGATGATGGTGATGATGATGACGGTGATGATGATGATGATGATGACGATGGCGATGATGATGATGATGATGATGATGGTGATGGTGATGATAAATGATGATGATGCTGATGATGATGATGATGATGATGGTGATGACGACGTCGATTGTGAGATCGATTGTGATCGGAGGTTGGGGGGTGAGATCGAAGTGGAACGGAGAGCCCCCCTACCGGGAAATCGATTTCGGTTTCGTGTTCGTGCGTGCCGTGCGTGCGGGCGAGGCCCCGTGCACCCACCAGTACAGGCTAGGCTTTGCCAGCCGCTCTCTCCGAGCGCGCCCCGTTCCTTCGGGCGGCCGCGCGGGCTCGCCGCCGCGGCTGGAAGCGAATCGAAAAACTGGGGCGTCTGGGCCCGTGGAGTTCGGCCGTCTACAAAAAAGGGATACGCCGACAGGACGCCGGCGCGGGCCCCTGGGAGGGGTTCCGGTTCCGTTTTGAGGTTGGCGCCGGGGTTCGGTCGAGGTTTCCTGGCCCTCGGAGGCCATGCTCGCCGCCGCGGCTGGAAGCGAATCGAAAAACTGGTGCGTCTCGGCCCTTGGAGTTGGGCCGTCGACATAAAAAGGGATACGCCGACAGGATGCCGGCGCGGGCCCCTGGAGTCGTCGCTCGCCGTCGCTGTTGGAGTCGGCGTCGGTACGTCCCTGCAGGTTCCCTTGGGAACTCCTGAATCGTTCCCGCGGCCTTGTTGTATCATCATGCCGCGCTGTATGCTGTGCCGGCCTTGACGCCGTCAGACCGCAGCCCATCACGGTTCTGTGTTCGGAGAGTTCCCGCGGACCTTTGGCCAGTCCCGCGGCCATGGCCGCCGCCGCCCGCATGCTCAGACATGCGCTGCCTGTGTCCCAGGGCCAGGCTTTGCCAGCCCCAGGGACAGAGGCACCCTACGCGGGCTCGCGCAGACTCGCGCAACGATACGAGTACAAGGGCACTTCCTTTTCGGGCATGGTGGAACTCCATCCTCAGCGCCTGCTGACTCGAGAGGAGTTCAAGACGAACTTGCCGGCAGCACCAAGCGTGCTGAAAGTCTCTGTGCTTCCAAAGATGTTTGTGGCCACTCGGCGTTTGGGTTGGCCATTTGGGATTTCGGGGGTCTTCGGGGGCCTCCGCGGGAGGAGGCATCTTGAGCCATCTCCGGTTATCTTGCACCATAGTGGAGGCCATATGGGGTTCCCCGGGATTGCTTACGAGGGTGACCCTCAGGTCGTGGACAAGAGCTCCAAGACCTCGCAGGGCAACCGAGGCGACCACGTCTTCGAGCAGAACCTGGAAGTCCACCTGCACCGCGAGCCCCATGTAGCTCTGGAGTTCGAGATCACGCGGAACAACCACATGAAGCACATGGAGGGGCGCCCTTACACTGAGACAGCGATGTTCAAGGACCCCCCCACAAAAAAAAAAACGGCATCACGCGGCGGCGTGGCGCGTGCTCTTGCGCGCCGTCAAGGGCCAGGAGCTCCTTCCACAGCATGCCCGCGACTACTGCAAGAGCTGCCTGACGAGACACGGTACCTGGGAAGACGACGTGCTCCCAGAGGGCCTGGAGGGGATCCCGCTTGAGCCAGGCTTTGCCAGTCCTGCGGGGTCTTCCAGCTCTCCGACGCAGGCACCAGGCCTTCCAACAGCGCCAGGCCTTGCCAGCTCTCCGACTCAGGCACCGAGTCGCAAGCCAACGTTCCCGTATCCTTTCCAGAACGCTCCCGCGATGCCCGGGGGCCAGGCGACCGCCTCTGCGGCGCGGGTGGAACCCTGCCCCACCGAGTCGGCCTCAATGAGTCAGGGTGGCCGCGGGGTCCCGCTTGAGCCAGGCTTTGCCAGTTCTGCGGGGGTGGGGGCTTCAATAAATCAGGGCGGCCCGACCGGGCCTCCTGCCAAGAAGAGCAAAGCGGCGCCCGGGGGTGCCGCGATCGCCCCTGCGGCGCAGGTGAGCGGAGGGGCGCGCCAGGCCTCCTGCCCGGAGGGCCTCAACTACTGCGAGGCTGGGGTCACGGAGCTGAGAGCGTTCGAGCGGGACGGGAACATTGCATCTTTGGTCAAGGCCCAGGACCTTCTGCTCAAGGGGATCGAGCGCATCTCGGACGTCTTGCCTGAGGGGCGCGATTTGGACGGCACCGAGTACGAGACGCTAGGTGCGGAGTTCAACCGGTTCGTGGAGATCGCGGAGGATGCGCGCGTGCGCATGCGGACCGAGTTGGAGGCGGCAAGGAGGCCAGCGGGCGGGGAGCAAGCGGTGGCAGGCGAAGCCCAGGGGTCGGGGCCAGGCTTTGCCAGCCCGGCGTCCCAGGGGCAGAAGAACGAGGACAAGGCGGATGCGGAGAAGACGCCGCCAGGGTTCGACCCCGAAGCCGATTGGACAGAGGGTGCGGCGGACGTGCGCCAGTTCGACATCGCGGCTGACCCGCGCGAGGAGCTGGCCGAGAAGCCCGATGGGGACCCGGCCGCCGCCCGTGAGTCCAGGGAGGTCCGCGCTGCACTCGGCGCCGAAGTTCTTCCCATCCCGGATTTTTGAAGCTTGTGCAGGATCGGCCGATGGCCAGCAACGCCGCCCTGGACGATGTTCGTGCTATGAAGAGTCGCGGTGTGGAGCACGCGCGGCACCGAGTCATCGATGGGCCCGACGATCCCGAGGTGCAGGGCAACATCGACAGGATGCGCCGCGAGGCCTGGGACAAGCACGAGGAGCGTCGGAGGACATGTGCCCGTGGCCTGGACACGCGGGGCATGTTCTTGGGCCGCGAACTGGTGTGCGTCAAGCTGGTCAGTGCCGGCGCGGTGCCCATGACTCCGAACGAGTTTTTGAATGCGGCGTCTAAGAGGTCTCTCTGCGTCAAGGATCTGTCGCGGCCACCTCCAAACACGCAGGCACGGGGGGGCCGCTTGCGCATGCTCGCGCTGCGGGAGCATTACCAGACGTTGTTCAAGGAGCTCCCGGATAAGGCAGCGCAGAAGTTTTCGCCGAACCAGCTGGGGGACGACGACGGACCATCGAAAGCGCTGGTGGGTTTGGTCAATCACCACTCTGGCGAGGTGGTGGAGCTGGACGGGTGCAGAACGCAGTGGTGCCTTCGCATGGTCGCACCAGGCATTGCCAGTGCCGCGCAATTCGAGAATCCACAATTCCGGCGCGTGCAAGTCGGTTACACCGTGGGACGACGCCCGGAGGGGCGGCGCGAGCACGGCCGGTGCGGGCCCGAGCTCTTCGCCAAAGCCGTCGACGCACAGGCCCAGCGCGAAGCCGCCGCCGTGAACGAGGGCGAGGACATCAACCCACAGGTCTACATGCCCGCCTGGGCCCGCCAGTGGAGCAGGGTATGCGTTCCGTGCGAGGCGGTCGAGACGCACGAGTGGTGTCGGCAGAGCCCCGTCACGACGCTGGGGGAGCTCTTCTGGGACTTGGGCCGGACGCACACGGCCAAGGCCATCTGCGCCTTCTACAGGACGCTCCGGCTGGTCGCGTTGAAGAGGGACAAGAACAGTTCCACCAAGGCGAGCAGTGCGCCAGGCTTTGCCGGCGCATCTCGGCCAGCCGGGTCGGCAGCTGCTTTCGGTTTCACGGGGTCCGACCTCCAGGCGCCCCGCATCCGCGCAGATTACTCGTGCCCGGCGACCAACCGCGAGGTGCTCGTGGAGGACTACATAGAGGCGGTGGGCTTGTCCACAGCGTACGTCAGCTCCAAGACCAAACAAGAGTTGCTGGACGAGGCTGCGAAGTGCGCGACGTTGGTGTTGCTTCGGGACATGCGCCCGCCGTGGCTGGATCACGTTGTCCCCCAGGCCTTGCCAGGGGACGTCTTGTTGTCCAAGTTCACCAGACCGTCATTCCTCTACTGGGACGCCAGCTTCCTCGACATGCTTTTCGGCACCGCTCTGGGAAGCGATCTCAACGACCAAGCGGTCAGCGTCGACTACCAGCTGGCGGGTGTCATCGCGCGCCCCCTGTATAAGTGCACGCAGATCGTCGACGCCAGCACCGGAGCAGCGTGCATGAACGTCGCGTCGATGCCACGGCTTTTGCGGGACACCGCGGGTCGGGGCCACTACGCGTGCAAGGAGTGCGCCGAGAGGAAACAGGGCGCCGATGAGACGCCGGGCTTTCCCAGTGTTGCCCTTCGCACCCTGTACTTGTACCCCGCGGTGTTCGGGCCGGATGGCGAGCCCACGCCGCTTCGCGCGATGGCGCCCCATCGCGCGTTCGCGCGCGCGCCTCCGGAGAATTGGGGGCGAGGCGTCGAGCGAGTCCAGCGCCGCGCGGTGGCCCAGGCGAACCCCGCGATATCCACGGCCACGCCGACATGGCACACTTACAACGCGGAGGAGAGCGAGGCCATTTGGATCGCATCCCGTGCGTACAAGGCCACGCCGCCGAGCAAGACGTGAATGGAAGGGGGGCCCTGGCTGCGCCAGGCTTTGCCAGCGCTTGCAGGCTCCTGCATCATGAAGGATATAGTTTTTGATTTCGCGTAGGCTGCGCCAGGCTTTGCCAGCGCTTGCCAGGCCGCGCGCAGGCTGCGCGTAGGCTTCGCCAGCGACCCCTGGAGTTGGTCTGTCTACATAAAAAAGAATACGCCGACAGGACGCCGGCGCGGGACTCCGGGAGCGGCCCCGGTTCCGTTTTGAAGTTGGCGGCGGGGTTAGGCGGAGGTTTCCTGGACCTCGGAGGCCCTGCTCGCCGCCGCGGCTGGAAGCGAATCGAAAAACTGGTGCGTCTGGGCCCGTGGAGTTGGGCCGTCTACATAAAAAAAATACGCCGAGAGGACGCCAGCGCGGGCTCCTGGGAGGGGTCCCGGTCCCGTTTTGATGTTGGCGCCGAGGTTAGGTCGAGGTTTCCTGGCCCTCGGAGGCCCCGCTCGCCGCCGCGGCTGGAAGCGAATCGAAAAACTGGTGCGTCTCGGCCCCTGGAGGTGGGCCGTCTACATAAAAAGGGATACGCCGACAGGACGCCGGCGCGAGCCCCTGGGAGAGGTCTCGGTCCCGTTTTGAGGTTGGCGCCGAGGTTAGGGCGAGGTTTCCTGGCCCTCGGAGGACCTGCTCGCCGCCGCGGCTGGAAGCGAATCGAAAAATTGGTGCGTCTGAGTTGGTGCGTCTGGACCCCTGGAGTCGACCCGTGTACATACAAAGGGATACGCCGACAGGACGCCGGCGCGGGCCCCTGGGAGAGGCCTCGGGTCCGTTTTGAGATTGGCGCCGAGGTTAGGTCGAGGTTTCCTGGCCCTCGGAGGCCCTGCTCGCCGCCGCGGCTGGAAGCGAATCGAAAAACTGGTGCGTCTGGGCCCCTGGAGTTGGTCCGTCTACATAGAAAGGGATACGCCGACAGGACGCCGCCGCCGTCGCTGTCGCAGCAGTTCTCATCAATTGCATTTGCACCATGTGCAACCCGACAAAGGGAGGGAGAGGAGCCTCAGCAGGCCTCCGAGAAAAAAATCTCCACTGGCATCGTCAGGAGAACAATCACCACTGTTGCCGATTGCTCGGCCCCTCCACCCCCCCAACCTCCTTATCACCCGCAGGGTGGTCGTATAGGTAAGGAAAAGGATTGGAGGATGAGGAGATGGAGGAGGAGGAGGAAGAGGAGGAGAAGGAGGAGGAGGAGGAGGGAGTAGAGACTGGAAGGAGGAGGAGGAGGGAGTAGAGGCTGGGAGGAGGAGGAGGAGGAGGAGGAGGAGAGGAGGATAGGAGGAGGAGGAGAAGAAAGAAGGAGGAGGAGGATGTTGAGATGGAGGGGAGGAGGAGGAGGAGCAGGGGAGGAGGAAGACGAGTGAGGCGGAGGAGAAGGAGGAGGAGGAGAAGGAGGAGGAGAGGAGGAGAAGAGAGGAGGAGATGGAGGAGGAGGAGGAGGAAAAAAAGGGCGGAGGTGGAGGACAAGGAGGAGGAGGAGGAGAAGGAAAAGAAGGGATGAGGAGAGTGAGGGAAGGGGGAGGAGGAAGAGGAGAGGGGGAGGGGGAGGGGGAGGAGGAAGAGAGGGGGAGGAGGAGCAGGAAGAGGAGGAGGAGGAGGAGGAGGAGCAGAAACCCATGTTTGGGGCATCCCCGCTGAGCGTTCTTCTGTGTCGTTCCGTCTCCTGGCGGGGGCCCACCTTGTGGGGGGATCTCGACGCCGCTGACCGATGGTGGCCGCGCTGCAGGAGAAACAAAAAGCCTTCCAGGGGAGCAGACAACGGCAGAGGAGCCCGGCGCCAGCCCCACTGGTAGAAGGCCCGGAGGGCAGACGGGTGCACCGCAGATGCAGCATCCGTCTTGCCCTGACTCGATGCGGGCCCCGCTTTCGCGGGCCTCCTCCGGGGGCGCAGACGACGGCATACACGTGAAGGATCGGAAGCACGCGCCGATTTCTTGCATCGGCGCTGGAACCTTCTTTCGTGGCGCGCGGAGGTGAAGGGGCCCAGGGGCACACAAATGAATACACACAAATAAAAAGATTCCCCATATTCTCCCATATTTTCTGAGTTTCTGTCTTCCCCACCACTTCCCATATTTTGCCATATTTTCTGGGGAATCGACGATTAATTGTGTCTGTGTGGTTTTTCCCCTCCTGAGGAGGGGGGCCCAGCGCCGATCCACGAAATTCCGCGCGGAGCTCCAAAAGTTTACGGCGGGTTCGTGTCGTGTGCTGTGCCGACTTCGACGCTGGTTTCTGACACCGCCCGCGGGGGTCACTCAACCCCGAACGATCGGCCGTTTCCGGCGCGTCAGATGGTTCAACATCGACCGACTCTGGATCGCCGGTGGCGTTCAACGTTGTACGCCGGTGGCGGGGTCGCCGCCGGTCGGCACGAATCGAACCAACAGTGCGCGTACTCCAGATTTCGTAATAAAAGGGAGGGGGTCTGGACCCTCCAAGACAAGCCATTTCAGACCTCCCCCGTGGGAGAACCCGCCAAAACATCGTCCCCAGACCCCCCCAGGCCCTCCAAGATAGCCTGGAAGAGACCCCCCCCCCCGAAATGAGACCCCCCTCCCTTTAGTACGAACTCTGGAGTATGTATTCTTCTCTTGCTCGATCCTCCTCCTCGCCCTCCTCCCGCCGTGTTTGCGCGGCCCTCGGCGCTCGGCAAATCTGTGCTTTTCTGCCGCTCTTGCTCTCCTTCGAGCCTCCTCAGTCGCTCTCGTCCCGCTGTGTGTGTGTGTGTGTGTGGCCAGCGGCGCTCGACGGTTTGTCCTTCTGCCGCTCTTTCTCCTGCGATTACTCCAGAGTTCGTACTAAAGGGAGGGGGGTCTCATTTCGGGGGGGGTCTCTTCCAGGCTATCTTGGAGGGCCTGGGGGGTCTGGGGACGATGTTTTGGAGGGTTCTCCCACGGGGGAGGTCTGAAATGGCTTGTCTTGGAGGGTCCAGACCCCCTCCCTTTCAGAGTGAGGGGGTCCGAACGGTCATTCATTGTCACTGGGTTGCGATGGCTGATGTGGGAATTCCCGCGGTGAGGATTTTTGTTGTTGTTTGTTTGTTGTTGTGTTGGTTTGTTGTCTTCGTTCCCACCCGCAACCACGCCCGCGACCACGCGACGACCCACCGAGACCACACGCGACCCCACCCCGGCGAACCCACCCGCACCACCCCGCGACCCACCCGCGGACCCACCCCGACGACACACCCGCGACCCACCCGCGACCCAATACCCGCGACCCACCCCGCGGACCCCCCCCGCGGCCACACCGCGGACCCACCCCGGACCTCCCGGACCCAACCGCGACCCAACCCGCGCCCACCCCGCGACCCCCACCGCGTCTTACACCCCGCGACCCACCCGCGACCCACCTTCGACCCAAACCACGTTCAAGGTACAATCCACAATTTTCGGCGCCTGCGGCGGGCTTTTTTGCATTCCTTCCAAGTGGAGAGCCCGCGACACATCCCGTGACCAACTCGCGACCAACCCGCGACCCAAACCGTGTTCAGGGTACAAACCACATTTTTCGGCGCCTGCGGCGGGCATATTTTGCATTCGTTTCAGGTGGAGAGCCCGCGGCCCACCCGCGACCACGTTCAGGGTACAAACCACATTTTCGGCGCCTGCGGCGGGCATCCTTTGCATTCTTTCCCTGTGGAGAACCCGCGGCCCACCCGCGACCCAAACCTCGTTCCGTGTACGAACCATTTTTTTGGCGCTTGCGGCGGGCTGCTTTTGCATTCCTTCCAGGTGGAGGTGGAGAGCCCGCGACCCACCCGCGACCTAAACCACGTTCACTGAACAAACCAATGCCGCACAAGCGCGGCGGCGGATTCTTGCATGCAGTCTGAGCCCGCAAGGACCTCTTCACGCCCCGCACATCCACGCCAGCCCGTCCAGCAACTTTGCCCTGGCGAGTTGCCTTGATCAGAGAAGGCGGGGAGCATAAAGTGGAAAAAAGGATTGCGTTGCAGTTATCTTGGGAAAGGAGGGGGAGGCAGGATGAGTAAACAGGGGACGATGAGAACGTGGAAGAAGAGAGGATGTAAGGAGAACGTGGAGAAAGAAAAGGAGGAGGAGCAGGAGGACGAGGGGGAGGAGGGGGAGGAGGGGGAGGAGGAGGACGAGGAGGGGGAGGATGGGGAGGATGATGATGATGGACGACAATGGGAGGACGATGATGGAGGCCGATGAGGGGGAGGACGACAATGGGAGGACCATGATGAAAAAAGGGGGGGAGAGGGAGGACGAGGAAGAAGAGGAAGAGGAGGAGGACGAGGTGGAGGAGGAGGATGACGATGACGATGAGGACGAGGAAGAGGAGGAGGAGAAGGAGGAGGAAGAGGAGGAGAAGGAGGAGGAGGAGGTGGAGGAGAGCGCCATCGACAAGGAAGGTGGGGGCCACGAAGTCCGCCGGCTCGACGACGCCCGCGTCGCCCGCGCCCGCCCCCTCACTCTTATCCGCAATTGC
>CAUYUJ010002009.1:38284-40784 GCA_963575745.1 Prorocentrum cordatum
ATCATCATCCTCATCATCATCATGCTCGACCTCCTCCTCCTCCTCCGCCTTCTCCTCTTCCTCTTCCTGGTCCTCCTCCTCCTCATCTTCCTCCTCATCCTCCTCCTGCTCTCCTCATCCTCCCCCTCCTCCTCCGCCCCTCCGCCTCCGCGTCATGGTCCGGCTCGGCTTCCTGTTTGTTCTCTCTCTCTCTCTCTCTCTCTCCTCTCCCTCTCTCTCTCTCCTCTCCCGCCTCTCCCCCTCCTCCTCCTCCTCCTCCTCCTCCTTTTCCTCCTCCTCCTCCTCCTTCTCATCCCCTCCTCCTCCTCCTCCTCCTCCTCCTCCTCATCCTCCTCATCATTCATCCTTTACCTCCTCCTCTTCCTCCTCCTCCGCCTCCTCCTCCTCCTCCTCCTCCTCATCCTCCTCCTAGTCCTCCTCCTCCTTCTCCTCCTCCTCCTCCTCCTCTTCCCCTTCCTCCCCTTCGGTGCATAAACGTCTCCGCTACGTGTACCGTTGTACCCCCCCGAATCGCGAGCCACGCATGCCATGCAGCGGGCGGAAACGAAACCGCGTCCTCACCTCGATCCTCACAAAACTGAGGAGGGAAGGCAGGCGAGATGGTCCCACGGAGCCGACTCACAAAAACCCCAGCGGGATTACTGCTAAAGCTCAAAACGCGCCTACCACGAGGGGTAAAACACAAACTCCCCTCTTTGAATCGCTGCTTGGTGCTCAGTTTGTTGCAGGAGGGAGGCTCCATGCGTCGCACCGGCTCCACCTGAAGAAGGAACGTTCTTTCGATATGTGTTTGGTTTGCGGCTTCACGGTGACCTCTGACGGACGCCATCCTGCCAATGAGTGTGCTGGAGGGAAGGGCCCGACCAAGAAGGGCCATGAGAACCTATCCGGGATCCATATGAACCTCTTCCCGCCCCACCGAGCCCCACCCGCGGCCTTCGCTGCGGCGGCATCCGCGCTGGCAGTCTCTGCGTCTCGGGCTCCTGGAGGGGCCAATAGGCCACATTTGGGACCGCCACCCGTTGATGACTATGTTGCAGTCTCGTCCGCGCGCGCGTCCCACGACGTGGCCTCCTCCATGCAGCTGGCCAGCGACGACGACCCGCCGCCCTCTTGTGCTTCTGCCAGCGCCTTCCTCTCACAGGCCGCTGGAGGAGTTGCCCCTACAATTGTTGCGGCCTCTTTGCGGGAGGAGGGAGGAAGTGAGCAGGCAGGAGCTGCTGGCAGTCTGTCTGTCGGCAGTGCGCAGCGTGCGGATGATGATAGCAGTGACTGAGTTGTCTTCTCGCTATACCTTGGCGCATCAGCCGAATCCTCCTCCTCCTCCTCCTCATCCTCCTCCTCCTCCTCCTCCTCCTCCTCCTCCTCTTCCTCCTCCTCCTCCTCCTCCTCCTCCTCCTCCTCCTCCTCCTCCTCATCATCATCCTATTCCTCGGCCTCTTCCTCCTCCTCCTCCTCCTCATCATCATCATCATAAATCATGTTCCTCACCGTCAGCATGTTCATCCTCCTCCTCATCATCATCACCACCACAAATACCACCACCACCATCATCATCATCATCAACATCATCATCGTCATCATCATCATTCATCATCATCATAATCATCATCATCCGCATCATCATCATCACCATCACCATCATCATCATCATCATCATCATCATCATCATCATCCTCATCATCAGCAGCAGCATCAGCATCAGCATCAGCATCAGCATCAGCATCAGTATCATCATCAGCATCATCAAAAACATTAAACTAATCCGCCGACCCCTTGGGGTTCATCGGCGCGTGAGAGCTTCCCCCTCCCCAAACCCCTCCCCCGGGAGCCCGGTCCGGTCGATTGGGAGGGGGGGGGGGTCCGGCCGGATCCCCCGGGGGGGTCATCCGCTCCCGAAAATCCTGCGAGGACCCTTCCGGTGGCCTCGAAATGGCCCCGGGACGCCAAACGAGCGCTCCAAGACGCCCAAGGTGGCCCAAAGACGGGCTACGAGGCCTCCTAGACGGCACAAGAGGTCCCCACGAGGCCCCAAGAGGTTTCGAAGATGCGTCCCAAGAGGGTCCCTAGACGCAAAAATTTGCCCATTCCCTCCGTTAAACATACATGTTTCACAAGTTCGGCTTCTGGGTTTTCCGATGCTCCCAGACGGCCCAAGAGGCCCCCAAGACCGCCCCAAGACGGCCCAAGAAGCCTCCATGAGGGCCCCACAATAGCCCAAGAGGGCCCCAAGACGGGCCAGCAGGCGTCCAAGACGGCCCAAGAGGGCCCCGAAAACGGCCCCAAGAGCGCTCCAGGAGCGCTCCGAGTGGCCTCCAAGAGAGCTCAATATGGCCCCAGACGGTCCAAGAGCGATCAAAGACACCGAAGACGGCCTCCAGACGGCCCCCAAGAGGCCCCAAGAGGCATCCAAGATGCGCCCCAAGAGGGCCTCTAGACGCAAAAAGTTGGCCCATTCCCTTCGTAAAACGTATGTGTTTCACAAATTCGCCCTTTGGGC
>CAUYUJ010002009.1:48284-62264 GCA_963575745.1 Prorocentrum cordatum
ATGGAACGGATCAAATACAAAGGGCGACATGTCGCGGTCTGGCCCGTGCACAGCCGCGCACGCACATACATTCCTTGGTCAGGCACCGCCCTCGGCAACCTGGGCAAACCTGAAACGCTCCACAGATTTCAACGTGGACGAAAAGGGAATGAGGTTTCGGCGATGCAGAAGCTGGCACATGGCAAAGCGAGACAGGCGTCTATCACCTCACAACTCGAAACCTTCGCTTGACACATCTGACATGTTTTGGCTTCAGTAAATTGAACTCACCGAACCTGATTTTTTCACTCCACCACTTGTGAGCCTCGGCTCGGACGGCAATGGGCACTCCGCGGTCCAAGACGACCCCCTTTCGGCGGCAGTTCCTAGATGACGGCCCTGAAGTTCAGGACGTACGCCACGACGTGTGTCGCGCATCCTGAGACAATGCGCGGGCCCTCGGAATGCTCGCTCCTCCAGACGGGAAGGTGGCCGCGCTCTCGCGTCGCAGAAGACTTTAGTCAAAGCCCACTGGCCTCGCTTCTGGATCTGCTGCAGCGATCGCACGCTCTCCATGATCCGGCACGATGCCGACCTTGATCAGCTTCGACGTTCGCGTGATGGACCCCAACGTGCCAAATAGACGAACCTCCAGCGCGGCTGGTCCGGAGGACGGCAACAGGGCCCCTGGCCAACTCGTTCCTGACCGCGGGGCACGGGGCGTCCCAAGGCAGGCTGTCCTCTAACAAGGTAGTGCATTTGGCCGACGTCCATCGGCCCTGAACTGCGACGTGCCGAGCGGCCATCGTCAGCACCCTATGCGGCATCTCAGGAACATCGACTACGTAATTAGCGCCCCGCAGTTGCGGATAAGAGTGAGGAGGCGGCGGGGACGTCTGCACTCTGTGAGGCTCTGAAGAAGTACGAGCCCGCTGCAATGGCCGAATTTTTCGTCAAAGTAATGTGGATGTGTCATGGATGGGTCGCGGGTGGGTCGCGGGTGGGTCGCGGGTGGGTCGCAAACCGGGTCGCGGGCGGGTCACGGGTGGGTCGCGGGTTGTTCGCGAGTGGGTCGCGGGTGGATCGCGGGCGGGTCGCGGGTGGGTCGCGGGCGGGTCGTGGGTGGGTGGGTCGCGGGCGGGTGGCGGGCGGGTCGCGGACGGATCGCGGGCCGCGTCTTGGATGGAACGACGACAACAAACAACAAACAACAAACAACAGCAATTGCAACAGCAACAACAACAACAACAACAACAATCATTTTACCCGAACGCTCAGTGGTCTCCCCAGTGCCAGGGTTTTCTTGCGACACCAGCCAATACCCCCACTTCGTGGGGGGGCCGTTCAAGCTCTACCAAATATCCAAACGACTCTTCGTGACCACCCACACCCAGCTTCCCGCCCTATGACGTTGGGACACTTCACTTCGTGGCGTGCGGACGACCCTGGCTACTACACTGGCGTGGGGTACACACCCACAGAGGTTGATCACATCTGTTACATATGATGTGGTACACGGTACACGTGAGATGGTACGCAGTGCCAAGATAGTTGGTCACATTTTTGGGGCAAATTCGTGGGGATGCGATTACAGAAGTACATGTGTTACACTGATGTTATACAGTCCCAAGGATGACGCATGCATTGCTCATAGACTCATGGCGCTATGATCCTAACTCTCAGTGCCCAACGCGCGCGTGCACAGCCAGACGGAGGGAGAGAAACACATGTATACAAGGTTCGTGACATACGCACGGTCCACCATGTTGTAAACGATCGCATGCACGGTAAGTTCTGAAATTATACGTATGTACAAGCAGACATGCGAGGGAGAAAGGGAGATGGCCATCGACAGTTCCAATACGGCCATCTTGCGCGCCTGTTGGGGCCATCTTGGGTTTTAAAGATTCATCAAGAGACCGCGAATGGATTTCGAGATTTTTCGGATGAGAAAGTAGTGCGTTTTCATATGTTTTCTGAACATCGCATCTTGAAATTATTGAAAACCCATTGTGTTTGGCAGGATTTCGACATGCGCGCGCGGCGGCCGCGCGCATGTGCACTTCGTCTCATTTTTTGCAAGGGATGGTGGCCCTCGCAGGCGCGCAACCGTTGTTGGAGAAGTTCAAAGCACCTGAAGAAGTAGCACGCAAAGACCCTTTTGACAGAAATGTTTAAAAAGTGGTGTGTTTCCTATGAATCCGCAAGAGCGCGCGGAAGGACATTTTGACAATTTTTTCTTAAAAAACCATTGGGTTTTTGATGTTTTTATGTTAAAATCGCTACGAAACCTAAGGTTTTGGAAGGATTTCGTCTTGCGCGCACGAATGTCCACTTTACCTTATTTTTTGCAAGGGATTCTTGCAATTTGATCAAGTAAAAACAAGAATTTCATTTTCTATTGTTTTTTGCAAGGGAAAACGAGCGTCAACAAAAAACCGGATCCGGAGCTCATCCACTTTTCTGAAGCTTTCGCGAAAAAATGATGAAAATGTAGCTGCGGCCTAGGCGCGGCGCAGAGGTCGCGCACCAGGGGTCCCAACAATAATAATTCTTTAGAAGGAATAATGTTCAACAACAACAACAACAGCAGCAACAATCAGTTCAAGACTGTCGCTCTACGCGCTCGCGTGCCACTCAACCCGTATATCCCAAACCCTCGGTACCCGCCCTCTTCGTCTTCGATCGTAACCCCCTCTGGGGGGCATATTTTCCTCACCTGCCGCGTGTATGTGATGCTGCCCTGAAACAAGGGAACGGAGGACGGATGGAAGGGGGAGGGAGAAGGATGGAGCACGGGATTGGCAGGAGGGGGCCAGGAGCAGAAAACACGTGGCAGAACCAGAAGGGCCCATCGGGTGGGTAGAACCTAACGGGCGGGTCGGGAACGCGGGCCCATGCGGCCAGGTGGAGCAGGCGGGTTGATGAAGCGTGAATACTGCACGAATCGCGAGGAATGCTCGAGCGACGGCGCGACTCCCAAGTAAATCATGAGAAAGGCCAAAGCGAGAGCGCGATTCCTGAGTGTCGACGGCGCGGCGTCTCAATAAACTGCGAGACGGCCCCACGCGTGAGCGCGATTCCTGCATAACTTGCGAGGAAATTGCGCGCGAGAGCGCGACTTGGAAATAAACGGCGAGGAAAGTATCCACAAGGAGCAATTGTTGTTGTAACTCGGCGGCCAGGGGCCCGATCTGAAGGCCCCTCGCCCTTGTACTGCGCCGATCCGAAATGTTCCCCAATTTCGCCGCCGTGTTCGCCGGGGCCGTCTGGGATGGCGCGCGCTGGATAAGACTCGCGGGGCCCGAGGGCGGATGGGGGCGACGTCGCGAGGACAGAGTCGGCGCGCCGATTGGCAGCCCAGCGAGGGGCCCAGTACAATGCAAGGGCAGAGCCTAAACCCCCGCCCGGGGTCGAGGGATCGGGTTCCCCTTCTGGATTCAAAATTTTTTAATCCCAGACGGTGTACTGACCCGAAAATGAGCAAACGGCATAGGACTTCCTCGAAAAAAAGCTTTCGGGTTTGGTCATGCGATGACCCGAAAAGGTCATCGACCTATCTGAAAGAGGCCAAATCAATAGGACGTGTGCCAACCAAAAAATCCGGGCCCACTTCAAACGACCCGAAAATGTGCGAACGGCCTAGGACTTTTCGAAGAAGAAGCAGCAGCAAATATGCAAACAAAAAAAGAAGAAAATAAATAAGAAAAGAAAGAAACAAAGAAAGGAACAACAAAATATTGTTGTAAAAGAGAATACATTATATATAAAAATAAATAAAAAAATATTTATATAAATTATATATATATATAAGAAAAAGAAGGGGAAAAAAAAACAAACAAACAAACAAACCAATATATATATATATATATATATTAATAATAATAATATATGCACATACACACACACATCAATCTCGAGGTCTTCGGGTCCGCCCCGAAGAAGCCGAACATGGGCAAACCGCCTAGAACATCCTATGGCAAACGGTTTTTCGGTGGTTCCGGGTCTCGTCCGAAGGAGCCGCCGATGGGCCGACCGCTCGGGACTTCCTGCACAAAAAAACGGTTTCCCGGGTGAGCCACTGTCAAACGGGAACGCGCCCCGCGCGGGATCGGGGTTCGCACGGGGGCGCGGCTGCTCGCGCCTGTCCAGGAGGCACGCGCTGCCGCGCCCGCCCAGCACAGCATATGCTCTGCATTCGCGCGGCGCCGCGGCTCTCAAATCGGAATAAAGTTTCGGAGCGCCGATGTAAAGAACCGGGTGGGAGCCCCTGAAAGGGCACTTCAAGTCAAAAAACACATACGTGCCCCGGAGGGGAGATCAACCGAAAAACTCGACATGGCAATTAAACAACAACAACAACAACAACAACAACAGCAACCACAACAACAACAGCAACAACAACAACAAAAACTTAATAATAATAATATGTATATATATATATATATATTAATTATATATATATATATATATATATAAAAAAAAAAAAAAAAAAAAAAAAAAAAAAAAAAAAAAAAAAAAAAAAAAAAAAAAAAAAAACAATAACAATAACAACAACAACCACAACCACAACAACAACAGCAACAAAAGAAACAACAGCATCATCGATAATGCTGAAACTGTTCGCTCCTATCTGATCGCGTGCCATCCAATACGTATATCCCAAGCCCTCGGCACCCGCTCTCTTCGCCTTCGATCGCACCCCCTTCGGGGTGCGTCTTTCTTACCTGCCACGCGCATTTAGCGCGGCCCCTGAAACGAGGGGAACAGAGGGCGGGTGGAAAGGGGGCGGGAGAAGGATGGAGCACGAGAGAGATTAACAGGAGGGGGGCAAGGAGCAGAAAACAAGTGGTAGGACCAGAAAGACAAATCGGGCGGGCAGACCCATGGCGGGCGGGTCGGGAAGGCGGGCCCAGGCGGCCAGGTCGAACAGGCGGGTTGCTGAAGCGCGCGTCCTGCACGAATCGCGAGGCAGTCCAGAGCGATAGCGCGGTTCCCAAGTAAATCGCTGGAAAAGCCAAAGCGACAGCGTAATTCATACGCGCCACCTCTAGCACGCCCAGCTTGCCCACGCAGACGCAGCGGGTCGGCGGCAGACCGGCGCCCAAGACGGCCGGCCTTCGGCGATCTGCCGGGGGCGGCGGCAGCCCCAGGTTCGGCCACGTGGCGGCGAGGTACTCACTGATTCTCTGCGCCGTCTGCGCCACCACGGGGGCCCACCTGCGGCCCTTCGGGAAGGCGGCATAGCACGGCGCCGACATCGCTCGATGAACCTCTCGAGCACAATGCGGGCTGTGACCCCCTATGAAGTGGGCAAGGCGCGCTCTGCCGCACACCGACCTGGCGCAGAGAAGCGCGCGCGGCTCTCTCCAACGGGACCTGGCGCACGGGAGCTCGCCAGCCGACGAAGAGCTCAACTCGCGCGCGGATCGCGCCGTGCACCCGCCCCACAGCACCAAGAATTCGACGCGCACCTGGGCCGCCGCTGCAGCCAGGCACCCAGGTCGAGACTTGCAAAACATCGTCGGCCCTGTCATCCAACGCGCGCCCCCCCCCCCACTCGCCCCCTCACTCCAGGAGAGAGCCAACGGACAGGAGTCTCGGGGTCGAGCAGTGGCGCGAGGGAAATCTTCTCAGGATAGAGATCACCTCCATAGTGGACAGAACGGCCAATATGAATACGCCGCAGGCCAGCTGGTCGCGCCTGGCCCGGGTGGCGGGCGCTGCTTCTCCTCCGCGGCGAACCCAGACACATCTCCTTTGCCGTCGGCTTCGCCTCGAAGCTATCGGGCCGTCTGCCGCTGTTTCTCAGCCTCGGCCCCCCCCTTGCCCTTGCGAGCGGCAACGCTTTTCAAATCTGGCGAGACCGCGTCGGACAAGCTCTTCTGCCCCGAAAAATACTTCGCGCACTCCAAGCTAGGCTTGTTGAGATTGCCCTCGCACGCGCCCACGATCGCCTGCGCTGGCGGACAAGGGAGTTCGGCAAAAACCACGGACCCGAGGTCCACCTGGTCGTAGTATACTCCAACGCATATATGATGGTCTTGAGCCCATACTAGACTCGATCCACGACCGCTATGTTCTTGTTCTGCGCCCACTTGTCATGCCAGCCAGACAGGACGCGGCCCATCCTCTCCCATGGCACAGAAGTGGACGGCAAGCGGCGGCGCGACCAAGGGCCAGTCCGCGAACGATGGCACTGGGCAGCGCGTCCACGGGCCAGTCCGCGAACGAGCGCCTCGACATCTCGTCCACTACCTCCTCCACGCCTTGAATCACTCCCCCTGGGCGTCGTTGTCGACCACCACGGTTCGCGCGTAATCCTTGTCGCCGCTGCCCTGACCAACCCCCAAACTGTCGCGGCCTGGCCCGTTGAGCTGGGCGGCGGGCTCGCACGGGCCACCCTCAGCTCGAGAGGCGCCCGCGCCGGCGGCGACCTCGGCCTCGTCCACCTCGCCGGGGAGCAGCAAGCGGAAGGAGTGGCGGCGGCCCCCCCGACCTGTCGCCCCAGACCTTGGACCGCAACTGCGCGCGCTCGGCGGCCGACGGCGGCACCTTCGCCCACCCGACCCCGCCCTGCTGCAAACCCCTGAAAGGGGCCGCCCGCAGGGAGCGCCAGGTCGCCGGCCCCTAGCGCGACCACCTCGCCGAGCCGCGCCGAACCGACGGATAGGTCCACCATGGCACACTCGGTGCCGCCCCTGGGAAGCAGCATCGTGGCGGTGGCCACCTCAAGGCCGTCAAGAAGAGGCGCTGGCATCGCGGCCGCAGCAAGCACGTCGGCCACCACGGGCCCACGGTCAGCGCCAGCCCCGGCGGGCCCAACGTCACTCAGCGCGTCAGTTGGCCTCTCACGCCCACTGGGCGAGATGTTGCCGTCCACGATCGGCATGGCGGCGCCGCCGGCCTCCGCAAAGGCCTCTTCCTTCGCCTTGGTGATGATGCGTTTCAGTTCCCCCGTGCCTGGCTGTTCCCTCAAGCGGTAGACCACGTCGACGAACCCGCCTGGCAACCACCCGTCACGGAGGCCGCTGGCACGGGAAGGGCCACCTGCGCATCCCCGCACGTTCTCAGCGTACGCGTGTCCGTCGGGCGGCAGTATCATCCAGACCCTTTCATCATGGCCAGCCACAGCGCCATCCGCTTGTAGTACATCGTGTCGTCCTCCACCAAGCCATGTACAGCCTGTCGGGTAGGAGGCCGCTCCACAAAGCCGTGCCCGCCGCGTCAGCCGCCACGAGCGCCAGCACGACGACAAGAGCAGCATACAGAGCAACTCGAGTAGGCGAAGTCGAGCAGGCTCGAAGCGCCCGCAACCAGGCTCCACCAATTTACAGTCCTAGCGTTCACGATCAGCGGGAACTGCGGCGCCGCGCAGTGCAGGTCGCACGGCGGGCACGCCGGGCACTCCAGCCACGGCTCGCCACCGCCAGGGCAATTGAACACTGGAACTGGTGTGAAGAGCGGCCGATGGTGTGAGGAGCGGCCGGAATTGCGCCGGTGCTGGCTGCCTGCATGGGATTGGTCCGCGAGACACTTGACGATAACTGTTGTTACAGAACGGATAAAGTACAAGTGGCCACATGTCGATCTCTGGCCCATTCAAACCCGTGTCATGATCCTGGTCGTTGTCGCCAGCGGCTGCAGCGTCGTCGTCGTCGTCGTCATCATCGTCACTGGCATCATCGCCGTCGTCATCATAATCATATCTAAAGCGTCCCTCCTCCTCCTTCTCCTCCTCCTCCTCATCCTCCTCCTCCCTCGTCCCTCATCCCTCCCTCATCCCTGTCTTGCTAAACTTCCTCCCGATCCTCCCCTCAACGACCTCCTGGTGCCCCTGTCCTTGCGACTGCTGCCGTCAGGTGAGGGAACGGGCAGGGAAACGGGGAAAAGGAGCAGAGAGGAGGCCAGACAAGAGGGAGGATGGCATACAGGAGGAAGAAGGCAAGCGGTGAGAGTGAGGAGGCAGGAGGCAGGAGGGAGGAGGCAAGGGGTCGGAAGGAGCAGGGTGGAGCAGGTAGGGAGCGGGGAGGAGCGATGAGGAAGAGCGAGGAGGGAGGAAGCAGGAGGGCAGAGGGAAGAGGGAGGGACAGGAGCGAGGAGATGAAAGGAAAGACGGAATATCACCAGCCCAGGCGTAGTGGTTTAGAGCGTTTCTTATTATTATTATTATTATTATTATTATTATTATTATTATTATTATTATTACTATTATTATTATTATTATTATTATTATTATTATTATTATTATTATTATTATTATTATTATTATTATTATTATTGTTATTCTTCTTATGTTTAATATTATTAGTAGTACTATTATTGTGATTATTATTATTATTCTTCTTCTTATTACTCTTAATATGATTAGTATTATTAATATTATTAGTATTATTATTATTATCATTATCATTATTATTATTCTTCCAAACTACCTCTCCCCAAAACCTCTCCCTGGGTCTGGACTGGGGGGGGAGCGGGTCGTCGAAGCGTCCGAGTTGGGCCAAGATGGGCCCCAGAGAACCTCATAGAGCCGAAGATGGCCTCCAACATGGCTCAAGATTGTTCCCACGATGGTCCAAGATGCCCCAAGACCGCCCCAAAGCGGCTCCAAGTGGCCACGAACCCTCTCCAGGACGCCCCCAAAAGGCCAAAACTGAAAAAACAAAAAAAAAAAAAAAAAAAAAAAAAAAAAAAAAAAAAAAAAAAAAAAAAAAAAATGCTGTGTGCCATCTCGCCTTTTCGCTTCCGATTGGCTCGATGGGTCCGAGACGGCCCCACGACGGCGCCAAGACCGCTCAAGAGAGCCTCGAGAGTGCCCCAGTAGCGCCCCAAGAGAGCCCCAAGAGACGATATCCGGGGCGTCAAAAGGGCGCGGTTATCAGGGGTCCCCCCTTCGTTCAAAGCCAAAATCACTGAAAAACTTATGTTCGAAGATTGTGGCATCTCGGGGGCATCCTTGGGAGGCGTTTGGGCCAACATGGCTCCAAGGTGGCCTCCGGGGAGACGGACATGGCCTCCAAGAGTGCTCGAGATACCTGTAAATTGCTCAAGATGCCACCAGCATGCGTCCAAGAAGCCCAAAGACCGCTCCAAGGCGGCTCCAAGTGGCCACGAAACTCCCCAAGGAGACCCCCAAGAGGCCACACTCCTTTTAAAAACTGAAGAAAATCTATGCTGTGTGCCATCTCGCCTTTTCGTTTCCGATGGCCTTCCGGAGTTTCAGGACGGCTCCAAGATGTCCCAAAAAAATAAAAAAGGCCCCAGAAGGCCCCAAGACGGCCCAATGAGCGCGCAAGAACGCTCCAAGAGGGCCCCACAAGACGACTCTGGGGGCTCAAGAGGGGCTGAACTAACTGAGTAAGGCCCCCGTCTCTGTCATGGAAATCCTCCAATATGGCCCCAAGAGGGCCTCCAAGAGAACCCCAAGCGAGACCCACGAGGTCCCCAACATAGCTGGGATAGCATCAAAAACAGCCCCAACCAGGGCCCAAGATGGCCCATGTTGAATAGATCGAAATATTGGAATGTCGGAAGAGGTTCCCATATCCGTGCCCAAAGGAGGCTCCCATATCGAGAAATCCACGAAGGCATGTATGGTTGACTCCTCCGCCTGCTCAGACAGATGCCGATATTTGGTCTGACGGCTGCCCGCCCGTTTTGTTCGACTGCACGCTCCCCCCCCCACACTTCCCTGATCAAGACAGCTCGCCTGGACATCGTTGCTGGCTGGGCTGCTGGGGGTACTTTTTTGATCGCGACCGCGAGAAGGTCGGGCGGCGCAAAGGTACGAAGCGCAGACGCAACGGCCTAAGTTAGCGAACAAGGAGAGGGAGGCGAAAAACGGAAGAGAACGAACACGGAAGACGAAGACCACGCGGTAGGGGGCACACAGGAGGCGAGCCTCGCTGCCGCTCACGGGACGGCGCACGCCTGGAAGAGCTTCCGGGCGGAGTGCAGCACGCTGCTGGGGGCACTTTTTTGTTCGCGAGCGATACAGAGCAACTGCGCGCCGTCAAGAAGCGAAGCAACACCGCCACGATCTAAATTACGTCCTACAACGGGAGCCACAGCGACCGGAGCGCGCTACGCAGTCGCTCAGGCGGCGGAGCCGGAGAAGCCCCGGAAGTCCGCCAGGCCAAGGAGGACCAGGAAGAGGGCCTCGATGCACACCAACATGGTGGGTGAATTGGGGCGTCAGACCCAGGATGCAAAGCCAACACAGCCGTCGTGCAGGTGCTCACCATACGCGTAGAGAAGAAGCAAGCGGAAGGCTAGACGAAGGTCGCCGCCAGCTGACACACGTCGTGAACGTCAGCGCGCGTCGCGGCCAGCCGTCACTCGCATGTGGGGTGGAAGCCATCTGCTGGTGATACGCAGAACGCCAACAATATTCAGAGCGAGGAGGAGGATCAGTGGCGAGCCTGGGCGGGAAGTGAGAAGGGGAAGGCCTTCTCAGAAGGCTCGAAAGTCCCCCGGCATTCTGAAAAGTTTTCTTGGCTTCCCCGAAGACACCGAAAATTTCTCAGAAGGCGCGAGGGTTTCTGAGAAGGCCCGCCGCATTATGAGAAGGCCTTCTCGTTCTCACTTCCCCCCTCGCTTCGCCGCCGAGAGGGGGGTAGAAGGAGGCGGGCTGGAGAAGCGAGGGGACGAAGAGAGGGAGCAGGGAGCGAGGAGGCAGGAGGGGCGAGGAGCGGGGACGGGGACGGGATGGCAAGAGCGAGCACCGACCATCTCCGAGAGCCGGCGCCTTGTGCTGGATCTCGGTGAGGGTCTCGAATTTGGCCTCCTTCAACGCCTCGTGCGCTGCTCCGCCGTGAAGGGGCGCCGAGGGGGCGGCAGAGAGGTAAGACGAGGACGACGACGACGACGACGACGACGACGACGACGACGACGACGACGACGACAACGACGACGACGACGACGACGACGTCGCCTGCGACGACAACGACGACGATGACGACGACAACGATGACGACGACGACGACGACGACGACGACGACGACAACGGCGACGGCGACGGCGACGGCGATGGCGACAACGACGGCGACGGCAACGGCGACGGCGACGGCGACGGCGACGGCGACGGCGACGGCGACGGCGACGGCGACGGCGACGGCGACGACGACGACGACGGCAAGACTGTGGCCCTCGTGGGCGGCTGGGAAAGAGCTGAGCCCAGCGGCCTTTCTCGCTCCCCCCTCTCCTCTCCAGGCCCGGGTCCTGTGCACCTGTATGTTCCTCGCTCTCCTTCACTCTCTGTCTTTTCTTCCCTCCCTCCGTTCACAATGTTATTGCATCTACTCCTCCTCTCAGTATTCCTCCTCCTCCTCCTCCTCCTCCTCCTCCTCCTCCTCATCATCATCATCATCATCATCATCATCATCACCAACATCATCCTCCTGCTCCTGATCATCATCATCAGCATCCCCCTCCTCCTCCTCATCCACGTCCTGCTCCTCCTCTTCCGCCTCCTCATCATCCTGCTCCTCCTCTTCCTGCTCCTCATCCTCCTCCTCCGCTTCAGCGTCCCCTTCTTCTTAGTAATAAGCTTCTTAGTAGTACGATTGTTAGCATTATGATTAATAGTACTATGCTTGTGACTGGTATTATTCTTACTATAAATATCATTCCTCTTCCTCTTCCTCTCTTCCTGTTATTCCTTTGCTTCCTCTTCTTTCTCTTCTTCCTCATATTCCTCCTCCTCCCACCCTCCGTCCCTCCCTGCCTCCCTCGATCCATCCTCTCTCCTCTCTCCTCTCTCCTATCTCCTCCTGCTCCTCCTTCTCCTCCTCCTCCTCATCCTCATCCTCATCCTCATACTCATCCTCATCCTCATCATCATCATCATCATCATCATCATCATCATCATCATCATCATCATCATCGTCATCATCAGCATCAGCATCGTCATCATCATCAACGGCAGCATGATCATGTTTAGTATCATCATCAGCAGCATCATCACCATCGTCAACCCCATCTTTCCATCATCGTCAGCATCATCATAGCCATCATCAGCATCATCACCAGCATCATCATCATCAGCATTGTCAGAATCATCACCACCATCATCAGCATCACCATTATCATCAGCATCAACATCAGCATGATCAGCATAATCATCCGCATCATCAGCATCAGCATCATCAGTATCATTACCACCACCATCATCATGATCATCGTCATCATCAGCATCGTCAACATCATCATCAGCATCGTCATCATCAGCATCACCATCAGCATCAGCATGACCAGTATAATCATCAGCATCACAAGCATCATCATCCTCCCCAACACAATCATAATCGTCTTCATCAGACTCAGCATCGTCAGCATGCTCAGCATCATCATCATAATCAGCATCATCGTTGGCAGCATCATCATCGTCAGCATAATTATCATCACCGTCATCACCATCATCTGCAACATCAGCATCATCAACATCAGCATCAGCATCAGCATCAGCATCAGCATCGTCATCAGCATAAGCATCAAAAACATCATCATCATCATCATCACCATCATCATCATCAGTAGAATCATCATCATCGTCATTAGCATCATCACCACCGTCGTCATCATCATCAGCATGATCATCATCGGCATCAGCATCATCATCATAATCAGCATCGTCATAATCATCATCATCAGCATCATCATCATCAGCATCATCATCATACTCAGCATCATCCTCATAATCAGCATCGTCATCATCATCATCATCATCATCATCAGCATCATCATCATCATCATCATCTCTCCTCCGAATCCTCCTCCTCCTCCGCATCCTCCTCCTCTCCCGCCTCGTCCTTCTCCTCATCCCCCTCATCATCCGCCTCCCCCTCCTCCTCCACACCATCATCCTCCTCCGCCTCCGTTTCCTCCTCCGCCTCCACCTCCTCCTCATCAGCCCTACCTACCTGCCCTCCATACCTCCCTCTCTCTCCCCCACTCGTTCCCTCTCTCTATCTCTGGTTATCTCTCTCTCGCTCTCTCTATCTCTCTCTCTCTCTCTCTCTCGCTCTCTCTCTCTGTCACGCTCTCGCTCTCTCTCGCTCTCTCTCTCTCTCTCTCTCTCTCTCTATCTCTCTCTCCATCACTCTCAGCTTCCTCCTCCTCCACCTCCTCCTCATCCGCCTCTTCCTCCTCCTCCTCATCCTCCTTCCCCTCCAGTGATTATTCCTCCTCCTCCTCCGCCTCCTCATCATCGTCTCCCTCCTCCTCCTCCTCCACATCCTACTCCACCGCCTCCTCCTCCTCCTCTTCATCATCTTCCTCCTCTTCCTTGTCCCGTCCTTCATTCATCCTCCTCCTCATCATTCTCCTCCTCATTCTCCTACTCCGCCTCCTCCTCCTCCTCATTATCATCCTCCTCATCCTCCTCCTTCTGATCCACCTCCTCATCCTCCTCTTCCACCTCCTCCTCCTCCTCCTCCTCCTCCTCCTCCTCTCCTCTCCTCCTCCTCCTCTTCTCCTCCTCCTCCTCCTCCTCCTCCTCCTCCTCCTCCTCATCATCCTCCTCCTCCATCCTTCTCGCCTCCCTCCTCAACTTCTTCCTCTCTCCCTCACGTTTCTCCCCCCTCCTCCTCCTCCTCCGCCTCCTCCCTCCTCCTCCGCCATCCTCCTCCGTCTCCTCGTCCTCCTGCATCTTCCTCTTCTCATCCTCCCTCCCCCTCCTCCTCCTCCTTCCTCCTCCTCCTCTCATCATCATCATCCATCCACCACCGACCACCATCCATCATCAACATCATCATCATCAGCATCATCTCATCATGCATCATCATCCTCATCATCATCATCGTCATCATCATCAATCATCATCATCATCATCATCCTCATCCTCATCCTCATCATCATCCCCCGCATCATCCTCATCAGCATCCTCATCATCATCCTCATCATCATCATCATCATCATCATCATCATCATCATCATCATCATCATCATCATCATCATCATCGTCGTCGTCATCATCATCATCATCATCATCATCATCAT
>CAUYUJ010002009.1:62364-92364 GCA_963575745.1 Prorocentrum cordatum
TCATCATCAGCAGCATCATCATCATCATGATCATCATCATCATCACCATCATCATCAACATCATCATCATCGTCATCATCATCAGCATCATCATCATCACCATCACCATCATCATCGTCATCGTCATCGTCATCGCCATCATCATAATCATCAACATCATCATCAGCAGCAGCATCATCATCAGCAGCATCATCAGCAGCATCCTCTTCCTCCTCCTCGTCCTCCATTCCTTCTCCTTGTAGATAACTCCTCCCTGGCGCACCCCGAGGCCGGTTTTTACGACGGGCCCGGCGTTTCGCCTGAGACTTCCTCACCACTTATGACTCTGAAGCTTAAAAGATAACAACCGTCTCACAGGTGGAGTGCGTGTCGTTTTCAAAATGTGGTTCTCGCCTTAGAGCCGCGCACATTCGGTTTGAAAACATTGCAAGAGTTTCACGGATTGGGGGCGGGTGGTTTTCAAAATGTGGTTCTCGCCTTAGCGCCGCGCACATTCGTCTTAAACATTTGCAAGAGTTTCACGGATTCCCATGATCAACGCACCAGACATGGTGTTTGTGAAGGATTCAAGATTATGCAGGCGCAACAGTTATGTTGATTCGCTGTGTTGAAGTCCGAGAAATGGCGTTATGGTACGATTCTGGATCGTCAAGATGCAGTAGTCAGATTGATACGTGGCGTTGAAATCCCGAGAACAATGGTTTTGCACGCTTCAGGATCTTCAAGATGTTGTCTTACAACGAGGCAGTTCCCTCAATGGAAACGAACCGCTGTAGGGGCCTATGAAGGGGGAGCCTGGAGGGAGGGTTAATTCCAACATCGTTGGCGACTCTTGGGCTTCCACGGGTCCTCCTCCTCCTCCTCCTCCTCCTCCTGCCTCCTCCTCCTCCTCCTGCCTCCTCTGAGCGTTTCGACTGCCCTGCAGCGTGATCGAGAGCGTTGTTCCTGAGCGGAGGGTACTACGCCGTTCCCCACACGGAGCCAATCGGGGCGCCGCCCTCGGGCGAGAGGAAGAGCACGAGGAGGAGGAGGAGGAGGAGGAGGAGGAGGAGGAGGAGGAGGATCGGCGGCGAGCGAGGGGGGGAAATCAGAAAAAGAAGGCCTTCTTAGATAGTCATCGGTTTACGGAACAGCGGCCCCGGAGATGAACGGAATGCTTCCGAGAAATTTGTTCGGCGTCTTCGGGGGAGGCTCAAAAAACTTCTCGGAAGACCGTGGGGGTTCTGGGCCTTCTGAGAAGGTACGTCCCTTCTGACTTTCCTCCCAGACTCGCCGCCCAGAGGAGGAGCGCCATGGCTTCTGATCATACTGATCACGCTTACGTCAAAACTGGTGTGTGTGTGTGTGTGCGTGTATGCTTGGCTCACGTGATGCCCACGTTTGTCTCACGTGCTGCTTATCCGCCACCGTGCCGCGGTCACTTAGTGGAGGTATCGTGCCCTTAAGTGCCCAATGCGTAGGAACTTCTGCACACACTCTTTCAAGCTCCAGACCCGCAACTCACAGGTATCCCGGAAACTCCTTATTTGTTCTGCGTGGTTCTTCCTGAGGCCGGGTGCACCATGGGGCCGTCCTGGACCCGTCTTGGCAAGCAGTCTCTTGGGCCATCTTGGAAGCGGCCAGCCCAAGAAGCCAAAATACCTCCAAAACCTAAGATGCTCGCGTGGGTTCACCATCCTCGCTTTGTCATGAAAAATGTCCCAGACGACCCCAAGAGGCCCCAAAGATCGTTCCAGGACAGCCCCCAAGCGCCCAAGAAGGGCACATGACGATACGATACGACCACCGCTGCGGACATCTTTCGGGCCTAGCTGGAACCAGATTTGGCAAGGCCTTGGCCTCATAAATCTGGCGCGTCTGGCCAACATGCAATGCGAGACACATGCCTAAGAAATCAGAAGAAAAAGAAACGGGAATAAGGTACTAGAGGTCGATGCCGGCGTGCTGCACTGCATGCTCGCGTGTGTCGGTGTGGGAGAGGATGGAGTGAGGGAGGAAGGAAAAGTCCTTGGTGTCGGTGTCGGCGCGGGTAATAGGAGCTCGTGATATTGGCATTGGTCCTGCGTGCTTGCTGGCGGGGGGTAAGTGTACTGATGCTCGAGTGCCGTCCATGTTTCGCTGTCCGGGACTGTTCGCAGCCATGTGATGTCATGTGGTTCACCTGTCGAATGGATCTGCGCGGGCGGTCGGTGAAGGTCTGGTCTGCGTTGGCACACATGAATTTTGACTTCGTCGTCCCAACGCCGGTTGGGGACCGTGCTGCCTCTGTCCCCGCTGGCGCGGGTCGAAATCTGGCTGCCATTGCAGCACTCGCAATATCCACCGCGTGCGGTCGTGGTTTGCGACTCTGGAAAACATGCGCCACAATTTTCACTTGTGCACAATCACCCAGTTGTCGACGCGGTGGAGTTTCATGAGATGCTCTGCGCGTCGTGTCGCCCGCTGAACTTACTCAACCCAAGATTCCACTGTGTTGTCTACTGCGGTCCTGTCTGGGCCGCCCTCGCTGTGCACGTCAAGTGTGGCAGACACGTCGCGCTGGAGAGGGTCGCTGCCTGCGTCGTCGTCGTCGCTGGTGCTATTGGTACCGTGGTCGTTGTCTGGTGCTTCGTTGCTTGTGACGTCGAAAGTAGTGGTTTCTTGGCTGCTGTGAGGGTCTGCCTGCATTGCTGCGCGTCGCCCCGGCATTCCGGCGATCATGCGAAGCATGCATCGCTGTGTAAGTACTGCCGCCTGGTTTCTGTGAGTGTCCAAGACTCTGGACCATCTAACGCTATTGGCGCCACCATTCTGTTGAAAGGCTGAAGTCGGTGAGCCAGTTGGAAGTGCTTACTGGTCAGCTCATGTTTGCGAGAGGTGACCGATGCCCACGCCGCCCTCGTGAGGTGCTGAATTTCCGTGCCCATCGGTTCGTGGAAGCTGGAAGATTGGTCCAGATGTTTGAGGCTGCCCTCGTACGGGATGATTTCTACATCCATGTCTTGGACACGTGCTGCGCATGAGCTCGCCATCCCACTCCTTCTCGTCAGGTTGCTGAGTATATTGGCTTGCTCGGGTGCAGTTCGAGCCCGCGTAACTTTGCCGCGCGCGCAACGTCGTCAAGCATCGTAGTCCGACGCGGGAGAGTTTGGCCGGTCAGGGGCACGTCGTCGGCGAAGCGCAGGTTGGCGAGAGCGGCCATGATCGCAAATCCGAATTCGACAATGTTCTGTTTGTCGCTGCCACTCGGAGAGCGGCGGTCCAAGGATGCGCCATAAAAGAGCGTTGAAAAGTAGGGGGCTAAGCGGGTCGCCCTGCTTCGTACCCCACAGGGGGCGAAGAGTCTGCTGCTGGCGTCTGTCTTCACCGTGCCTGTCGGTCCATCGTAGAGCTGTAGGAATAATGCATTGTATTCGGATTGGACGCTTTGTTCCTTCTGTGCTGCCCAAATGCTCTTGTGCTCAACTGAATCGATAGATTTGTTAAAACCGAGTGCTGCGACCCATGGATTCTGGCCCCACTCGTTTGCTTAGATAAGAAGTGAGGATGTGGTCAGTGGTCGAGTAGCCTGGTCTGCAACCCGCCCGGTCGGCTGTCTGGTGAGAATCACGCGTTGGTTAAAGCCCGTTGTATGGCAGTCGGCTGGGTAGATTTATAAACAGTGGCACCGCGCAAAAAAGAAGGCAATTTTGTGAAGAAGGAAGAGACAGAGACAGAGACAGAGAGATCCGTTCTGGCACGACTGCGATGACTGTGCTCTCCGGCCGGCGGCGGGGCTTTGCGTCGCAAGATCACGTTGTAGGGGTGGAGAAGTGCACATCTGAGCTTCTCTGTGCCCTCTTTAAGCACTTCTGCGCGGAAGCCTTTCATATCTTGGGCTTTGTCAGGCCGGGGAACTTTGATCGCCTGGTTTAGCTTTGTCAGCGTGGGTGGTGGGCGTCAGTGAGCATGCTGGTCGCTGGTTGGTGGCAAGTCTGCTGGTCTGCTGATCGGAGGTCAGTGGCCGGTCTGCTGTTTTGCTGGTCGGTCGGTCGGTCGGTCGGGCGCGTAATCTGCTGGTTTGCCAGTCTGCTGGTCGGTCTGCTGGTCGGTGGTCGGTGAGGTCGTCGTCTGGCGGCTGGTAGTCGGCAGGTTTGCTGGTCGTTCGTTTGCAGTCGGTTTGCCTGTCTGCTGGCCGGCGGTCGGCGTTCGGTCTGATGGCCCAGTGGACGGTCGGCAGGTCTGGCATTCGGTCTGCTGGTCTGCAGGTCTGCTGGTCGGTGGTCGGTGAGGTCGTCGTTTAGTGGCTGCGGTAGTTGGTATGTCTGCTGGTCGGCGGTCGGCTGTCCGGCGTTCGGCCTGCTAGTTTGCCAGTCTGCTGGTCGGTCTGCTGGTCGGTCTGCTGGTCGGTCTGCTGGTCGGTGAGGACGTCGCTCGGTCGCTCTGGTTGCTATGACTCTTCTGCCGATGTGTACAGGTGCTCATAGAACTCAACTCCCCGGAGACGTTCTTGATGTCCTGTCGCCTCGTGCGTTAGGTTGCGTTCTTTGTCTGACACGCGGGCAATGACAGCACGGCCCCTTCGTGCTTCGATGCGCGGGATGCCCTTGAGGTCCCGCAACTGCTCAAGAGTGTCTGCTATATGGGGTCGTCGCGTCGTCCACTTCTGCACGCGGATCTCCCTCTGTAAGAGGTCACTCAACTGCTTGCGGGCGCTGTGATCGTCGTTCAGGGTTTCTTGTCGTTGTGTGATTGAACTGCGCAATTGCACTGGTCCTTGGTCGGGTTGTTGTTTTGCTTGTGGTCTGGCTGGGGCTGCTCGGTCTGCGTCGTTCCCGGAAGAACTTCGCGGCGCGCAATTGGCGGCAGCGGTGTCCACGATGACTTGTTGGATGTGTTCGTTGGGCGCTTCTGGGTCGGAAAGTAGTTTGTGCCTGTGTAAGTTCGGCCGTTGATGGTCATGATAAGCTTGCGCGTCGGCGACCTCTCCTGTCGGGATTTGGGTGGAGGCGCGCGGTGCTGCTGACGTCGTTCGCCGTCACGTCGCGGTCGTCTGCTTACCGCTGTTGTCGGCATATGCACGTCAATGGTCACAGCCTCGCGGTGGATGCCGAAGTCGGCCCTGCCGTCGGCCTCTGCCTTGGCGAAGTGCCAGAACAACGCGCGGCCCAGCAGTGCGTTGTCGAGCTGCCTGCGCTCGTCGCCCCTCGTAAACGCGACTTGCTCGCGCACGAATTTGCGAAAACATGCACGCGCAATAACGAACCCCTCTTGGGTTGCCCAGTGGCGCAGCCAGGTGCCCATCGAGTTTTGGCCCCAATATCTGCGGCGACCAACATCTCTGGAAGTTGCGTCGTCGAAATTGCCGGCGTTGTCATCTACGTCGTCGGGCGCGATGGAAGCTTCTACCCCTACGCTGAAATCACCTACGAATATCGCATGACGCCGCGTCTTGGCGCCCACTCTGCGAAGCCCGCGGATCAAGTCGCACACGCGCTGCACGCGCGAGGCCCACAAGGCCGAAGTCGAGCAGGCGCCGCCCCCCCCCCCGCGATTGCCCCGAGACCGCCTGCAGGCCCTAAGAAGTCCCCGAAAGGCCCCGAAAGGTGCCCAGGACACGACGAGAAGTCTCCAAGAGACCCCAAAAGGCCTCCAGGAGGCCTCTGGTCCACGACCAAGGCGCGGTGGCGGGGCGGACGGAATGAAGGCCACTAGACGATGCCTCACAGACCACCCTTCGGGTGGCACGGCCGTTGGGGGGCGGCGGACTTGCCTCTCGATTGCCATGGGATGTGCGTTTCGACGCGCGGATCGATTGCAACTGGGCTTGCACGTCGATGCGCCGGCACGTCTGGGCGCGCATCGGTTGCGATTTCGATCTGCATTCCGACTGATTTGGAGCTGCATTGCGAGATGCCTGCCAAACGGCATTTCGCTGCGCATGGCGGCGTTCATCTAGTTATGTATCCCCATGCGCCTGTAGAATAGCATTTCCAATATGCGATCCAATGCGCGTTTCCACGTTGATTTTGACGCGCGTTTCCATGCACATGCCGATCGAAGGTTTGATTTGGATCTCGATTGCAGGTTGTGCCTGCGTGATGTGCATGCTGACCTACATGTCGACGTGCACTTCGGCTCGCGGTTCGACTGCACTTTGCACGTCGATTTGCACCCCCCCCCACCCACCCCCCACCCACGGGATCACCACGAGACAACCCACAGCACAAGCGCAGGACAACCCTTCGCCTCACCGGAGCCGACACCGCAACCTATCCCCCTCTTGGGGGCCACGTACTTCTACCCCCAAAACCTCCGATACGTGCCTCATAGAGCGCACTTCGGGAGAAAAGGGAGGCTCGATGTGGTGAGGAACGTGCATCTAGGTATGCAAGTCGACTACAGATAGATGTGCATGCCGATGTACATGTCGAAAAGCATGTCTATACCAATTGGATACACGTCGGTTCGCGTTGTGGTCTGAACTCCGATATGCACGTCGATGCATGTATGGTTCGACCATTGGTCGATAAAAGTTTATAGATGCGTTCGGTCTAAGCAACCAGGAATTGCATCCCGAAATTCATATCGAGTTGAGGTTCGATGCGATTCTGACGACGTGAAATTATATGTAATATTCGATGCGCATGGCGGTTCAAATCCGATTTGCATGTTTAATGCGACATTCGGTTCGCAGTTCAAGTCACATGTTTTCCCACCGCGTTGGCCGCGTCGAACCCTATCAACACATTCGCCGATGGCCACGATGACATATCATGTCCTCTGCACACCGTGGTAAATTTGAGTGCTGAGCTGAACATAAAACGGCTGCGCCTGGCAGCGAATAGAAGCGAACAACACACACACACAACTGCCACAGGTCGCCTGCAGCTGCGCATGGCAGCGAGTAGCAGCGAGAAGCTAGGCATTCCATGTAGCTGCGCACAGCAGCGAGCAAAACACACCACAATATATTATTTGGCGCGCGCGAGGCCGATGAATGAGAGCTACGCAGACGTAATGCGCTGGCCCCAGCTAGGAGCTAGGAAGAGAGCACGCTAGAACAATAAATTGCTAATGGTAAAGACAACGATGCCAACGAAAACGACAATGACGAGACACTGATCCGTGGCTCGAGCATTGCGAGGCAACCAGCCTTGATCCTGCAAACTCTGGTACGCGTCAATCCGCTTCCACTGCGTCACAAGGAAAGTCATACTGACCAATGTCAAAACGCAGGCAACCAATGGGTATGCGTCGTGCGCACACTCGAGCGTGCCCGTTGCGGAAGCTGCGCAGACTGAGAGGGAGTCGACCACCTTCGGAGCCAACCAACAATGAAAGAACTCGCCGAAGTTGAAGGCGCTCGTCTGCAGCGACATCACGGTCGCCACCAGCTTACAGTCCAGCTTCGCGACTTGACCATAAAACGTAAACTCGGTCGCCTCGAACAAGAAGAACAGCAGGTCTTGGGCTTTGGTCATCAGGGCGTAAACCAAGGTGAACTGCCAGGTGGCCGCGCCTGACCACATGCAGTACTGCACGAGTAACCCAGCGATCACCACAGCCTCGACAAAGTAGAATCGCATGGGTAATGAAAGCGGGCGCTTGTTGTCAGCGCCGAATCGCGACAGCAGGACAAGTGCGACCAACGTACATAGCACAATCGGTAACTCGTACAGCGCATAGTCCTCGCCATTCAAGCCCATCTGCTCGTACCTGTTCGCGAGCACGGACACAACGTGGAAATACATTGCCGGCATCAAAAGCTGGTAGGACAACCAGTGCGGCACGTTCCTGCGATGCGTAGAGAACTGCCAAATCCTCTTCATCATGCAAACCATGTCAAGCTCGTTAGGTTCGCATTCTCCGCAGCCGAATGATCCTCTTCCTCTGCAGCGGCAAGGACTCCGAGCACGCAGATGCCTGTCTGGACGGCCAGACTAGTTACGAAGCCCGAGAGGCTGAGCCACTCGTGGCTCAGTAATGCGAAAAAACCTGACTTGCCGATGACCTTGCCGACGAAGATGCCGACGACCTGGCACAGCGCGGGCACGTCGCCCAGACTGCCGGGAAACTGGATTAAGGCGAAGGATCCAGTGCCAGATCAGATGCCGCGTTGAAGAGAGCACATCCGAACAAGGGCCATCGCAGTTGGTTGGCCGCGGCGACGCCGCCTTTGGAAGATGTGACGTTCACCATTGAGGCCAGGTAACAAAGACTTGCGCACGAAACGGCCTGCATAGAAACCAGCAGCGTCGTGTAGCCCTTCGGGAGACGGTGGCTCATGTAGTCCACGAAGGGCGCGAGAAATATCTTAAGTGCGGCTGGAAGCTTTGCAATCGCTAGCACGGTGTTGACCTCAAGCGACGACTCGCTGCGGTTCAGCAGCTGCGGCAATGTGCTTTCTGCAAGGCTCATGATGCTGCCCTGGATGCCGTACATGACGACGGTCACGAAGGACAGCATCGCGATTCGCATCATCTGGGCAATCGCGTGCGGAGGTGTGAGACCCAGGCTGTGCCTCCACTGTGTCAAACAGCTTTCCTGAAGCTTGAGCCGATGAGAATGCCTGTCGGTTGAGAATGCATGTCGGTTTACATGTCGATCGCAGTTTGACTGGTGTTTCGGTACGCAGTCAAACTTCCATCTCGATCTGCATTTCGGTCGCACTCCAACTTATACTTCAAATAGCATTTACAAACTCATGTCGATATGCATTTCGATGTGCATCTCGTGCGTAATTGAATTCAAATTTCGCAACGATGGCAAGACAACCCACGGGACAACCGCGGAATAACCACGGGACGACCCAAAGGCCAACCACGGCAGACCCCACGGGCCAACCACGAGACAGCCCACGGGACAACCCACCGAACAACTCACACGACAACCACGCGACAGTCACGGAAGGAACAACCCACAGCACAACCCACGTGGCGACTGCGGAGCAGCCCACGGGACAACCCAAAAAGCAACCGCCACGGGGCAGCCACGGGGCGACCCTCGAGGCACCGCGAGGCCAGCGGAGAAGCTTGTTGTCCGACTTGGCCCTGGCCTCGGCTGGCACATCGTCGCCCCCGCGCAGCTTCGCCTCGCCCAAACGCACGACACGAACCGAGACCGAACTCTGGGCTGGGAGCACTTCGATCTCACCCTCCTCCGACTGACGCAACGAGCACCGTACCATGTCTGCATGACGCTAGCACAAGAGAGAGGAGAGTCGGAAAGGATCACTAGCACACAGCGGGCGACATCATCACGCTTCGTCGCGGGCCGCCGCGGCGATCGGCATGATCACGGCGATCACAAAGCCGCTGCGCCGACAGGGATGAGATGGTCCCACGGTATTGACATGTAAGAACAACAACGGCCAACGAGGAATGTCTGGGTCCGACGCTGACACAAGGACTTTGAGTGGGAGGACGCGGGCAGCTAGAACAGAACGCTGAAGCCGCACGATCAATCCCGACACCCCGACCCACCTTCGTGCTCTGCCTCGCTCCCACCACGTGGAGCTTCGTCGAGTCGGGCCGGGCGCTTGGTGCCGGGGCGAGCGCGGAAAAAAGGGAGAGAGGGGCACCGAGGGGAAAAAGAGCGCGCGAGGCGGGGGCCTTTCTCAAGGGCTCGCAGATCGGCAGCTCCTCGTATTTCGTCTCGCTGAAGAAGCCAGCTGGGCGAAAGGACTTCTCCTTCTCCGTAACGGAGGGGCCCTGCTCCTCATGGGAAGGCGCCACTGCAGCCGACCGCGCGTCAGATCGGGGTCTTGCAGAGGGTGCGCGGCCCTCAAGCGGATCAAAGGATATCAAAGGATCGCTCTGCTCCCATCGGCCCATCCTCCAATTTCACCAGAGCGCACCCAGAGGGACGAGGGAGGAAGGGAGGGCAGAAGATAGAGGAGAAAGAACGGATACCAGAGGAGATGAAAAGAGCGAGGCGAGTGAGGGAGAAAGGGAAGCAGCAGCGGCACCGACTATCCACCTGCCTTTCAGACTGGCCGAAGGCCGAAGAGGAGATTGGCGGGTGGAACAAACGACGGGACAACCGTCGGAACAACCGTCCCTATCAATCGACCAACCTCTTTCGGTCGATCTGTCTATATATCACTGTCTACATATCAATATCATTATGTATCGATCGGATTTTCCATCAATAGACTTGTCGATAACTATATCTAGATACACGGGCCTCACTATCACTCTAAGGATCGCACTATCCATCAACCAATCAATCAACTAATCGAGTAATCAGTCAATCAATCCATCCGTCACCAGATCAACCATCGGACAACCATCGGGACGGACTCTATCGGTACATATATCGATGTCCCCACCTGCCTGTCTATATGATGTATATACGTGTGCCGTTATCTAAATGACGATATCACTATCCATATGATGCTGGTATACACGTATATACAACCGAGCTCACTATCGATAGACCGATCGCTACCACTACCGATCGATCGATCTCGCCACATAGATCTATTGGTGTCACCATGTGTGAATCGAGATCACTGTCTCCATATGTGTCGATATATATACATATTTATGTGTATAAAGATTTGCACCTGTGTATATTTATGAGTACAAGATATATAATCATATCTATATAAATATGATTGTATATATATATATGTGTGTGTCGGCTTTCAATGTACACCGATCGATCGATCGCACGATCTATCAATCTACCATCGGAACAAACATCGGGACAACCATCGGGACAAAAACCGTGACAAGCACTGGGACAAGCATCGTGACAACCATCGGGGCAACCATTGGGACAACCATCGGGACAGTCATCAAAACAACCACCGTGACGACAACAATCGGGACGAAAATCGGGACAACCATCGGGACAACCATCGGGACAACCAACCGTCAGGACAACCGTCGGGACAACCACAGAAAAACCACGGGACAACCGCAGGACCACCACGGGACAACCACGGGACCACCGCAGGACAACCGCGGGACGACCGTGGCACCGGCCGCCGGAAGAGGGCCCCTTGCCACGCCCTCGCCCCAGCAACGGCGGGATCGCTCCTCTCGCCCGCGCACGCAGGCTTTGCCTCGCCCGCGCGCACGACGCGAGCACCAAACTGCAACCGACTGCCCGGCGGGGGGTCTCCGCGTTCCCTTCGATCTCACCCACCCGACCTCCGACACCTGCCTTGGCCAGGCCCATCCTGGGCCCACGCTTTGTGCAGGCGCCCTCCTGCCCTGGCCAGGGCGGCGCATGCACGCACCCATCGTGGACCGAGGACTCGCCCAGTCCACAAGGAACCTTCCACAATAAACGCAACCCTGAGACCCCAGGGCGTCCATTGAATTTTGGTGAGGGAACGTCACGCTCTCCACAGCAAAACCACCGAAACCCAAGAAACCCAGGGCACCCTGGAGGCAAGCAGGGTGTCTCTTGGCATGGGTTTCCACTGTACGTGCACCGTTGGCACCCTCCGACAAGGGAGGGACCACATCCTCGGTCACTGCGGGCCACGGGAGGCAAGGGCTTGCAGCTCGCTGTGGGGCACGACCCGTGTGAGGCGTCTACCGAAATAGGCGGAGGCCCGCAGGTGGGCGCCCTAACTGGGTGCCGTGGGTGGGGCTCCCATGTGCGGCACGATCCGGGCGACGGCAGGAAGAGGAGGATGCTGGATGCAGGATGCGGGAGGAGCGGGAAGCGGAAGGAGGGCGACGCGCGGCGCAGCGTGGAGAAGAGGAGGACCCAACAGCACAGGAGGGACAGGACATGAAGACAACGCGCGGTGGAGGAAGAGAAGCCGACGGCAGACATCCGCGGCAAGAGGGGCCCGTCTCCTCGGGCTCCGCCTCCTCCTGAATCTCCGTTTCCTCTGGCGGTTCTGCGTGCTGTCCACCATCATCCTCGGCAGCCGCCTGTGGAAGCGGGAGAAAGCCAACTGCCTGAGAAATGAAAGCAGCAGGGTGCCTTTGCCCTGGCTGCTGTTCAAACCTTGGGAAGCACCCGGGCCGCAGAGGACCCCGGCGCGAAGCGGGAAAAGGGCCGCTGGACCACAGGACTGAGGCGGAGCTAATTGGAACGGCTGTCAGCACCCAGGGGACCACCAGCACCACCAGGAGGGGGAGGGACAGTACATGGACAATATATATTCGAACCCAATGCAGACGTGAAGGGAATGCTGGTCCCCCCCCCCTGCCCCCCCAATTCAATGTTGAGATCGGTATGGGTGTTGCTTTGGGGGTTCGAATATTATTGTCCACCCAAGCCCCCCCTTCATTGCCACATCTCCCCAATATTAATTTGGGGGTCCGGGGGGCATCTTGTGTCGCAGGGTTCGGATATAATTGTCCATGTACGGGAGGTCGTCAGCGTCGTCGAAGAGCACGCAGAAGCACACGCGCTTGCAAGAGCACGCGAGCGCACGCGCGACCGCACACGCGCTTGCCGTCCGAGCAGAGCGCGCGCGCGAGGGCCCGCGCGCCGCAGGGAAGCGGGAACTGGGCGGTCGGCAAATCCAGTCGGTGATGGGGAAACTTGCATTAGGTCGAGATGTCCTGCTATGTCCTCCTATGTTGAGCGAAGCCTTATATACAACAACCTTAAAAATTAAGAGATATACACATATAACAAACAAACAACCAACCAACCAAACAAACAAACAAACAAACAACCAAACAAGCAAACAAACAAACAGACGAACAAACAAAAAAACAATAAAAACGTCCCCTGGCTAGGTGTCGACTACTCGTCTTGCACGTTCCTCCTGCAGAGGGACAGGCCCGCCCTGCAGCTGCCCGTCCTGCGCCGCGCCCGACCCCGCGCAGCCCGGAGACGCGCCGCGGCGGCCGAGCAGCACAGAGCGCGCAGCTCGCGGTCGGCGCGAGAAGCGCAGGGTCCAAGAAGGTCGGGCAGGGCGCACAGGCCGCCTGGGCGCGGGGTGGCCGAGCGATCGACGACCCTCAGAGCGCGCGCTGGTGAAGGGGCCCTGGGACACACAGATAAATACACACAAACAACAGGATCCCCTGTATTTTCCCATATGTGCTGGGTTGTTGTCTTCCCCCTCACCTCCCGCATTTTCCCGCATTTTCCGGGGAATCGACGATGAATTGTGTCTGTGTGTTCTTGTTCCTCCTGAGTTGGCCCCAACGCGTGCTCGTCCACCGAGGCCCTCCGACACGACACCTGGCGATGCGATGATCTGCCGGCTGGGCCGAAGGGGGCAAGCACGCACGGGGCCGACACGCGTCCCGAGGATCGTCGGAGGGAGCTCGCCCTGCCGGGCCCCTCCCTCCGCCTCGGGGAGGGGCTCACAGTCAGCACCCGTCGCTGGGACGCGCGGCAGGGGCGCAGGGCCCTTCCCCGTGGAGGCCCAGGCTGGGGCACTCTTGGGGCGGCCGGCCAGCGAAAACCGCAGAGGACGGGCCGCCGAAGCAGAGGCAGGAAGGGACCCCAAGGGTGCCCTACCTGGAAAGGGCGCGCGTCCTTATCATGGGCGTTGGCTGTACCCCTCCTCGCACTAAAGCTGTGCGTAGCTTTTAGCGGAAGAGGTTCGCTCTCGCCCCGCAGGTACCCCTCCTCGGCCAAGCCTCGGAGAACTTCCCCCCTCGCCTCGCCACGCGAAGAGGAAAGGGGGTCACGGAAATGGACATCGTATACGCGCATTCTGGACTGGGCTCGGGCACATACCGGGTACTTCTCGCACGGTCGTTGCCAAAGTCACCCCAGCGATACGACAAGCCAAGGCGAGCCAGCCCCCTGGTGGCCTCCTGAGGGCCGCTTGGGTACCTCTTGGGTTCCCCTTTGGGGCGCCCCTCTCCTGCAGCAGCTTTTCGTGACGCAGGCCGGGATCTCGACCCCTTCCTCGGGGCCAGCTCTTCATCCTGAGTCTATTTTCCACTGCGCCGGGGCCGGGAAACAGCCGATAACGACGAGAAACTGGCCGTCGCGATTGTTTCTTCCGTCTCCTGGATCTGATGGCTTTGGGGCGCCTACGGGGGGCCTCTTGGAGGGCCTCTTGGAGGACCTCGTGGGGCCCTCGTGACGGCCCGTGGGAGCCTCCTGGGGCCGCTCTTCGGCGGCGAGCGAGGGGGGGAAGTGAGTAGGAGAAGGCCCTCTCAAAAGGTGGCGGGACTTCTCGGCAGCCCCCGGGCCTTCCGAGAGGTTGTCTGCGTCTTCGGGGAAGACTTGCAAAACAACTTATCAGAATGCTTGGGGGGTTCCAAGCCTGCTGAGAAGGCCTGCCCTTTCTCACTGCCCCCAGACTCGCCGCCGACAGGAGGGGCCCCAAGAGAACCCCAATGATGGGAAAGTGTTCCACCACCACTACCATATGTAGGACGGGGGAGAAGGGAGGATCAGGAGGTCCTCCTCCTGCTCCTCCTCCTCCTCCTCCTCCGCCTCCTCCTCTCTGACACATTTATGATATATATAGAATATATTTATATCATATATATATATATATATATTATTATAATCATTCAATATGAAAATATATTCCTCTTCGAATATTCTTATATCGGAAAACCGCGGGTGACCCCCCCCCCGTACATAAAATCGGCCATGGGCGCTCCCATCGGCGGGAAATTCGGGTATTCGGTTCCGGAGACCCCTCTCGGTCATCCCAAGCCGCCCTGGCGAGCTCAAGATCGCTCCCTGTACGGTCCCGCGGAGCACCGAAACGGCCCAAGACCGCTCCAACACGCCCAAGATGGTCTCCGGACGGCCCAAAAGGCCCCCAAGACGCCCCACGAGAGCCCACAGGTCACCCCCAAGCGGGCCCCAGAAGCCAAAATTCGTAAGTTTCCTACGGTTTTTCATTATTTTCAACGTGCTCGCTTTCTCAACCTCTCGACCACGCAAGACGGTCAAACAGGCCCCCAAAATTGCCCCAAGACGCCGGAAGTGGTTCCCATGAGGGCCCCACGACGGCCCCAGAGGGCCCCAAGATGGCCCCAAGATGGTCCCAAGACGGCCCAAGACCACCCAAGAAGCCCCGCAAGACGGCCCAAGATGGCCCCAAGAAGGACCAACGGAACTGACCTTTCGAGCTCTTCCCCCAAATATGGCCCCAGAGCCGCCGAGGGGCCCCCCAAAGAGCCCTCCGAGGGTCCCAGAGAGCCCCAAGAGACCTCGACGACGCCTTCCCATCCCAACAAATGAGCTCAAGAGCCCCCCCCGGGAGGCCACACAGATGCTTCAATGAGGTCCCCTACCCGGCCCAAAGCACTTCCGCACGGCCCACGAGAGCCCCAAGACGGCCCAACAAAGAGCCGTCAGTGTCCCCAACGGCTCCCAAAAGCCCCCCAAGACGGCCACAGGAGGCCACAACAACACCTCACAGAGTTTCATGACGGCCGTGAGCCCTGTGAGCCCTACACGCCCCATCAGCCATACGCTCCCTATGAGCCCTACGAGACCTACGACCCCTACGAGCCCTACGAGCCCTCTGAGCCCCATGAACCCCATGAGCCCTGTGACACCTCCGAGCACCGTGAGACCTCCGACCCCTATGCGCCCTGTAAGCCCTATGAGCTCCGTGGCCCCCGTAAGCCCTAACAGGCCCCATGATCCCTGTGAGCCCTACCATCCCTACGGGCCCTATGGGCCCTACACGAGCCCTATGAGCCCCTATGAGCCCTATGACACCTCCGAGCTCCATCACCCCTACGAGCCCCATGAGCCCTAAGAGCCTTATGAGCCCTACCAGCCCGACGACCCCTATGAGCCCTACAACCCCTGCGAGCCTTACGAGCCCTACAACTATGAGCCCAATGAGCCCTACGAGCCCTACGACCCATGTGAGCCTTATGAGCCCAGGCCACACGACACCTTACGAGCATGTATAGCCTTTGAGCCCTATGAGCCCTATGAGCCCTACACGCCGTATGAGCCCCATGAGCCCTATGAACCCCCATGAGCACTATGAGCCCTACGGGCACCATGACCCCTATGAGCCCTACGGCCCCCGCGGGCCCTACGACCCCCTACGAGCCATGTATGGCCTTTGAGCCCCATGAGCCCTATGAGCCCTACAGGCCGTATAAGCCTTATGAGCCCTATGAGCCCCAGGAGCCCTATGAGCACTACGAGCCCTGCGGGCACCATGAACCCTATGAGCCCTATGGGCCCTGCAGGCCGTGTGAGCCCTACGAGCCTTATGAGCCCTACAACCCTCGTCAAAAATAAACTGAGGGATTATGTTTTCGGTGATTGTATGGTCAGCGCTACCCCAATGCTGACGCCAGATATCTGACGTGGACGCAAGGGCTTCAATTAGCCTGGCGAAGAACCCAACCATATGCAGTTGTCAGTACCGCAGCTGCGGGTTTCATCTTCAATGGAACTCCCCATAGAACTACGGAACGTGTGAGGGGTGTGCCGAGATGGGTGCCACTGGGGCATTCGGCGAAGCTCCCTATGGGGACATGAAACACGCGCGGGGCGTGCCGGCATGGGTGGCGGAAGCGCATGTGCGGGCCGCCACTGGGGCCTCCAGTTGAGCTCCCTATGGGTCCCCGAAACATGATGCTGCTGCGGGGGGGGGGGCCGGGATGGGTGGCGGAGACGCATGTAAGCGCCGCTACTGGGGCCTTCGGTGAAGCTCCCTATGGGGCCACGAAGCGCGTGAGGGGTGTACTGGGATGTGTGGCGGGGACGCATGTGAGCGCCGCCACTGGGGCCTTCGGTGCAGCTCTCTATGGGGCCACGAAACGTGTGAGGGGTGTGCCGGATTGGGTGCGGGTGGTGACGCATGCGGGCGGCAGCACTGGGGCCTTCGGTGGAGCTCCCCATGGGGCCACGAAACCTGTTGTTGTGAGGGGCGTGCCGGGATGGGTGGCGGGGACGCATGTGAGCGCGGCCGCTGGGGCCTTCGGTGGAGCTCCCTATGGGGCCACGAAACGTGTGAGGGGTGTGCCGAATTGGGTGGGTGTGGGAAACGCATGTGAGCGCCGCCACTGGGGCCTCCGGTGGATGATGGGGCCACGAAACCTGTCAGGGATGTGCCGAAATGGGTATGCGGGACGCATGCGCATGTGAGCGCCGCCACTGGGGCCTTCGGTGGAGCTCCCTATGCGTCCACGAACACGTGTGGAGGGGTGTGCCGAATTGGAGTGTGGGTGAACGCATGCGGGCGGCGCACTGGGGCCTTCGGTGGGGAGGCTCCCTATGGGGCCACGAAACGTTGTGAGGGGTGGCCGAGTGTGTGGGGGTGACGCATGCGGGCGGCAGCACTGGGGCCTTCGGCGGAGCTCCCTATGGGGCCACGAAACGTGTGAGGGGTGTGCCGAATTGGGCGTGCGGGACGCATGCGGGCGGCAGCAGTGGAGCCTTCGGTGGGGCTCCCTATGGGGCCACGAAACGTGTGAGGAGTGTGCCGAATTGGGTGTGCGTGACGCATGCGGGCGGCAGCACTGGGGCCTTCGGTGGGCTCTCTATGGGGCACGAACGTCGTGAGGGGTGTGCCGAATTGGTGGTGCGGGACCGCATGCGGGCGGCAGCAACTGGGGGCCTTCGTGTGGGGGCTCCCTATGGGGCCCACGAAACGTGGAGGGTTTCTTGTGCCGAATTGGGTGTGCGGGGACGCATCGGGCGCAGCACTGAGGCCTTCGGTGGAGCTCCCTATGGGGCCACGAAACGTGTGAGGGGTGTGCCGAAATGTGTGTGGGTGACGCATGCGGCCGCGGGCACTGGGGCCTTCGGTGGAGCTCCCTATGGGGCCACGAAACGTGTGAGGGGTGTGCCGAATTGGGTGTGCGGGACGCATGCGGGCGGCAGCACTGGGGCCTTCGGTGGGGCTCTCTATGGGGCCACGAAACGTGTGAGGGGTGTGCCGAAGTGGGTGTGCGGGACGCATGCGGGCGGCAGCACTGGGGCCTTCGGTGGGGTTCCCTATGGGGCCACGAAACGTGTGAGGGGTGTGCCGAATTGGGTGTGCGGGACGCATGCGGGCGGCAGCACTGGGGCATTCGGTGGGGCTCCCTATGGGGCCACGAAACGTGTGAGGGGTGTGCCGAATTGGGTGTGCGGGACGCATGCGGGCGGCAGCACTGGGGCCTTCGGTTGGGCTCCCTATGGGGCCACGAAACGTGTGAGGGGTGTGCCGAATTGGGTGTGCGGGACGCATGCGGGCGGCAGCAATGGGGCCTTCGGTGGGGCTCCCTATGGGGCCACGAAGCGGTGTTACTGGGTGGTGAAGAGGGAGGAGGAGAGGAGGAGAGGAAGAGGAGAGAGAGAGGAGAGGAGAGGAGAGGAGAGGAGAGGAGAGGAGGAGAGGAGAGGAGCGGAGAGGAGAGGAGAGGAGAGGAGAGGAGAGGAGAGGAGAAGGAGAGGAGAGGAGAGTAGGAAGAGCGGGGAGAGGAGAGGAGAGGAGAGGAGAGGAGAGGAGAGGAGAGGGAGAGGAGAGGAGAGGAGAGGAGAGGAGAGGAGAGGAGTATGGAGAGGAGAGGAGAGGATGAGGAGAGGAGAGGAGAGGAGAGGAAGGAGGAGGAGAGGAGGAGAGAGGAGAGGAGAGGAGGGGGAGGAGGGAGGAGGAGGGGGAGGAGGAGGAGAGGAGAGGAGAGGAGAGGAGAGGAGAGGAGAGGAGAGGAGAGGAGAGGAGAGGAGAGGAGAGGAGGACGCGGGGACCGTCTCTTCAAAACGAGGACCCAACACCACAGGATGGTTGGGAAAAATCCGACGACCCCTCCGCAGCATTGAAGAACGCAGTTTCTAACAAGTGCCCGAGAGGATCCATCGTCGTGATTTCCAACTGCGTTTCTGTTTATTTCCCAACCGGGTATTCGTTTTGAATAGAGCAGTGTGGTCTCCACTCCTTCCTTCCTTCCTCCTCCTCCCTCCCTGCCTCTTCCTGTCTTGCCTGCGGGGGGGTGCGATCTGTGAAACTGTCGCCATTTTCGAGGCCTGCTGGGGGGCCCAGCACACTGAGGGCGACGCGCAGATTCAAATTAGACCTCGCCATCCCTGGGGGGGCTGCGATCTGTGAAACTGTCGCCATTTCCGAGGCCTGCTGGGGGGCCCAGCACAGTGAGGGCGACGCGCGGATTCAAATTAGACCTCGCCATCCCTGGGGGGGCTGCGATCTGTGAAATTGTCGCCATTTTCGAGGCCTGCTGGGGGGCCCAGCACAGTTAGGGCGACGCGCGGATTCAAACTAGGCCTCGCCATCCCTGGGGGGCTGCGATTTATGAAACTGTCGCCACTTTCGAGGCCTGCTGGGGGGCCCAGCACAGTGAGGGCGACGCGCGGATTCAAATTAGACCTCGCCATCCCTGGGGGGCTGCGATCTGTGAATCTGCCGCCATTTTCGAGGCCTGCTGGGGGGCCCAGCACAGTGAGGGCCACGCGCGGATTCAAATTAGACCTCGCCATCCCTGGGGGGCTGCGATCTGTGAAACTGTCGCCATTTTCGAGGCCTGCTGGGGGGCCCAGCACAGTGAGGGCCACGCGCGGATTCAAATTAGACTTCGCCATTCCTGGGGGGCTGCGATCTGTGAAACTGTCGCCACTTTCGAGGCCTGCTGGGGGGCCCAGCACAGTGGGTACTCACGGCAGACTCAAATGGGACCTCGCCATCCATGGGGGGCTGCGATCTGTGAAACTGTCGCCACTTTCGAGGCCTGCTGGGGGGCCCAGCACAGTGACGCCACGGGCGGATTCAAATTAGGCCTCTCCATCCCTGGGGGGCTGCGATCTGTGAAACTGTCGCCACTTTCGAGGCCTGCTTGGGGGCCCAGCATAGTGACGCCGCGGGCGGGCCCAAATTTGACCTCGCCATCCCTGGGGGGCTGCGATCTGTGAAACTGTCGCCACTTTCGAGGCCTGCTGGGGGGCCCAGCACAGTGACGCCACACGCCGATTCAAATTAGACCTCGCCATCCCTGGGGGGCTGCGATCTGTGAAACTGTCGCCACTTTCGAGGCCTGCTGGGGGGCCCAGCACAGTGGGTACCCACCGCAGACTCAAATTAGACCTCGCCATCCCTGGGGGGCTGCGATCTGTGCAACTGTCGCCACTTTCGAGGGCTGGGGGGCCCAGCACAGTGGGTACCCACCGCAGACTCAAATTAGACCTCGCCATCCCTGGGGGGCTGCGATCTGTGAAACTGTCGCCACTTTCGAGGCCTGCTGAGGGGCCCAGCACAGTGGGTACTCACCGCAGAGTCAAATTAGACCTCGCCATCCCTGGGGTGCTGCGATCTGTGAAACTGTCGCCATTTTCGAGGCCTGCTGGGGGGCCCAGCACAGTGACGCCACGGGCGCACCCAATTACCGATACGTGTCCGCAAGGAGCTGGTCGATCTGTGAACTGTAGCCCTTTCAGGGGGCCCAGCACAGTGACGCCACGGCGGATTCAATTAGACCTCGCCTCCTGGGGGCTGCGATCTTGAAACTGTCGCCACTTGCGAGCCTGGCTGGGGGGCCCACAGCACAGTGACGCCACGGGCGGACCCAATTAAAGAAAAAAGACAAACGAAGAAAAAGAAGAGAGAGAAATTTAGAAACCTCGCCATCCCTGTGGGGGGCTGCGATCTGTGAAACTGTCGCCACTTTCGAGGCCTGCTGGGGGCCCAGCACAGTGACGCCACGCGCGGACCCAAATTAGACCTCGCCATCCCTGGGGGGCTGCGATCTGAGATCCCCGCTTTCGAAGTGGCTAGGGTTGCTCAGGGGTTGTAACTAATCAGCTTTATCTAGTCCTTGTCCTGTAGCCAGTGTCCTGCGAGTCTCCCGAATTCCGTCTGCAGACATATGTAACCCTCGTTCCGTCATCGCCACCCTTTATAAAGTGTTCTAAACTATTTGCGCCCCGCGTTTGCGCAGGGGTTGGGTACGTCGCCAGGGTAATTTTGACGAGGCTTGTAGGAGCCCTATGAGCACTATAAGCCCCGCGGGCACCATGAGCCCTGTGAGCCCTACGGGCCGTATGAGCCCTGTGAGCCCCAGGAGCCCCATGAGCACTATGAGCCCTACGGGCACCATGAGCCCTATGAGCCCTATTGGCCGCACGATTCCTGTGAGCCTCATGAGCCCAATGAGCCATACGGGCCCGGAGGGCTCTACGAGCTTCATGGGCCACATGAGCCTGTGAGCCATGTGAGCCTTATGACTGCTGTGAGCCGCATGGGCCTCATGAACCTGATGAGCCCTATGAGCCCTACGGGCCGTATGAGTCCTATGAGCCCTACGAGCCCCAGGAGCCCTATGAGCACTATGAGCCCCGCGGGCACCACGAGACCTATGAGCCCAATGAGCCCTGTGAGCCCTATGAGCCCTGTGAGCCCTATGAGCCGTAGAAGCCCTGCGAGCCCTACGAGCCCTATGGGACCATGAGCCCCATGAGCCCTATGAGCACTGGAGCCCTGTGAGCCATATGAGCCCTACGACCCCTGTGAGCCTGACGAGCCCTGCGATCCCTGTGGCCCCATGAGACCCAATGAGCCCTATGAGCCTTCTGAGCCTCACGGACCTTATGAGCCCGATGATTCCCAAGAGCCGATGACCTCACGGAACCCCAGGAGCCCTAAAATTCCAATGAGTCATATGACAACCATGACCACTTCCCGAATCGCACCGCGGCAGTGACGACTGCCCGTCCCATCGCGCCTCTCTGGCGCCATGCGACCAAGATTTTAAAGGCGAAGCGAAGCGAGCCGGTAAAATCTTGTGTATATACATATTTATATATATATAATCTTACAGCTATATATATATATATCTATATATATAACTATATATATATATATAAAATTATTAATATATTATTATATATATATATTATATATATATATATATATTCCTCTTCGGATATTCTTATATCGGAAAACCGCGGGTGACCCCCCCCCCGTACATAAATTCGGCCCTGGGCGCTCCCATCGGCGGGGAATTCGGGTATTCGGTTCTGGAGGCCCCTCTCGGTCATCCCAAGCCGCCCTGGCGAACTCAAGATCGCTCCCTGGACGGTCCCGCGGAGCACCGAAACGGCCCAAGACCGCTCCAACACGCCCAAGATGGTCTCCGGACGGCCCAAAAGGCCCCCAAGACGCCCCACGAGAGCCCATAGGTCACCCCCAAGCGGGCCCCAGAAGCCAAAATTCGTAAGTTTCCGATGGGTTTTTCATGATTTTCAACGTGCTCGCTTTCTCGACCTCTCGACCACGCAAGACGGTCAAACAGGCCCCCAAGATTGCCCCAAGACGCCGGAAGTGGTTCCCATGAGGGCCCCACAACGGCCCAAGAGGGCCCCAAGATGGCCCCAAGACGGCCCACGACCACCCAAGAAGCCCCGCAAGACTGCCCAAGATGGCCCCAAGAAGGACCAACGGAACTGACCTTTCGAGCTCTTCCCCCAAATATGGCCCCAGAGCCGCCAAGGGCCCCCCGAAGGGGCCTCCGAGGGCCCCAGAGAGCCCCAAGAGACCTCGACGACGCCTTCCCAGCCGAACAAATGAGCTCAAGAGCCCCCCCCCCCCGGGAGGCCACACAGATGCTTCAATGAGGTCCCCTACCCGGCCCAAAGCACTTCCGCACGGCCCACGAGAGCCCCAAGACGGCCCAACAAAGAGCCGTCAGTGTCCCCAACGGCTCCCAAAAGCCCCCCAAGACGGCCACAGGAGGCCACAACAACACCTCACAGAGTTTCATGACGGCCGTGAGCCTTGTGAGCCCTACACGCCCCATCAGCCCTACGCTCCCTATGAGCCCTACGAAACCTACGACCCCTACGAGCCCTACGAGCCCCCTGAGCCCCATGAGCCCCATGAGCCCTATGACACCTGCGAGCCCCGTGAGACCTCCGACCCCTTATGCGCCCTGTAAGCCCTATGAGCTCCGTGGCCCTTGTAAGCCCTACACGCCCCATGATCCCTGTGAGCCCTACCATCCCTACAGGCCCTATGAGCCCTACACGAGCCCTATGAGCCCCATGAGCCCTATGACACCCCCGAGCTCCATCACCCCTACGAGCCCCATGAGCCCTAAGAGCCTTATGAGCCCTACCAGCCCGACGACCCCTACGAGCCCTACATCCCCAGGACAAAAGATTGTTCCTCTTGGGCCCGGAACGACGGTGTGAAGTCTGGAGCAGACCCGTATGAGATAACCGCCGTCGGATCTCATGAGGCTCGCGCGGATCCAAATGTGGTTTTGGTGTTTGTTTCGGTGGATCCGATTTCCGTCCGTACGGATCCGATTTCGGATTCGCTGGATCCGTGTCCGGTCTCATTTTTTACGGCGGATCCGATTTCTACCCTGTTTTAAATTTATATTATTATTAAATTAAACCAGGGAGCCGGAAGAAATCGGATCCGCGGACCCCGCAACCCGCCCGTGTTAAGATTCTATGGGGGGAGGGGGGTTCGGTCATCAATTTTCCACGATGGGCCCTGCGTCGTCTCGCGCACTCCCATCAACTCCCCGCGCGAGCGGGCCCCATTCAACATGAATACATACATACATCCCCCCCCCTGTTGCTGCAAACAGCTCGTCTGGTCGCCGTCCGTTCGGCGGCGCCGACACTGTCTCGCGAACTCCTCATGGCCATTTTCACCTTCAGAGGAAAATCTTTCGTCCTGCGTAAGTGCGTTTCGGCCCTGCGTCTCCTCACCCAACGGATTGCCTGTGAGATGTGGTGTCGGCTATGTGGTAACCAACGAGTCCGAAGGCCAAAACGCTCAGTGCGTTTTGGCCCTGCGTCTCCTCACCCAACGGATTGCCTGTGAGATGTGGTGTCGGCTGTGTGGTAACCAACAACGGATTGCGTGTGAGATGTGGTGTGTCGGCTATGTGGTATGCAGCAAGTCCGAAGGCCAAAACGCTGCGTTTCGGCCCTGCGTCTCCTCACCCAACGGATTGCCTGTGAGATGTGGTGTCGGCTGTGTGGTAACCAACAATGGATTGCGTGTGAGATGTGGTGTGTCGGCTATGTGGTATGCAACATGTCCGAAGGCCAAAACGCTGCGTTTCGGCCCTGGGTCTCCCCACCCAACGGATTGCCTGTGAGATGTGGTGTCGGCTGTGTGGTAACCAACAACGGGTTGCGTGTGAGATGTTTTGTGTCGGCTATGTGGTAACCAACGAGTCCGAAGGCCAAAACGCTCAGTGCGTTTCGGCCCTGCGTCTCCTCACCCAACGGATTGCCTGTGAGATGGGGTGTCGGCTGTGTGGTAACCAACAACGGATTGCGTTTGAGATGTGGTTTGCGTGTGAGATGTGGTGTGTCGGCTGTGTGGTAACCAACGAGTCCGAAGGCCAAAACGCTCATGCGTTTCGGCCCTGCGTCTCCTCACCCAAAGGATTGCCTGTGAGATGTGGTGCCGGATGTGTGGTAACCAACAACGGATTGCGTGTGAGATCTGGTGTGTCGGCTATGTGGTAACCAACAAGTCCGAAAGCCAAACCGCTGCGTTTCGGCCCTGCGTCTCCCCACCCAACGGATTGCCTGTGAGATGTGGTGTCGGCTGTGTGGTAACCAACAACGGATTGCGTGTGAGATGTGGTGTGTCGGCTATGTGGTATGCAACAAGTCCGAAGGCCAAAACGCTGCGTTTCGGCCGTGCGTCTCCTCACCCAACGGATTGCCTGTGAGATGGGGTGTCGGCTGTGTGGTAACCAACAACGGATTGCGTGTGGGATGTGGTGTGTCGGCTATGTGGTATGCAACGAGTCCGAAAGCCAAAACGCTCATGCGTTTTCGGCCCTGCGTCTCCTCACCCAACGGATTGCTTGTGAGATGTGGTGTCGGCTATGTGGTAACCAACGAGTCCGAAGGCCAATACGCTCAGTGCGTTTCGGCCCTGCGTGTCCTCACCCAACGGATTGCCTGTGAGATGTGGTGTCGGCTGTGTGGTAACCAACAACGGATTGCGTGTGAGATGTGGTGTGTCGGCTATGTGGTAACCAACAAGTCCGAAAGCCAAACCGCTGCGTTTCGGCCTTGCGTCTCCTCACCCAACGGATTGCCTGTGAGATGTGGTGTCGGCTGCGTGGTAACCAACAACGGATTGCGTGTGAGATGTGGTGTGTCGGCTGTGTGGCAACCAACGAGTCCGAAGGCCAAAACGCTCATGCGTTTCGGCCCTGCGTCTCCTCACCCAGCGGATTGCCTGTGAGATGTGGTGTCGGCTGCGTGGTAACCAACAACGGATTGCGTGTGAGATGTGGTGTGTCGGCTATGTGGTAACCAACAAGTCCGAAAGCCAAACCGCTGCGTTTCGGCCTTGCGTCTCCTCACCCAACGGATTGCCTGTGAGATGTGTGTCGGCTGTGTGGTACCAACAACGGATTGGCGTGTGGAGTGTGGTGTGTCGCTATGTGTTTGCAACAGTCCGAATGCCAAAACGCTGCGTTTCGCCCTGCGTCTCCTTCCACCCACAACGGCAATTGCCTGTGAAAAGTATGTGGTGTCGCTGTGTGTAACCACCAACGATTGCCTGTGAATGTGGTGTGTCGGCTATGTGGTAACCAACGAGGAAGGCCAAAACTCTCATGCGTTTCGGCCCTGCCCTGCGTCTCTCACCCCACCCTTGCATTGCCTGTGAGATGGGGTGTCGGCTGTGTGGTAAACCAACAAAGCAAACGATTGCGTGTGAGATGTGTGTGTCGGCTATGGGGATGCAACAAGTCCGAAGGCCAAAAGCCCATGCGTTTTCGGCCCTGCGTCTCCTCACCCGTGTGCGTGCCTGTGAAGATGTGTGTCCACGTGTGTCGGCTGTGTGGTAACCAACAACGGATTGCGTGTGAGATGTGGTGTGTCGGCTATGTGGTAACCAACGAGTCCGAAGGCCAAAACGCTCATCCCCAGGACGAAAATTGTTTCCTCTTGGGCCCGGAACGACGGTGTGAAGTCTGGAGCAGACCCGTATGATATAACCGCCGTCGGATATCATGAACCTCGCGCGGATCCAAATGTTGTTTTGGTGTTTGCTTCGGTGGATCCAATTTCCGTCCGTACGGATCCGATTTCGGATTCGCTGGATCCGTGTCTGGTCTCATTTTTTACGGCGGATCCGATTTCTACCGTGTTTAAAATTTGTATTATTATTAAATTAAACCAGGGAACCGGAAGAAATCGGATCCGCGGACCCCGCAAACCGCCCGTGTTAAGATTCTATGGGGGAGGGGGGTTCGGTCATCAATTTTCCACGATGGGCCCTGCGTCGTCTCGCGCACTCCCATCAACTCCCCGCGCGAGCGGGCCCCATTCAACATGAATACATACATACATCCCCCCCCCCCTGTTGCTGCAAACAGCTCGTCTGGTCGCCGTCCGTTCGGCGGCGCCGATAGTGTCTCGCGAACTCCTCCTGGCCATTTTCACCTCAAGAGGAAAATCTTTCGTCCTGCGTAAGTACAACCCCTGCGAGCCTTACGAGCCCTACAACTATGAGCCCAATGAGCCCTACGAGCCCTGAGACCCATGTGAACCTTACGAGCCCTATGAGCCCTAGGATGCCTATGGATTCTCTGGCCCCTGTGCCCCTTGCGAGTCCCACGAGTCCTCTGCACCTGGTGAGCCTCACGAGCCACATGAGCCCTCCACCCATATGCCCCCTGAGACCCCTATGGGCCCCATGAGCCCTACGACCCCTACGAAACATATGAGCCCTATGAGTTCTACGACTCTGAGAACCCCATGACCCCTACGAGCCATGTATGGCCTACGACCCCAGCCCCCGCGGGCTCTACGACCCCCTACGAGCCATGTATGGCCTTTGAGCCCCATGAGCCCTATGAGCCCTGCAGGCCGTATAAGCCTTATGAGCCCTATGAGCCCCAGGAGCCCTATGAGCACTACGAGCCCTCCGGGCACCATGATCCCTGTGAGCCCTATGGGCCCTGCAGGCCGTGTGAGCCCTACGAGCCTTATGAGCCCCAGGAGCCCTATGAGCACTATGAGCCCCGCGGGCACCATGAGCCCTGTGAGCCCTACGGGCCGTATGAGCCCTATGAACCCCAGGAGCCCCATGAGCACTATGAGCCCTACGGGCACCATGAGCCCTATGAGCCCTATGGGCCGTACGATTCCTATGAGCCTCATGAGCCCAATGAGCCCTACGGGCCCGGAGGGCTCTACGAGCTTCATGGGCCACATGAGCCTGTGAGCCATGTGAGCCCTATGAGAACCCTTGGCCTTATGAGCCCTATGAGCCCTATGACCCTATAGGCCTTATGAGCCTTATGACTGCTGTGAGCCGCATGGGCCTCGTGAACCTGATGACCCCTATGAGCCCTACGGGCCGTATGAGTCCTATGAGCACTATGAGCCCCGCGGGCACCACGAGACCTTTGAGCCCACTGAGCCCTGTGAGCCCTATGAGCCCTGTGAGCCCTATGAGCCGTAGAAGCCCTGCAATCCCTGCTTGCCCTATGGGACCACGAGCCCCATGAGCCCTATGAGCGCTGGAGCCCTGTGAGCCATATGAGCCCTACGACCCCTGTGAGCCTGACGAGCCCTGCGATCCCTGTGGCCCCATGAGACCCAATGAGCCCTATGAGCCTTCTGAGCCTCACGGACCTTACGAGCCCGATGATTCCCAAGAGCCGATGAACTCACGGAACCCCAGACGCCCTACAATTCCAATGAGTCCTATGACACCCATGACCACTTCCCGAATCGCACCGCGGCAGTGCCGACTGCCGGTCCCATCGCGCCTCTCTGGCGCCATGCGACCAAGATTTTAAAGGCGAAACGAAGCGAGCCGGTAAAATATTGTGTATATATATGTGTGATAATAATAATGATACTGAGAATAATCATAATAATAATACTATGAATACTAATAATAATAATGATAATAATAATAATAATAATAATAATAATAATAATAATAATAATAATAAAAAAATAATACTAATAATAATAATAATAATAGCAATAAGCATAACAATAATAATTAGAATACTACTAATAATAAGAATTATAATAATGATCAGAAACAATAAAATAATGAAAACAATAAGAATAAAAATAAGAATAAGAATACGAATAAGAATACGAAACAGAAAAAGAATAATAATAATAAGAACAAGAATAAGAAGAAAAATAATAATAATAATAATATCAATAAGAATCATAATAAGAATAAGAACAAGAATAAGAATAATAATAAGAGTAAGAGTAGAAATACGAATAACAATAATAAGAATAAGTATAAGAAAAATAACGTTAATAATGATAAACACACATAAAAACAAGCAACAAACAAATAGGGATATGAAAAAACGAACGAACGTCCCCAGACCATGCTGGACTAGTTTTGAATACTTGTCTTGTAAAGGGACATGCCCGACGTAAGGCCCAGAGCCGCTTCGAGGCCGCTCCTGGGCCCGTCGGGGGAGGCTCTCGCGGGGCCCTCCCCCCGCGGAGGCCCGTCGGAGGCCCCTCGGAGGCACGTGGAGCCGCTCGGACGCCAAAAGGCGAGAAGACCGGGACTCGGCGGCGAGCGAGGGGGGAAGGGCGACAGGATCGGAGGCGCGCAAACACGGATTAGCGCAGGGCTGAACCTGAACGGGGTGTTGCATTTTCGTTTTGCTTTCGTTTTCCCTCGTTTTGCCTTCAATCCGCCTTTACCGCAAAACGAAATCGAAACGAAAACGGCCCACGAAATCGCCAAAACACCGTTTAGGTCCACCCCTGGATTAGCGATCCATGGATTTGGCGCGCGGTCGCCAAATCCATGGATCGGGGGAGGTGCCCTCCCCAGAATGCGGCCGGTGCCGCCTCGCTCGGCGCCGAAACTCCGCGATTTCCCATGGAAACGGGACCCGTCGCGAATCCACGCCCCCTTGATCCATGTTTGCGATCGCCTGACAGGAGGGGCCCCAAGAGAGCGCCAAAACGCCCCCAAGGCAGCCCCAAGAGACACGCCCAAGTGCCACGGCTGCAGGCCAGCGCACACTCCGAGGGGGGGAGGGGTAGGTCCCCCACGCTGGTGCTCCTCCCGCAGCTGCGGACAAGAGCAAGACGCGGGGGCACACAGAGAAGTCCAGCGCAGCGGCGGCTTGCAGACGACGGCCGCCACGATGAATAGGACGTCAGGCAAAAGCCTCGGTCGGCGGCGAGCGAGGGGGGGAAGGGCGAAGGAAGAGGCCTTCTCAGAAGGCTTGGAAGCCCCCCGGCCTTCTGAGAGGTTGTTTAAGCCTTCCCCGCAGCTACCCACAACTTCTCAGAAGCCGCGAGGGCTTCTGAGAAGCCCCGCCGCCTTCTGAGAGGGTCCTCTCCTTCTCACTTCCCCCCCTCGCTCGCCGCCGAATCAGGTAAGCCTTGCACCAGTCGGTGTGTGAGAGAAAAACGTGAAGCCAACATGCCCTTTGCAATGTGGCCAGATCCTGACTGCGCGCTCCCACTCGCGAGCTGCACCGCCGTCTTGGCGGAAGTAGTTAGCGAGTCGCGCATGGGACCCAGCAACTTCCAGTGCAATCTTCCAGTGCATCTTCCACGATGATAGACGCTGTCCTAAACACGGCCTACGTAGGACGTAGAAAGACGCTGTCTGCTGATCTGAGCTCGGTACTTTGTCGCGGAAGTCTCGGTGGCACAGCCCCGAAGAGATGCACGACACCTTTTGTACTCGGTCAGGTAAAATTCGTCACGTCGGCACTGGGACGTCAAACACCGAGGGGTGCGTGCTCTAAGCTGGACACATGCAAGGAAGACTGCGCTTGAAGCAACAAAAAATGCGTACAATAACCTGAGAATTGCACTGACAATTCCGCGCCGCGTGCTGAGCCGATGTCGTGCTACCGAAAATTCGCTGGGAAACGCGCGCCATGTCAACGACAAATTTCTTGCGCAGCCTAATAACCCTCCACAGTTAGTCACTCGCCCCGCCACGGTAAAATATCTAGCCCCTGTGCTCTCATCAGCATCCCACTACCCGTCCCTCCTGGGAGACCTTGGGGCCGCGGCGGCGGGGAGAGAAGAGCAGGGGGGGGGCGGAGAGGAGTGCAAGGGATTTGAGGAGAGGGCAGAGGGGAAAGAGGCAGAGGGGGCAGGGGATGAGGGGAGGGGGGGAGCGGAAAACATCTCCCCCCCCCTTACTCCTCAACATCCTCCTCC